>OY992877.1:182770563-183005563 GCA_963921405.1 Cepaea hortensis
GAGAGAGAGAGAGAGAGAGAGAGAGAGAGAGAGAGAGAGAGTGTGAGAGAGAGAGAGAGAGAAAGAGAGAGAGAGAGAGAGAGAGAGAGAGAGAGAGAGAGAGAGAGAGAGAGAGAGTCATTCCTTACTAGTTAAGAAAACAATTTACACTTGACGTGTAATATTTCATTTGACAGGCGTAAACTGCTTACAAATGTACTGTAATCGAAAATGACCCTAGATATGAACTAAAATAATGAAACATAACATGCTGCAATATGATGTAATCCAAAAAAGATCTAGCCGAGTTGAACTGTGTTGAGTAGAGCTGTGTGAATAAACGCGACATCACATCAATCGGGACATTTCCAGGTGAGCTCCATCTTCATCTTCAACAGTCAGCGAAGAGTCCGAATACTAGTGGTACCGAGTTGCAGGCTGATAATGTGTCTCGTCCGTCTGCTCTTTCTTCTAAGTACTGAGTGTGTCGGCAAGATGTCTTGTCACTCCCCGCCATATCATTCTATCCAGGGCCATGGTGGTGTGTCTGTTTTTCGGACGCTATATACATGATCTCTAAGGGCCCTGAACACATCTGGCCTTATCATGCAGCACACAAAAAAAAAAAAAAAGGTGCGAGATATGCGCTTATATGCACAATAAACCCACTTAACTGTAATCAGAGTATGCTTATATATACTTAACAATAATAAGGATTAACATCAATATTGACATGTCGTAAAGTTCATTACTCTAATTATAAGCAATATTTGTTAGTCTTCTTGTCTGTAAGGCGCACAATGGCCAACTACACACACACGAGCCACACGCACGCACGCATGCACGCACGCACGCACGCTCCCTCGCTCGCTCGCTCGCACGTACGCACTCGCACGCAACATCAGAAACATCCAGGTGTCTACAACCAATGATACATAAACTTACATGAACAACGAAGTCAGAGGCAGCCAGACCGGATGGCACGTTGACCCTGTGAGGAGAGAGAAACAGTTTCTACAGATTGTTGTAGTTAGTAAGTTAGTTGGTTGGTTACTAAAAAAAATGTCGCTTAAAATTGGACCGGGTCGTCTTCATTGCACCGTGTTTTTATCCAGTAATGGCAGCACGGAAAGCGTCGCACAAAGCACGATCTCCGTAGCTCCAGCGACGACCCTCAGGAGTCTCCGAATAAATTCACTTGTGAACTGAAGGATGCGGCCCGGAATCGACCCACAACCTTCGGAGCCCGAGTCAAACGGCTGACCACATCGCCACGGAGACTCCCTTGGTTGGTTAGTTAGTTAATTATAGTTAGTTGGTTAGTAGTTGGTTGGTTAGTAAGCTAGTTAGTGGTTGGTTGGTTGGTTAGTTAGTTATTTAGTTAGTTAATTAATCAGTTAGTTAGTCAGGCTTGCTTGTCGTCAGATCATCCAGCGCATTCAAACCATTCAGATCATTAGTGCTGGGATCTCTTACTCAATATTTCCCTCAGCTTGGCTTGTAGCGGTCGACGACACCAGTTCTGTGTTGGTAGATTATTCTTCTCCCCTGCAGAGCCTTCTTGTTTGTGTGCGGGTGTATAGTTTGTGTACAACACTATATTAAAGATAGCGTTACGTCATGACACACGCGCTTCATTGTTAATTACGAAAGCTCTGATACCTTACATGTTTCATTATTTATGCAATATATATTATCACAGACATTCTCTCTCTCTCTCTCTCTCTCTCTCTCTCTCTCTCTCTCTCTCTCTCTCTCTCTCTCTCTCTCTCTCTCTCTTTTCCTTTTTTCTTTTAGCATGTCCTTTACAGGCCGTCTCAATCAACCATATCATGTTTTGTTTGTGATTTACTAGGCAATTTTAATGTTCAGTAGTTTGCCATTGCTTCTGAACTACCGACGCCTCACACAATCGAAATCAACACAAGGCAGTCTCTATCTACCCCTGCATAGTTAGTTCCCCCTCCCCCCGCCCGGCGTTACTGCACATTCTTTGAGGCTTACAAGCGCACTAGTATTTTTAACTTACACAACTTGCACACGGGACCTCCTGTTTTTAACGCTATTCTATGAATACTATTCTACGTGATCTTTCTACCGACGAGTGGGACTAATGACGTCATTAGACGATGAATATCTTTCTACCGACGAGTGGGACTAATGACGTCATTAGACGATGAATATCTTTCTACCGACGAGTGGGACTAATGACGTCATTAGACGATGAATATCTTTCTACCGACGAGTGGGACTAATGACGTCATTAGACGATGAATATCTTTCTACCGACGAGTGGGACTAATGACGTCATTAGACGATGAATATCTTTCTACCGACGAGTGGGACTAATGACGTCATTAGACGATGAATATCTTTGTACCGACGAGTGGGAAGAATGACGTCATTAGACCGTCAATATCTTTCTCCGACGAGTGGAGCCAACGACGTCATTAGACGACCAATATCTTTCTATTGACGAGCGGGACGGATGACTTCATTAGACGACCAATGTCTTTCGTGACATTTGCCAGTCCTGTTCCTGGATCAAACCTGGTAATTCCAGAACCCGATGGTGACGCCGAAACCACGCACTCACTTCTCCGACCTTCGCATCAACAGGTGAGAAACAACAGATTGTTGACCTCTAAATTGAGACTACATAAAGTGCAAATAAAGGCGAAAAATGCACCTTTGCATCCGGGTCTGCCCTAATCAGTTGGAGTAATTAAATCTCGTGACAGTTGTAACTTCACGAACGGCGTGTGATAGTACAGAAGAACGTATGAAGGCCGTCAGATGTAGAGAGATCTTGAGCAACAGCCTACGATGGGTGACGTTGTATTATTCTGTTATGATAATTTGGCCGTGTCCAGCGTGTGCTGCGTGGTTACACACCCGCTTCACACGCCAGTGATCCGGGGTTTGTTTCCGGATCCGGTCAAAAATATGCACTACTGACGAGCTCAAACGAGAACGAAACTCGAGTCTAGTGCTTCCACATTGACGTGGATAGGCCTTAGGTTCATACCAGAATACGATCAGCGTTGCCAGTAGTGAGTTGTGCTCAATAATTAGATGTAGAAAGGTCAAGGCCAGAAGCTATAACCGTATAATTAAGTAATACATTGTCCTGAAGTAGTTTCCTGCCATGAGTCTGTGATGTGATAGCACCATCACTGTTCAGACCTGAGAGCAAGGAGGAATAGGCAGTCAACATTTCCTCATTTGAGAAGCGACGAGCCCAGGCGTCGAACCGGGTCCGATCGTGCTAGTGACATTACCAGCGCAGTTCGTTATCAACACCTCTAGCGCAAAGGCCAGCTCGATCAAAGTTGAGCAGACAGCACTTTAAAAAATCGACGGACAAGAACAGAGAGGATAATAATTTGATGTTTATAGAGATTTAATGTAGGTGATTGTTCTCTCTGTAAACGCATGATTAGAACTTTCTTTATTATCGCCCCGTGCAGCCTCTTATATCCACCAATTTCCCCACTTAAGTTTAAAAAAAAAAAAAAAAAAAACTTACAAGACGTTGCAGTTAACCGTAAGAGTTATTGGCTGTGTGTGACTTACCAGACAATTTTACGTTCAGTGGTTTGATATAAGTCAAAATTGTTTGGGTACGCCATGAAAAGAAATAAACAAGAGAACTTGGTGGCAATTGGCAAGATTGCGGAGAAAAGAACAAGGTTAAGGCAGAGAAGTAAATATCTAGATGGTCTGACCACATGGCATGGTTGAGACAAAACCACAGAGCTCTCCGTGGCTCTGGTGGTCGTGTAAGATAGCGAAACATGCTTCTATGTTGGCATGGCACATGATGATGATGAGTTTGGTATTACTTTCTGAACTGCTGATGATTAAACCATCTAAATCAACGCAAAGCGATCTACATTTAAATCGCCTGTGGCTAATTTCGATCCCACGATCTGGTATGTGGAGGAAACTGCTTTCACTAACCCGTTAGCCATATGCACGACTTACGTAAGTTAAGCCGTATATATATATATATATATATATATATATATATATATATATATATATATATATATATATATATATATATATATATATATACTATAGTGCGTTCACAAATGTTTGCTCTCATTAATGTTCAATTATTTAGAACAGTTTCTCTTCCATCTTTATGACATTTTTCTTGCTGTCTTATATTTACTCCCACCACCCAAGGAATATGTCTGTGATAGGTCCAAAGGCAACTGAAATCATGGAAAGCGGCGAAATTTCTTTGATATTTTGACGAAAATATATTTAATTAACGCTAACAAACTTGTTTTATATGCACGTCAATTCGGGTTACGACACCCGTTCCACTATTCGTCTTGCTTCTCATAAGGAAATTTCCATGCACCACGAAGAATATGCATTACTGAACACTGATGTTTCCGTGTGAAGATGTAATACATTTCATAATATGCACTTCATCTGTGACCCGTAAATTATATACCGCATATAAACAGAGTTGATCCTGAAAACCAAAGACCGAGACCTGTGGAGAGTAATGAACGCCTTCGCTAGCCGGCATAGCACTTAATGGTGATAATATTAACAAACATTGAGATCTGCTGTACAATCTCCAGAACAAAAAAAAAATGGTGGATGTACATAATGATAAGGTTATATGCTAAATCTCATCATTTTCCTTCAGTTGGTTACTGAGTTATAGAATTTTATACGGGGGCAAACATTTGCGAACACCCTATAATGTAATATGCGTTTCATTTAGTCACATTAAGAACACAGTCACCTAGAGCTTACGTAAGACGAATATTGTTTTTCCTGTGAGCCTCGATGAGTCTGTTTGCATCAGCTTCCCATGTTGTGTATTCGGGTACTTCCACTAGAGATGCGTCATCGAAATAGTAGGAAACACCAGCGGCCGGCCCCTCCACACGCAGAGTAGCGCTTGTGTATGCTACAAGTAAAGGAAAGTGGAATGTTCATACTAGACAAAGAAGAAAGAACATAAGGAATACCATAATGTTGTTTAATACCTGGGAACCACAGCAGCCCATTGGCTAGCAGCTTGCCTGCCTGTCCAGTGGTCATGGGTTCAAATTCGCATTGAGGTAGATAAACATTGACCAGAGCTTCCATGTCAAACCAGTCTATAATGGGTCCCGGGAAATACCCTGGAAAGTAAAGGCTGCCGGCGTGACACTGACCACATCATCCAGCGAGTGACCACTAGTCTATCAAATATGGGCCTAACAAGATAAGCCCAATGCACTTTAAGACGTGTTAAAGAGTACTTCCCTTTTTTGTTTTTACTAATCTGCAAAAAGTAGCTGAATGAGTTGTTTATTCCTACTCTTATAATCTGCTTGGATGTTAATGAGATCTTCCTGTCCATGTTGTGCTTCTTTTATTACTGTGTCCATGCATACGTTGAAAAGTAGAGATGAAAACATACAGCCTTGATGAACACAGTTGTTCTTTGAATGTCTCTGTGAGTCCACCAGTTGCTGTTTGGATGTATCTATGAGTCCACCAATTGTTCTTACCACACTGTAGCACTTATGTTATTATGCTCTTACAATGACTAACAGTTACCCTTTATTCTGCAGTTTTCTAAAGTTTTACAAAATGTATCTCTGTCTACTCTGAGAGTGATTCTTTCTAATGTGAGTGATTGTTTCTGTCTACTCTTGAGAGAGTAAATCTATCGACACTGCCAGTGTGATTCTGACTGCTCTACGACACTGTTTCTATTTTCTCTTTTTCTCTGTGAGAATGTTAATCTTATCTGAAAGGTTGTTTCTGTCTACAGCATCGCGAATGTTTCTGTCTTCTTTGATAGTGTTTCTTTCTACTTGAAGAGTGTTTCTGCCTACTCTGATTCAGTAATTCTGTCAACTCTGCGAGAGTTTTCTGTCTAAACCCTCGAGAGTATTTCTGTCTACTCTAACGAAATGTGTTTAATCTACTCAGAAAGAGTGTTTCTGTCAACTCTGAGAGATTGTTTCCTTTTACTCTGATAGGGTTTGTTTGTCTACTCTGAGAGTGTTTCTATCTACCACGAAAGTGTTTCTGTTTACGAATGTGTTTCTGTCTACTCTGCGAGAGTGTTTCTGTTTACTGTGGGGGAGTTTTTATCTACTCTTCTAGACAGTGAAATGTTTGGTGAATGTGATAAATATTGACACAGAATAGAGCGGGTGAAGTAGTGTACATTTAATTAACTGAAACAATCGCAAGAGAAGATAACCAAACTAGTTCACATACTTACGATCTTTAGGGTACAAGAAAGATCCCCCAATGCGCACCCAGTTATCACCGGGACTCACTCGAAGACGCGTGGCCACTTCCAGGACACTTGTGGTTCCTGCGAGATACACAAGGGACGTTAGGTTTCATCTGATGGAAGGATTCGTGTCGAGATTGAACGTAGAATATAGATACAATATGGCAAACCAGGACATTGGCTAGACCACGGAAATAATGCCGAACAGACACGTGTCAATGTATGCATTCTTCAACATTATCTTCACTCCAATAGTATGCTGTAGCGGAACATTGACAGCAATACACATAAAGCAAAATTGTTGCAGTCAGGACAGACGCGCAGAATTGTGAATATGATAAGAAAAGACAGAATCGGAAGTGATGGCGTTAGGAATCACGTGAGTTCAGTGTCAGATAGTTCAGTCATGCGAAATGTCTACCCTCAAGCAGCTTACCACAAACAGCTTACCGTAAACAGCTTACCGTAAACAACTTACCACAAACAGCTTATCACAAACAGTTTAGTATAAACAGCCGACAGCATTCACATGTATAGACTGATGAAACACAGCAAGAGGCAGACCCAGCAGGCGGGAGACTAGAAAGGCCGCAGAGTCTACAAACACTACATTATAGATAACTCAAACAAGGGAGTTGTCCAATAAGCTCTCTCTCACCCATGGGCGGGGAACGTCCGTCCCGTGAGCTGTATATATTCTATATGAAACATTCGATGCACAAATGGGCAGTTGTACAGTGAGATTGACGTGATCCCTGAATATATGTGCGTGCGTGTGTGTGCGTGTGTGTGTGTGTGTGTGCGGGTGAGCGAGAGAGAGAGAGAGAGAGAGAGAGAGAGAGAGAGAGAGAGAGAGAGAGAGAGAGAGAGAGAGAGAGAAAGAGAGAGAGAGAGAATCTAATTTTCCCGATTTCGATTGTATGAGCAAGGATCTACCTCAAGAATGGCACTTGTTAGACAATAAGTCAGCCCTTCCATTAACTGATCCTTGTAATGATAAAGTGCAATAATCACCCTGCGACGAAGATTACACGTGACCCAATAATAAATTTGTAATGTACGGTGGACGTTTGACCAGGGATCAACAAGCTTATACCACAGCTTCTTACCGTTGGAACTGGACGTGATCCTGACATAGACCGGCTGAGCTGCTCTTCCCGGGGAGTCGTCTAGGAGCTGGATGTACCCGTTGAATTCATATCTACTTCCAGGTGTGAGAGTGACGTCTTGAGCTGGGCCCTGCCAGGTCTGACTCCTGTATGTTGGAAATATAAATCAGATTAGTATATGTAGATATGTGATATAACATAACACGTGTTACATAGCTGAGACGATCTCATCTAAGGTACATAGGTGTTATAATGCCTGTTTAGTTTAATCTGTGTCAGGGATTAGTAAGATATGAATGAGCTATCGTATGTCAGTAGATGATACTATCTGTTGCTCTGTTAGCGCCGAATGACGGGCGTTGCTCGCCAAAACCGACACCCTACCTTGTGCCAACGGTTTCGGGTGTAGGAGCACAATTGGGAGGGTAAAAGCCTTATCCTGGAGCGAGGAAATGCAACCTAAAGACTAAATGTCATGGTTGGGCAGACCAGGCCCTATGACACTAGGCAACAAGTCTGGGATGGAAGCTTCGACAGCCGGACTGTTAGGGCAATGCTTTGTTGATCAGTCAGCTTCTGCAGCTTGTTTTGTTCCAGATGTATTGGTATTACCTTTCCTCTGGAGTAAAAAAGGCAGGCCGAGAGAAGGATCATGCTGAATGGGCAATGCATGATCTCTACAATTCAGCCTAGGCTTTGTGCTATGGCTTTGTTGAAGTTGTTAAGCCTTTTTTGAAATACAATGAAAAAAGCTATCGTTTGTCAAGATGTCAAGGTGCCTGTAACAGTAGTACTATACAGAAGATGCAGTATTTTTCTCTGTGGCTAAGGGCTTGCGAACGCGGTTTGTGAGCCCGTATACCCCGGTTCGAAACACAGCGGTGCTGGTTTTTTCGAAAAAGGTATAGGAGCGGTCGTTCAGAAAGTAATGGCAAACTACTGAACGTAACACTTGCCTAGTACATCAACAGCAGCTGAAAATGCTGGTGTTGACTGCAACGTCCACTAAGGGATACGCAACAAAAAATATTTTTATCGGAAGAAAAAGAAGAAAGAGAAGCATACTGAAAATATCGTAATGTGTTGATTTGGTGGTGTCTATATTTTGTCTTGCTTTAGCTTACCCTCAATACATAATCTATTTTGAAGACACGTGTCACGGAATATATAAGAAAACAAAGACTGTTACTGGTATTTCATGGGCCGATACAGTGTGGATAGATAAACACACTGACTATTATTGTTATTTCAAGCTATTTCAAAGTCAGCTACAGTGTGGATTGATAAACACACAGATTATTATTGGTATTTCAAGGACGGATACAGTGTGGCTAGACAAACACACAGACTTTTACTGGTATTTCAAGAACGGATACAGTGAGGAAAGAATAAAGCCCCAAACACTTGAAGTACATGCCATTAAAGATGACGTAGAGACCATTCGTAATTCTCAGTATACCTGGTTTAAACAACACCCTAGAAGATTATGGACATGGAGGAGTCCTGATAACAGGATTAGAAACCAGACTGACTATATTATAATTAGCAGAAGATTTAAAAACGCGTTAACAATAGCAAGAACAGTTCCCGGTGCTGATTGTTATAGTGATCACAGATTACTTACAGGAACATTGAGGATAAAGTTGAAGAAAGTTAGGTATGTAACAGGAAACACTAAATATAATTTGTGTACATTGAGTAATGACAAGGAAATACAAAACAAATTCAACATAGAAGTACAGAACAGATTTGATATATTGTCTGATCTAGAGATCCTATTCCAGGATGTGGATGATCAATGGGAAATGTTGAAGAATTCAATGAGTTTGGCTGCAGAATTAACTATTCCAATATTAAAGAAGTTGGGTCGTAAGAAATGGATGACTGAAGAAATTTTACACCTAATCGAAACAAGAAGACTCAACAAAAATAATTCTGCCAAGTATGAAGAAATCCACAGACAAGTCAGAATATTATGTAAGGAGGCAAAAGAAGGATTGTTTGAGGAAAAGTGCTTAGAAATTGAAAAACAACACAACAGTCAAAATACCAAATTAGTGCACAAAAGAATTCAGGAACTTACTAATAAAAGAACAAGTACATCAACAGGCTGTCTAAAAACTAAAGATGGCAAAATCATAATAGAAAAAGATCAGATTATACATGTATGGGCAGATTATGTGAAAAACCTTTATGAGGATAACAGAGAGGAACAGTAAGATATTAGATTTATTAATGAAGGACCTCCAATTTTGAAGATGGAGGTTCGAAATATTCTGAAGCATATGAAAGATGGCAAGCCCCCCGGTGCAGATAACATCACAACAGAAATGATTAAAGCTTTAGAAGTATATGGACTAGATCAAGTCACCAGACTGCTGAACACATTATATGATACTGGAGATATACCTTCTGAATTATGTAACTCTGTATTTATTGAAATCCAAAAGAAATCAGGAACCTTGGAATGTGATCAACATAGAACAATTAGTTACAATGGCACCTTTCCGTCTTGACAGACGATAGTTTGGTACATTGTTGCTTCAAAAAGGCTTAATAACTACGATCCATGGCGGTGGCGAGTGTGGCTGGTAAGGCCAATTCTTGCTGCAAATGTTTGCCCACAGTAGGTGCATGTGAAAACATGGTCACTTCCACCATTTTGCACCATCTTACGTCTCTCACGCTCTGTGTGTGCTTTATCTGCAATCATTTTCAATTTTGTCTTTATTCCATTTCTGATAGTTGCCCTCCATGCAACACGTTCAGCGGCGACGTGCTCCCAATGTGCATTATCAATGCCTGTTTCAACCATGTCCCGCTTACACACATCTTTGTATCGTAGTAGAGGCCGACCCTGAGATCTCCTTCCCGTCTGTAATTCACCAAAAAAGATGTCCTTTGGTATTCTACCATCATCCATCCTCCTAACGTGTCCTATCCATCTAAGTCTACGACGACTGAGCATGGAATACACCGTCACACAACCTGATCTTTCCAATACTTCAGTATTTGTGATAAGAACAATTAGTATAATGAGTCAAATCACAAAGATTTTGCTAAGAATTCTCATGCAAAGAGTGAGGAAGAAAATACAACCTGAAATAGGGGAAGAACCATGTGGGTTTGTAGAAGGAAAGGGTACAGTAAATGCTGTGCATATGCTGGGAACAGTTATTGAACGTGCTATAGAAGTAAACAAGGATATACATCTTTGCTTTATTGACTACACAAAATCTTTTGATAGAATTAGACATGTCAGCATGGTGGATATGCTTGCAGATCTACAAATTGATGGGAGAGACATTAGACTTATAAAAAACAAATATTGGAAACAACAAGCTGCCATAAGGATTGATAATGAAGTGGGACAATATCAGCCTATTAAGAGAGGTGTAAGCTAGGGATGTGTAATGTTTCCAGATCTTTTTTCCCTGTACAATGAAAATATTTTCAGAAATGTAGCAGATATAAATGGAATCAGCATTGGAGGACGAAGTATCTATAACATTAGATATGCAGATGCAGGATCTGCAACAGTTAGTAGATGCGGTTGTTGTACACAGTGAGCAGCTGGGGTTAGAATTAAATTGTAAAAAGACACAGATTATGGTCGTCACTAGGAAGAACGAAGTACCACAATGTAATATACAAGTAAATGGGAATATTCTTCAACAAGTGAATAGATACATTTATCTCGGAACAGTCAAAACATCTGATGGGAGATGCCTTGAAGAGATTAGAATAAGAATCGCCATGGCGAAAGTAGCCTTTAGCAAGATGAAAAAACATTCTAACCAATAAAAAGATATAAATTGAAACGAGAAAAAGAGTGTTGAGGGGATACATAGAGCCTGTTCTTTTGAATGGATGTGGTACTTGGACAATGAGCAGTCAAGCTGAAAAACATCTGATGACTGCAGAAATGTGGTTTCTGAGGAAAATGCAAAGAATACCATGGACAGATAGGAAAACCAATGACCAAGTACTACAGGAGACAAATGAAACTCATAAATTGATTAGAGAAATTAGACGTAGACAGTCAACATTATTTGGACAAGTTATGAGAAGACATGGATTGGAGAACTTAGTGACAACTGGCAAGATCGAAGGGAACAGACCAAGAGGAAGACCGAGAGGAAAATACCTGGATAGCTTGGCCACATGGCATGGACGAGATAGGAACACTGAGCAGATCCTCGACTCTGGGATCGAATGAAATGGCGAGTCATAACTGCCCACGCTTTCTGGCATGGCACATGATTGATTGATTGACTTCTTATTCTGCCCTTTAACCCCAATTGGAGCATACGACTCCAACCAGCTCACCCAACTGATTAAATACCACACATTTCTCTGTACTCGCGAAGAAAAATCCCTGCTTTATTGTTGGAAGTAATATATTTCTGTGGTTTCTGCTAAAGAGTGATGGTCGTTAAACCCGCATTGTGTGTTTGTCTTTCCAGGATATCCGTATCATTGATGATGTTTTTCTTCGTTACGATATCCGCAACAAGACAACAGATTCAAATGTTTAACAACACTTTAGCTGTGCGTCAATGTTCATTTAATGTGTTTTCATTTATATAAATCTTTTTTTTTTTACACATACTGGCGTTGAGAGTTCAATCCAGTATACCATTCGTGTTGGTTAATGTTTATGCCCGCAACGCGAGTATTGATTCCTAGAAGTGGCAGTGCTTAAGGGACATATTAGGTAACGAGAGAAATGTTATTTTCTGTGGCGATTTCAGCGCTAAAGGCAGATCATGGGGAAACATTTCCTCCAACACACAACGGGAGGAGCTCGTGAATGCACTTGAAACCATTGACCTGGTTTGTATCAACAGTGGCTGTGTCACCAGGAAAGCAAGCCATCCAGGCGATGAGGACAGTGCTATTGATCTGGCGCTGGTTTCACCTTCACTCACTACAGTGTGTAGATGGGGTGTCCTAGGACACCACGGCAGCGACCACCACCCTTGCAACATATTGGTGGAGAAAGGCAGAACCAAGCAGCACAAGCTAAAGGTAAAGACATTCCAGTATGACAATACAGGGCAAGATGTGGTGAGTAAAATAAGACGTGACAAGCGCAGAAAGCTTCAGGGTAGGAATAAAAAAGCTGGGAGCAGCCACCTTGGTGGAATTTCGAGGTGGAGAAGGCTTGGGTGGATAAGCGTAGTGCTGTAAGGAGATGGCAAAATGTCAAGAAGAACACAGCTGGTCATCCTAGTCTCTGCATGCACTTAGAGAGATGCACACAAAAGTAAGCTATTTCAAAAAAACTGGTCAAGGTGGTTAAAAGCGAAAAATGGGCAGAGGTGTGTCAAAGAGTAAGCACAGACAAGTCACTGAAATTGTTCTGGCTACTACATAAAAGCATGAGTGGTGTAGTCAAGAATAAGAGCATTTGTGTCTTCCAAGGTGCTGATCTCATCTGGCAGAGGACTGACGAGGACAAGGGCAAAGCCCACTTTGAACGCTATCTAGAGCAGAGCAACCAGACAGACATGGGAGGCCGAAATCAAGGAGGTCACCTCAGACAGGTGCAAGGCCCAGAACACTTCGGATGAAGACACAGTGACAGTGAAAGAAATCAAGGCTGTGCTTCGACGATCATAAAACTGCGCTCCAGGGCCTGGTGGCATATGATACGACGACATCAATAGGTGTACCGACAACGAGCTTGAGAAACTAGCAGACATGTACAACAACAGTATAGGGAGTGCTAGTATCAAGGAGGAGTGGTTACACAGCTATCTGATTCCCTTGCCGAAGACTGACAAAGACCACAAAAAAATTCAGGGATATCGAATTATAATCATGCAGAATACAATAGGCAAGCTGCTGGATAAGGTAATTGCAAGGAAAATATCAAGCCAGCTAGAGAGGCAAGGTGTTTTCCCACCTACCCTGGGTGGGTACCGTCCAAAAAGAGAAAACTGGACCAATTCAGCAGTTTTTGCCCATGATGTCTATGAAGGTTTCCACTCAGACATTGAAACCTTTGCTGCAGCGATTGATCTTGAGGACGCGTACAACAGAGTACCATTGGATGTTTTAATGCTTCAGCTTCTTGAACTCAAAGTAAGTCCATTCCTCCTTAGTTGGATCGCTGCAGCCCTCTTCCAACGGAAAGTAGTTTTTAGATGTGGCAGTTGGACTTCGAAACCAACAACAATATATCCTGGCCTACCACAGGGATCACCATTATCTCCGGTAATGTTCAACGCCTACACAGTGACAATCACCAGTGAGCAGATCACTGGACCAGGACATTGTCATATGCCGATGATGTTTTAGTGTATCGTCAGGGTAATGCTAGAGAGCAGGTTGCTGTGGAACTACAAACCGAACTCAATTGCATAAGTACTTGGTGTGATGAAGCTGGGGCAATGGTCAACCCAACAAAGGCAACAGTGACTTGGTCCTCGTTGAATAATCATATTGTCAACACTCCAACACCAACTGTAAAGATGTGTTCAGAGACGGTGGAAAGAACGCAGGCAATGAATTGCCTGGGGATACGGTTTGATCGAAGCCTTGTTTATAATGAGCACATAGACCAAGTGATAACAAAGGCCAAGCGGGGTTTGGCTGCGATGCGGGTGATGGCGGCAGCAAACTGTGAGCAGCGCCATCTATGTCTTCTGTACGAGAGACTGGTCATGTCTGTTTATGAGTATGCAATGGCAATCCTGACTCTCAGCGGTAAGCAGATAGAAAGGATGGAAAGGATACAGAATGAAGCTATGCACATTATTCTTGGATGTACAAGAGATACAGCATGCAGGGCGATGCGCTATCTTCTTGATTGTCCAACCATTGAAGACAGAATACAAGTTTGCAGAGCACGTGCCTACCTCAGAGTTAACGCAAACACACAACATCCACTGCATAGTGAAATTATGAAGGTGAAGGGCAGCAGGTTAAAAAGAGGACGGTCGTGGATGGGTCAAGCCGAAGACATTCTTCAACAGGTGTGTTCACTTGAGGACTTAGAACCTGGCGAGGAGTGGGTACAAGTGCCAACAGATTTCTGCACATCCTTTTCAGTTTGCATCCAACTAGATAGAAAATGCAGACAAGAAAATCCGGCCGATGTGGAGGCTGAAGTACAAGCGTTTATTTTCGAGAATTCGCTAGACGGTGATGATGTCATCTACACAGATGGGTCGGTCGTCTGACATGTGAGAAGCTCATGGGCCTCTACGGCTCGGGCCGGAGGGAGAATTGTGAAGGAGGACTGTGGTGCTTTCACTGAAACCACAAGTAGCTTGACTATGGAAGTCATGGCAGTAAGTAAAGCAATAACATGGCTCGAGACACAAACATTCACTAGGGCATGTTTCCTTAGCGACTCAATGAACATGATCAAGAGGATAGAGGAGGGGTCGATCCGAAGAGAATGGTTGCTGCGTCAGGAGCGGTCTCGGTTGGCAAAGATTAGTTTCATCTTCGTGTCAGGGCATGCGGGAGTACAAGGAAATGAGCGTGCTGACAAGCTAGCAGGTGAGGCTACGGTGGAGGGCGGACGCGCCATGGACCAGGCTGACATTCTGAATGCTCTACGAGAAGTAAGACTTTTGCGTGAACCAAGTGATGACTGTGAATCTACAACCATGGCCAGACTGCGAGAACAGCAAATTAAAAGAGGGGTGGCCAAATAAGAACACTATGCAGGAAGCCAAAGAAGATTGATAAACCAACACAGAACTGGTGTCGTTAGCCGCTACCTGCTGCGGGATTTGCTGAGGAGGGGATCCGAGCACTTATGGACTGAATGGTTCGATGTGCAATGAGGATAATCTTTCGACTAACTAACTAACTTTTTTTTGGGGGGGGGGGGGAAGTGTGTACATATTTGTGTTTGTCACAAAAAAGTCAATACAATCAGCCGTGTGGTATAGGGTAGACATCGCTACTATTACCCGACCCGGTTCCTGGTGAAATCATCTCCCTTGGTTATGTGTTTCTCGACGATTCGAGAAGCTTCGGCGTAGTGAGCAGAGCTCACTAGACCGACTGTGCAATCGGCGAGCGCATGGGCTGTTCATGGCGCCCAGCATACAAAGAAGTCAGTTGTGTTCTGTAACTCGAAGCGGCCAGACGCCGTACGGCCTTGTCTGGTGTCACGTATGGAAGCTGTGATAGCTGATGTCTTCACGGTATTCAGAGAGACCTGACAGACATCCTGTTTAGCAGACTGACATCGTTTCCGACGGGCTATTGAGTAGCCACTCGGAGGCATGTAAGTAGTTTATTTAACGCTGTGTCGATAGTCGGCGACCGCGGTAGATTAAACACCCGTTTAACAGTTGTTATGTGGGAAAGTGGGTCAAGTGTGAACAGGTGAAAGTGTGCCGGCAGAGAGCCAACCTTTTAAGCACTTAAATACAGATGGGATATTGAAGGGATATTTAGGTCATATAGGCGCGGGGTTTGTTCACAGCAACGGTAGGTTGGGTTAAATGAACTCAGGTCAATGAAACCTTTACTTTGAGTTCACATTAATTTGATGGCCCGGCTTCCTGAAATCGAACGTAGTCGAAGCCGACGTGGCGGAATGACGTAACGTAGGGAAACCGGAAGTAGAGTAAGACGTCGCCTATACTAGGACACGTGCGGTATCGATCGACTCGGACAGTCGAAGCGAATGTAGTGCGAAGGTCGGCAGAAGTATCGGATGTCATATCAAGGTCTTGACTTGAGTCGAAGGTCGTTGTCACATGGTGGGGCGACCACTGGCTTTTCTTCTTGTCTTTCTCACTTCTATCGTATAAGTTAGTGTACCTCAAAAGAATGCCAGCTTAATATATAGTGAATTCCGGAGAGGTGGACAACCGGTGAGAAACGACAGATGGAACAGTACTGTTCTCGAAGAACAGTGACACCGTTCTAAATCCTCCGGTCCTTGATGAGGGAGGAGAGAACTGGGAGTGGACATCTGCTACATGGAGAATGATTGAGGCCATGTATATAATATTGGATTTGGATATTTTGTACCTGAGGTACGGTACTGTGTCTGCTCTGGCTAGTAATACGGAAGTGAACCAGGGAGATTGGAAGAACAAGAGGGGGTCGAGCTGCACCATCGCCGGCCCTACTTCAGGGCCATTCTGCTTACACCTACTAATGATTCACTAACGCTATATGTCATGTAGAAGTCTTTCAAGGTAGGACGACACCTCAGTGAAGTGTGACCGACGACCTTGGCCCAAGCTATACTCCAGTCCGTGGAAGATGGCGCACGGCAACTAGCCGCCTGTCAGGTCCCAGACCCAGTTCATCTCCGGCACCCGTGAGCAGCATATTAGGAAGACAGGACTCGCTTGGGTACTCTTCCCATGAGAGTCCTGTCTTCCTAATATGCTGCTCACAGGTGAAGTCCTGTCTTCCTAATATGCTGCTCACAGGTGATACCAGAATTGAGTGTTGAGTCATGCATTCAGGACGATTGTGAGAGGGTAATGTCCCTTGGTTGAGTGAAAAGGGGGATAGGTATCCAAAGGCTGGTGGGCTAAAGTAGAAAGAGGTCACCTAGTTCCCAGGCAGATCACATCCCGTTGTTAAGTGTGGCATCAGTTCCCCTCACCCCAGGGAGTGGTGTTACAGTGTTGTTCTTCACAGAAACGCCGGATAGGTGCCTTATAATTTATCGTACAAAAAATGTTAAGAATTTTTAGTTGGTTCACCTGATGGCGAGGGACTCTGGTAAAGGGGAAAACTAGCCCATACGCAAACATTAGTTCAGTGTGGACTACGCTCGAGTACAAAGCGAACGAACGGAAACAACCTTGTGTCAGTAATTATTGTATTATTTTTATATCCTCATTTTCCTCGCCGTGTCTCACACACACACACACACACACACACACACACACACACACACACACACACACACACACACACACACACACACATACACACACACACACACACACACACACATATATATATATATATATATATATATATATATATCTTTTCTTAGACATTATTATTTTTTGTTGTTGTTTCATATCCCTTACAGGACGTGGCAGTCAACATCACATTTTTCAGCTTCTGATGATGTGCTATGCAAGATTGCGCACAGTAGTTTGCCATTGCTTGCTGAGTGACCGGTTCACATACCCCGTAAGTTACCGACGGGGAGCGAACTCGTTACTCACGAGAATATAGAGACTACGGTGAAAGTCGTGTAACAACTAGACCAGGGAGACCGGCTAGAAATTATTACATTGTTTTAATATTCTCATTTTACCAGTCGCATCTCATATTCTGTGCATATTGCTTGATGTCGCAGGCAGGTGTATACATGTGTTTGTATTTATTGTTAATCTTCAAGATCTAAAACTCCCTTTTTTGTTTCATTATATAGTGCAATATCCCGCTGCAGACGACATCTTACTTATCTTTTAGTACAAGGCTGGGTCGACTTGTTAGCCAGGAGTTGCTAACTTGAGAATCAGAAGTTGCTGCCTTGGGAACCAGGAATTGCTAACTTGGGAACAAGGAGTTGCTAACTTGGAAACTAGGAGTTGCTAACATGGGAACCAGGAGTTGCTAACTTGGGAACCAGGAGTTGCTAACCTGGGAACAAGGAGTTGTTAACATGGGAACCAAGCGTTGCTAACATTGGAACCAGGAGCTGCTAACATGGGAACCAGGAGTTGCTAACATGGGAACATGGCATTGACCTCGGAAGTAAAAATGGACAGTGTGATATTGACCACATCATCCATTAAGTGTCAATTGGTCTATACAATATGGAGCCAGCACCATTTACCTTCTCTGCCTCAAGGCGTGTACAAGGGTCCTTTACTTTACTGACAGAGGACTAAATAGTCTTTCCCCTGTTCTAAAGAAATTACCATCATCATCCAGTGCTTGCCGGATGGAGTGGGCGATCATGTCTCTACACAAATTACGATCTCCGATGTCATGGACAATCCGTGTGTTGACTCCCTTAATTGCCGTGACACAAGACTGTCAAGAATCTTATCACGCTG
The DNA here is from genome assembly GCA_963921405.1 of Cepaea hortensis. Lineage (NCBI taxonomy): Eukaryota > Metazoa > Mollusca > Gastropoda > Stylommatophora > Helicidae > Cepaea > Cepaea hortensis. The sequence continues at coordinate 182,788,935 of OY992877.1, forward strand.
TCTTCCTCTACCTCTCTTTCCGCAAATCTTTCCGGTTGTCATAACAAGTTCCAGTTTGTGTCTTCGCATAACGTGGCCAAAACCGATGACTGCATATTTTTGATGTTTCTGATAAGTTGTCTTTGCGACTCAGCTTAAAACGTCCTGATTGCTCATTTTGCTGTCCAATTAATTTTCAGGCATCTATGGATTTTGTCCCGCCTGTTTACAAATTGTCCAGGATTCGCAGCCGTATGTTAAAACTGGTTATATGTAACATACAAGAATTCATTTTTTTCGAAAGAACCAGCAGTACTTAATGAAATAAAGAAGTACATATCTACCTTCCTGTACACAGCGCAGAGGCTGCTCCTTCGTGGAAAATGCTGGAGTCTGTCTGTAAAGTGAAGCCATCCCCGTTCCACCCGATCACTCCATTCTCGAAGCTGGGGTTCGTCAGCAGCTCCTGAGCACTACAAAGAGCACTGACAACCAGCAGACACAAGACCGAACGGTCAATTAGATGCCACATCTTCCTGGAGTATGACTTGTCACTTTACAACAGAACGTATTCTGGCGACAACCCAAACTGGAAAGTTACTAAATCACTAAAGGTGATTAGCACGTTTAAAAAAAAAATTATTGTACCCACTAAAAGTACCAAGAACATGTTGTTTTCTCACGGAATCATTACTTTGGGCCGCTTAATTTGTGACATTGAGCTGATTATATCTACTATAGATAGCGATTTATTTTAAAACATCCGCCGTGGATGAAAACACGAAATGAGTTTAGTATGTTGTCACGGATACTAAAAAATATGCTTATGCCAGAGATTTTAGGTAACCAGATACACGCAAACTAGCTTGTGGTTTAAGGGTTAGTGAACGCAGTTTTGCAATTCCCCCACATAACGGATATTGGTTCGAAATCACTGAAAGCAGTTTGGAAGCAGATCGCTTTAAGTTCATTTCAATAAATGTTGGGGTTGATGGCATGGTCCTGTAAAGAGCATGCTACTAACTTAACACAGATCTGGGTCCTTTGTGTTCCGAATCAACTCTGCTGATGATATTCCTCCATGCTAACCGCTCAATCTGTCCAGCATCATATCTCTCCGCCTACTCCTGCCTCTTCCCCTACCGATCTCTCCTATCGCTACCCTGGCTATATTTATACTTTAGACAAATCAAGCCAGTTTTACGGGCTGAGATTCTGACATAAGTAGCACATTTTGTTCATTTTTGTCCCCATTTCTGTTTCATTTTCTTTTCATTGTTCTCATTGTTTGCACGTTTACATTCATCCCAATCGGTTGTTATGCATTAATGTAGTCACTGTAGTGTATTACCCGTGTTTATGTTGTGTGTGTGTGTGTGTGTTTTTTTTTTTTTTTTTGGGGGGGGGGGGGGGGGTTGTTTTTTTGGGTATTTGTTTGCTGATGAAAGCTAGTCGCCGCAACGTCCATTGTTTTCGTAATTGTCTTCTGTAAAGCTACAAAGGGGAAGGCAGAGAAGTGAATACCTGAATGGCTTGGCATGGTCGAGACAGGAACACAGAGCTTATCCACGACTGTGGTGATCGTGTGAGATGGCGAAACATGACCGACCACGCTTATCGGCACGGCGCATGATGAAAAAAGTTGCATTACCTCGTGTTATTTTATACTGTTTACAATCCGCAAGAAGCATGTTTTAACACAACTGGTGTAATTCTGATTAAACACACAAATGAATCATCACCAGTGCTGCGGTGCAGGAGCTCTGTGTTGGGTTTCTCTATACGTGACCTTCGGGAGATTTTAGGTCTTAATGGGGTTTTGGTATTAATGTTAGTTTAGGTGTTAATTTGGGACAAGTACACACATTCAAGTATCTAGGCACAATGACAACATCCGATAAAAGTATCACAGAGATAAAGAACAAAATAGGACAAGCAATAACTATATTTTATTAAATGATCATCGTATGTAGTTCCTGTTATTGGAGGTTAGAGAAAGAATTAATACATGCTATATAAAACTAGTTTTAACACATTGCTGTGGTTTAGGAAAATTTGGATTGGGAAATAGAAATGATGTAGGCGACAAATAAATTAATTGTGCACAGAAAATTAATTAACGATAGCCAACACACTTTTTAAAGAACACCCAAATAGACTCCTCACATGGATGTCCGCGGACAGTACTACCAAAAATCAGAATTATTATATTCTAATACAAAGAAGATGGAGATCAAGCATAACATCAGCAAACAATCTACGAAGTGCAGACTGTGATACAGATCATCAGTTATTATAAGCAGATCTAAAAGTAAAACTCAAAAAGCTTACCCGAGAACCAAGGCCAATACCAGTGAATACAACGCAGAAGTGAAGAATGGTTTTGGGGTCGTGTCTATACAGGAGAAATTGACACCTGACGAACTGGCATTACAAGCTAGATATATCTTGATAACAGCAGCCAAAGATTTAATTCCGACCAAGACTAAGCAAAATAAGCAATGGATTACATAAGATACATTAACATTAATAAAACAACGAAGGGAACTGAAAGAGAAAGGAACAGAAACCGATAACAGTATGATGAAGTATACATCTGTAACACAGGAAATAAGAAAGAACACAAGAAAGGACTGTCAAAGAGCTACGGAAGAGCTTAGGGCTAAGAACAATATAAAGAGAGCTAGAGAAGAGGAAAGTAACATAGCGATCTAGGAAACCAGATAGAAGGGACACAAGCACGAGAGAGAACTATAAATAGTTCTCTAACTGGACACACTCGTGTCAACAAGGAGGTCATTGAGTAAACGTGAGCTGGGGTTACCCAAGAGACTGGGAAACCCGCATCACGAGAAGTGACCATGCAACACTGGTTACTCTAACCAGGTGACCAGCGTGCTGGAACTCCAAGCACGCAAAGCAGCTAATGCACGAAGAGTCAATTGCTCGTGGCTGAACACGCCACAGAGAGATTCGTCAGACAGTGACTCGACGGCGTAGGCGACGGACTGTATATCCGCTGTGAATACTTTGTTGCTAGGAAGGACAGTATCAATAGTTAGGACTTAAACTTAGCTTCATTAGTTATTACCATCAACATCATCTTCTCATTACATCTTTATAACATACTATGATGTTTAATACCGATGTGGTATTCCACTCGCGGAGCTCATGTACTATCAGCTCCAAATAAAATGTATCCTTTTGTACAACGTACGAGTTGTCATTTTCGTGTGGTACAAAAGAAGGAAATCCTTGTATGCCTGTCGCAATTGAGTTGTTGACAGGCAGGATCTCATTTGGTGTCAGAAGGTGGGGTTTGAACCACCTTCAAGCACTTTAATGTACCATTTCCCCACATAAATTCGGAAATTCTACAAAATGTTATTTATGGTATTTGTGTGAATTCTTTTGATGGAAAGGTATGAAATATAAACTGTGATTGTGTGCAGATTGCAAACATGTATCGAAATTACGAATTTAACTATCATTTGTGAAACATTTCTTGTGATACAGTCATAATGTCAACATTCATCACATTCACGTATGTACTTGTGCAAAAGCAAATTCTTTGTGCACAAGGGACATAAATCAGAGCTCAAGCTAAAGTCATACAGCGCAGCTCAGTCAGAGACGATAGAAAGTGAAGACAAGACGACATTGACATTCATTTGACGATTCATCTTACAATTCATTGACGATTCATTTATACTATCATAACATTCATATCATTTACATCATTCATTTTATTGATATCACATTTGCAGATTACCAACCGCATAAACGGTATTGTTTAAATTGATAACAACTATGTATCGTATATTACATGCATTTTTCTAAAGTGTTGATGCTCTATTAAACAGAGACATCAGTTGTACAAGTAAGTCTATCAGTTGTGTGTACGAAAGACAGCGGTGTAACATCCCGAGTGCCGTATTTTTCAGCAGATTAGATGAGTATATTTTCCACTATTTTGATAACCATAGTTAACTATGCATTTTCTTTTTCAGTGAAGATTGTAAATATCTAACACTTGTTAACTGTAAAATTGAATTGATATCAGTTGTGTAATAACATAAAGCCATATAATGTCATCATTAAGTGACTGCATCCATGCTGGCAAAGAACTAGGCCATACTGGAGAGAAATTAGAGAAATGGGCAGAGCAGAAACACAAAGAAATAACAGAAAGAGAGAGAGATGAAAGAGCATTGGAGAGATAGCATCAGAAAGAGATGAGAGAGTTAGAGGAAGCCACTAAACAGAAAGATCTGGAAATAAAGCAGAAGCAAATAGAGATGGATGATGCCACAAAGCAAAAGCAAATAGAGGTAGAGTCACAAACTAAGTTAAAGATGAAAGAGATGGAAGTGAACTCAAACATTCAGATAGCCTCCACTAAACAGAAGAGTCAGGAAGAGCAAAATAAATTCTCTAAATATAAAGGGATCATCTAGCCCTATAGTCAAGGGGATTCGATCTCAGCATGGACTGAAAATATAGAGTTCCAGCTCAGAATTCAGAAAATACCGTTAGAAGATTGGGCTATGATTTATATGAGAAATCTCAGTGGGGAGCCCTTAAAAGTTATCGAGTCGATACCAACAGAACTAAGAAATAACTATCAATATATCCATGATAGGATTATGCAGAATTTTCTACTCGATGCTCCTGGATATCAGATCCAGTACTCACAAATCAAACCAAAGCCAACCGAAACGTTTTTAGACTATGTATCAAATGTTCAGAGTGTATTCAGTAAATGGTTTAAGGTGGCAAGAGTAGGGAATAATTTTGATAGATTACAGGACTTAATGGTGATGGATAAAGTCATATCCAGAGTTCTTACTCCCTTTGCTAAGTTCCTTCAACAAGCAGACATTGAATCTCTTGAACAACTTGAAAAACGTGGGTCAGCTTATGTTTCTTCTAACCGCGATATATTTAAATCATCATTACATGATACTGATATTACTGCTTTTGCTAAGAACTTACCAAGCAGGTCTTACAACCAAAAAGGGTATCAGAAGAAAGATAAACCTTATCAAAAGCCACCACAGTGTGGATACTGCAAATTATTCCATCCGCAGTACTCGATGTGTGATAAAAGTCCCTCATACCCTGCGCATCTTGAAATGATGATGAAAAAGCAGGAAAACAAACGAAACTCATACACACGTGCGGTTAAATGCTTCTTCTGTTCATCTTATGGTCACTATTCTTCCAAATGTTTGGGCAGGCAAAGAATGAGGGCCAGCAATGCTGTGCTCATAGATACATCATCTGACGATGATAGTGTAGTTGATTCTGAGCTCGAAAATGTATTACCATTCAATGAGTGTGAGAGTGTGGCTGTAGTTACTGATATGTTAGACTTTAATAAATGTGACACCTGTCACCAGATTCATGCGGACGGGAAACTCAAATGTGGTCATATTGTACCATGTTCCAACGAAGATACTAATTCAGCTTTAGCCTCCAGAGGTAATCTAAAGTTCCACGATACACTGGTCAACGAACAACCATGCCAATGTTTACTTGATAGTGGGAGCACTTTACTCGGGGCAAGGAGAGAGCTAGTTAACCCAGAGGATTATACGGGCGAGTTTGTCAAATGCCGCACTTTTTCTGGTAACATTGAGAAATACCCGCTGGCAAAAGTCCGTATAAACACCCCCGTTCCTTTCCGGCACATTTACGTGCGCCATGTTGCAGAATCCCTGTACTGACCTAATTTTATGTTGCTTGCCATCATTAAAACACTGTACTGATGACGAAATATTAGCCTGGAAACAAACAAACACGGCTAATGCTGTAACTAGTTCAGAGACCCAAACACATTATACTGACCTACAAAATGAAATGTTACAGTTGTCAACACCCAGCGGTGCTAGTGACAATACCACTCGACAAGAGTTTATCGAGGCACAACGCTCCAATCAAACTATCGCACCTTATATTAAATTGTTAGGTGAGCGAGCGAAAGTAACTAAAAATGCATCTTGGTATTTCAAAATGCATAATGGAATTCTCATGCGTTATTATACCACCAATAACCATGAAATTCAGCAGACGGTGTTACCTTTAAAACACCGACAACATGTGCTAAAGATTGCGCATGAGTCACCGTTTGTTGGACATTTGGCTTATAACAAAACGAGAGCCAAAATGTTATCACATTTCTATTGGCCTAAATTTGGTAACGATATTAAATCTTTTTGTCGGTCATATACCATTTGTCAACAGTTAGTGAGAAAGGGAAAGCATGTAACAGCCAAGGTCCAAGGTTTAATATTGGCTTCTCGAAAGAGACCATTCGAAAGTTATGCCAATAAGGGTGCCAAAACCCTACACCTTGAACCCAATCAAGAGGTGCTGCTTTTACTACCAGATAAACGTAACTTGTTATTAACGTCATGGCAAGGGCCATTCAGAGTGGTACGAAAGATATCAGATGTCGATTATGAAATATCGATAAACCGAAAATTTAAGATATTTTATATCAACATGCTGAAGCCTTATTTCTCACGACAAGAACTGATGACAGACGAACAGAATGCAACTACACCAAGCAACCGGACGACAGACGTACACAACACAACTACACTAGGTAGGGCGACAGATGACGACGACATCGCAAACACACCTAGTCAGGAAACAGAACACACAGTTAGTACAACGACAGTACTTAATCAGACATATGACGATGAAATAGAATTACCAGTCCCGACAGTAGACACGACTGGGACAATTGATAGCATACGGTTAGAACCGAAACTCACAGACGAGCAGCGACGACAAATCATAGAGCTAGTAACGGAATACAAGGACATTTTTTCCGACATCCCCAGGTAGGACGGACAGGATAGAACACTCCATTATTCTGACTGACAACACCCCTATCAAATGCCCACCTTATTCCATCCCATTAAATTACAGGGAAAGTCTCTTGAGTCGAGTGGAATAATCCAAAAATCACAGTCAGAATACTCTTTTCCTATCGTCCTTGTCAAGAAAAAGGACTCGACGATCCGCCTCTGTGTCGATTATCGCCGGTTAAATAACGTGACCAAGGTCGATGCAGAGCCTATCCCATCATGTGAAGATCTTATCCTTGATATGTCAACATCACGTATCTTTTCTAAACTTGACGTTTCGAAGGGATACTAGCAAGTTCCGATGCACTCATTGTCTATCCCGTTAACAGCATTCTCAACACCTCTAGGTCTGTATGAGTGGCGATTCCTTTCTTTTGGCCTTCGTAATGCTCCAGCCACTTTTGTCCGACTCACCAGGGACCTTTTACATGGAGTTACGAATACAGCGAAGTATATTGATGACATTTGTATCCATACCGCAGACTGGACATCACACTTACAGAAACTGCGACATGTCTTCGATAGATTGCGATTATTCGGTCTTACAGTAAAACCAACCAAAGTGGAGTTGGGAATGGAAGAAATTGATTTCCTAGGCCATACGATCAGCAGAGGCCAACTTAGGACAGATGACAGAATTGTCACTAAAATTCTCAATTTAACTATGCCAACGACCAAGAAGCAGTTCCGAAGCTTGCTTGATCTAGTTAATTACTACAGCAAATTTATACCCAATTTGGCTGAAATCACCAGCGTTTTTTCTGATGTTTTGAAAGCATCTGTGAAATTAAATGTACAAGATGCACAGTTAATTGGTGCCTTATCAAAATTGAAACGTATGTTTAGCGTTCCACCTATTTTGCGCTTGCCTAACCAAAATCATTCGTATTTTCTTCGTGCAGACGCAAGTGCTATTTCCATCTCTGGCGTCTTAGGCCAGTTCTATGAGGGAATTTTCCACCCAATTATGTATGTAAGCCGGAAAATCACTCCTGCTGAATCAAGATACTCAGCCTCTGAGTTGGAAGCTTTAAGCGTCATCTATTGCGTCAGGAAACTTCATAGATTCTTAGCGGGTACGGAGTTTGTCATTGAAACCGATAATTCGCCACTGACTGTAATACAGTCTGGAGTCCACCGCAATAACAAGATCTACAGGTGGTCCTTGATCCTGCAAAATTATGCTTTCACTATTAAGCATTTGAAGGGAAGCATGAACTCTCTGGCTGACACATTGAGCCGACCTTCTCACATTGAAATACCTGAAATACGAGAAGAGAGCGACCTTATATAACCAAAGACATTGATGCTGTAATTACCTAGTGCCCTATGCGGTGAGTATAAACACTGTAGTGCGTTACCATCGCCAGTCGTCTAAACTTGTGTAATATTAACTGTGTCAGTATGAGTGAAATGAACAGACACATTATTAGTTGTCTACACCACCACCATATATGCAACCCGTGAATGGATCGAAGTATGAACATTACCCAGGATGAGAGCGTAAATCATACGTTGTCTAGCTGAACTCTATTTTTCGAGGACATTCTACAGAGGACGCTGCTCCGACATCACACCTGGACGTAATTAATTAGTTTAGTTAAATAGAAATTAAATGTGATATGTATATAATATGCTTTTATGACAGTTGCGTATAACTTCATACTTTTTGTAGTGATATTAGAATTATGAATGTATAATTACCTATATAACTTTATTTATAACATTTCAGAGGTAAAATTCACCTACATTTAGTTAAAAACTCATTTAGTTTAATACCTACATCATACTTTTCAATTATGAAACATTACTTTAGTTTACCACCATTTAAACACATTTATTTATACATTTAGTTAATTAAAACATTACTTACAAATTAACCCCATCATTTAGGAATTTATATCATTCGATGTACTAATAACACTTTAAGGTAACTAACCTACTTTGCCCCATTTTGATCATTTAGTTAGATTAGTTCCCTCAGATTAATTTAGAACAGTACACCAACTTGCAATAGATTAGATATGTCAGTCATTACCACAGGATTGGTAGCAAACAATCCTCTCAGCCATGTATATTTTTGTATAGATATGACGAGTGCAGAAATACAGCACAGTCGTTTGGCTTGAAAACCTGTTTAAATTCAGCCAACTATTTATTGTACATATTTATTGTTCATCCATTATTTCTTCTTGAACCATATTTTAATGACTGAAACTATTATTTTAAAACCACTGTCGAATGAAAGATGAACGAAAGATGTGTGAATGAGAGGGAGAGAATGAATTAAATAAGGAGAGTGAGAGATTTAGCGGTAATTCTTTCGACGCACAGTACGACTTGTTGTAATTCGTCTGTGTCAATCTGTGTAAACAATGTGTTGTTGAGATTTTTTTATCTGTGTAGTTGCTATACTTTAGTGATAGAGATAGGAAATATATTTTGAGCATCTTAAACCGGGACTGTAGTCATAAATCAGCCTAACACACTCGTTTGTGGCTACAATAAACCGCTTTACGGCGCTCGAAAGAGTACATACACATAAATTATAAACGCATACACATATTAGTGAGTTAAATACACTTTAGTTTAATAGAAAACACGCAACCAACCAGGCAAACTAACACATAAAGTTGCATACATCATTATTTACAAAGAACGATAACTACTCTAATAGGGGACACAATAACTTATCGAAAACCTTAGTTTAACACTTAAATATTTCTTCACAAGCGGAAGCTAAAAAGGTGAAGAGTGGCACATAAAGCATGTATACTAGTTGGAGTAAATATTATATGGGAGCATGCACATTTATTATTCATGTATTGTACTCGTAACAGAGACAAGTTGTATGGATTGTCAATTATGGACAATTTGAGGACAGGTCTTAAGACATAGGTTCCGGATCACACAATTCCCAAAAATATAAGGACAGTCTATAGCCAACTGTACTAGTGTGGTGGGCAACTCAATTAGCCAAGTGAAGTAATACAACAGTGTGACGAGGGAAAGGAGAGATCTTGTCCTATCCCCAGAAGAGAAGTAGAGAACTTACGCAGTCTTTGACAAAATTAGACATCCAATTTTTGTTGAGATTACGACTTGTGTTACACCCCACAACTTAAAAGTTTGTAACACAACACGGAGGGAAGGAGAGCCTGTCAAAGAGCTACGGAAGTACTCGAATTTGCTTGAAAAAGCGTATGGAACACGAGACTCTGTGATGCAATTTAAATTTAAATATTAAGATTAGAATACTAGGAGTTCTTCACACGCATGAGACCTCCTAACTGCTATGTGCCTTAACTTTACTGTTTTCAATTTTATGGAAAGAATATTTTATTGAATTACTAAATTGTGAAGCTCCAAGTCACATTTTCCCACAGGAAGAGGTTCTAACATGTGAACCACAAATTGAAGAACCTACATTTGAAGAAATCCTATATGTAATCACACGACTTAAAAACAATAAGGCAACTGGGACTGATGGAATTGCTGCTGAATTTATAAAGGCAGGTGGCCATGCATTACATCTAAAGCTATACGAACTAAGAATAAAAATCTGGAGGACAGAAGAATTACCCCATGACTGGAAAGAGTCATTATTGATACCTATCTTTAAGAAAGGAGACAAGTTCCAATGTGGAAATTATAGAGGAATATCACTACTGTCCACAAGCTATAAGATACTATCCGCAGTATTACTAAATAGACTAAAACCATATTCAGAAGACATATTAGGTGACTACCAGGCAGGTTTTAGACAAAACAGATCAACAATAGATCAGATATTTATCTTACGACAAATAGCCGAGAAACATTGGGAATATAAAAGAGATCTCCATAACATTTTTGTGGATTTTAAAAAGGCTTATGATAGTGTCCATAGGAATAGTCTATGGAATGCTATGCAGGAATTTGGAATACCAAGGAAGTTAATCAACATGACCAGACTATGCATGGAAGATACTTATAATATAGTAACATATAAAGGCAGGAAATCAGACCCCTTCTAAATAACATCTGGCTTGAAACAGCGTGATGCACTATCGCCGCTACTCTTCAATCTGGCTCTAGAGAAGGTTGTAAGGAAGATAAAGGAGGAATGTGATATTGGAGGAACATCCAAGCTGCTTGGTTATGCAGATGATATAGATATTATAGGGCAAAGTGAACAAAAGACATTGGAAATATTGACTCACTTAAAGGGAAAAGCCCAACAGATGGGGCTGGTTATCAACCAAGATAAGACAGAATATATGGTAATTTCAAGAGACGGAATGGCTAGAAACTCTGGCCACATACAAATAGATAATATGACCATTAAAAGAACGGAAACATACAAATACCTGGGTACAATCTTCAACTGCTCCAACATCATAAGGGAAGAAATACAAACTAGAATCAACTCTGGAAATAAGATATTACTATGCACTACAACATCTACTAAAATCAAAGGCGCTATCTCGTAACACCAAAATCACAATATACAAAACACTGATCAGACCAGTTGTGCTGTATGGCTCTGAAACCTGGAGTACAACGAAAGGAGACGAAGCCTTGTTACAAACCTTTGAGAACAAAATTTTAAGACGCATCTTTGGACCCATTAGGGATACACAAAGTGGAGAGTGGAAAAGAAGAAGTAACAAAGACATTTATGATCTGTTTAAGTCCCCGCTAATCACTGGTATCATGAAGGCTAATAGACTACAATGGCTGGGGCATATAGAAAGAATGGAAGATAATAGGGAAACAAAACTCGCTTACACTCAGGAAATAAATGACCGTAGACCCCGAGGTAGACCAAGAAGGCGGTGGAGAGATAATACATGTACAGACCTACAAGCACTTGGAATCAACGACTGGCAAGAGAAGGTCCACCAGAGAGACGAATGGAGACGGATTGTATTTGCAGGAAAGAACCTCAATGGCTCGGAACGCTGAAGAAGAAGTATTCAGATTTTCTTGTTTATTGTAATTTTTGCTTATTTTGCGCCATCCCAAGTCCATTCCCAATTTATATATTTTGCAAACCTTATTATGTGATATATTATATTACTAAAGTTACCTATAAACTTTATATGCACCTTTGGTGAGCCACACCTTCATTAGTGACCCCTAGTCCCCTGCTTTCCTTATGTTTCAATAAGATTTTAATTATGTTTCTAATTCAACGTCTTTTTCATTTTCAGATCCCGTTAACTTCACCCTTCATTATGGCCATCTTAAAAATAAAAGTGGACACCAAATTTCGCATTTTCAAAGAAGAATTTGGAATAAAGTACTTTTTTGTGGAAACAAAGGACCAGAAAACAGTTCCGTAATATGCAGCGAAAGTGTTGCCGTTTTGAAAGAGTACAATCCTCGGGGTCACTACGAAATAAAAAAATATATCAACATATTCAAAGATTTCTGGAAAGTTACGCTCTGAGAAATATGAATCCATGAAACGTGGTCTAGAAGCACAAAGACATCTATTCACGAGAAAGTTTGCTAAAAATGAATCTGTCACCCGTACAAGTTACAAAATAGTGCTTAAGATGGCAGAACGAGGAAAACCGTTTACTGATGGAATCTTCAGCAAAGAGTGTATGATGGAAGCAGCAAATGACTTGTTTTAGGAGAAAGCCGATTTTTTTTAAGCTATCAGCCTTTCGGCTTCATCTTGACAGCACTTTTCAGCGCTATCAAGACAAGTCGCCTTATCAATTCAAGCAACCTGATACGGGGGAAATATGGCACGCCATAATAGCACAAAGAAACAAGCAGCTTCCAAGATGTGTAGTGTGAGAGCCGACCGGACTGTCAAGAAGACGAACCTGCCTGCGGAGAGCCTTCATGTACGCTGTAACAAAGTATCCGAATCTACAATCAATGAAACTACCACTAAGAAGAGCGACGACTATCCACAGACGAGAGCAAAAACTGTTGAGAGGAAGGAGGAGCAAGACACCAGAGCCAGAAACACTGAACCAAAGACAGTCAGATGGGTGGTCAAGCGGATAAATGTGGAGCTAGCAAATGAACAAATACAGAAGCAGCTACAGGAGGAAAATCTACACATTCGAATCCTGAAGACAGAACGGATCCTGACTTACTCAGGGATCCCTACAACGCTGGCGGTGGTGACGTCCGAAGGCTGTGAGATTCCACAACACGTATCGATACACCAAAAACTACAACAGCCCGAGGGATTCATACCAACAATCACGCAATGCTCCAGATGCCAGAGGGCCGGCCACAGCAGAGCAATATGTCGCAGCAAGTCAGAGATCTGCCGACACTGCGCCGATCATCACGCTTACAAAGAGTGTCCGCTGGCCAAACTGGACACGGACTTCAGAGCGCCCAACAGCAAACGAAAGTGTGCCAACTGTCTGGGCAAACATGGAGCACGATGCTTGGGCTGTCCGTACCTCCAAAGACACAGAAATGTGTTAAAAATCGCCACTGTCACCAAGACACCATTTAAGGAAGCAATGCGGAGGTGCGAGACAGCCACAGGCATCTCGCAAACTGAAAGAGCACAGCTGCAGAGCCAAATCGACGAGTTGAAAAAACAAGTCAAGCTTCTACAAAGACCGGCACCGACCAGCGACATTGAAAAGATACTTACCGAAATTAAAGAGACTCAGAAAACCATAAAACAAGAGGTGGAGTACACGGCGCTGACAATAAAGAAGAACGAAGAGATACTACAAGCAATTCAAGCTGAGAGAAAACTACTAAAATCAGATAGAGAGAGTCAACCCAAGTTAAAACAACCAAAGTCGTGGAAAATAACACAGAAAAACCACACGACGATGCTATACTAGATAGCATTGAAAAGCTGCTAAAGACAATACATGGAAAAGAAAGCAAAGAGATGCATGATAAAGCCAAGACTAAGACAAAAGCAAAACCTCAAGAAGAAGCCAGCATCCCATTCACATTTACGAATAAATTCAAGGGAAAGCCAGTCTTCAACTGAAACGTGACACATCAGACTAGCCAGAAGCCAAAACTGACAGATTAAACTACATAAAAAAAATACACTCAAAGGGAAAACTTGCCGGCCAACGAATCCTCCAGCTGAAGACACAGGCATAAAGTCGTCAACTTCGATAAGCCAGCAAACCACTGGCGCAAAGAAATAAACTAACTTACTTCGCACCATGAACCACAAGGACAATAACCGATGCCACATGGGCTGGTTGCGCCAAGGTGGAAAGGTTAGTTTTTTTCCCTCAAATGGACTTCACACTTCGGACTTTCGGCAAGTTCAGCTGTGTGGAGAACAGCAGAACTTGGAGGGAACATAGTGCTACAGATACGCGAGAAAGCTAGGAACTTGTTGTGGTATTCTCTGTCGCTGGATGAGTCTACTGATCTCTCGAGTACGTAACAACTTCTCGTGTTCGTTTGCGGTTCCTAACTTCAGTCCTTTAATGCTTTAAACAGTTTGTACGGAATATGCTTGAGTTTAAGCGAGTGAACAAAAAAGAAAGAAAACAAATCTGTGGTGTCAATTTGAACTTACAGATAATGGAAGAGTTGGCATCCGTTTGCAGCATGTATGAAACAACGTCTGGAAAAGACATTTTCGTGGAAGTGCAAACATTTTTGCAAGTCGATAAACTTCAGTGGAATCAGCGTAGAGGTGTTACAGTTGATGGAGGAAAAAAACAGGACTGGAGTGAGGAAGGGTCTGGTGGGGTAGATCAGGACTCAGTTAGAGAATTTGCAATTTCCGGCGCTCTGTTCATACTCTGCATCATACATCAGCAAGCACTCTGTGGGAAAGACTAAGATTTTTCCTGTGTACTGAAACCAGTCGTTCCTGTTGTGAATTTCATTCGGATACATGCACTCAGTCACCATCAGTTCCAGGCTTTTCTTGAATAAATTGATTCTGAGTTCTGTGACTTGCCTCATCACACATCAGTGAGGTGGCTCAGCCGGGGTGAAGTTCTGGTTCGTTATTGCAAGCTCGGAAACGAAATAGATGTTTTCCTCACTGTCAGATCCTACCTGGCTGTCAAAGTTGTTATATTTGGTCAACATCACATCCCACATGAAAGAACTTAACTTTAAACTTCAGGGAAAGGATCTCTACATAATCATCAAAGGATTTCGGAGAAGGCTGTCATTGTTTGAAGCACAACTGGAAAGAGAAAAGTTTTCTCGTGTTCACTGTTTCAAAGAGTTTTGGGCTACAATCGCCGAAGATGTCACCCTCGATTTTCCGGGGGGGGGGGGGGGAAGAAATTATTCGTGACTTGAAGAAGCATTTAATGGAGAGATTTTCAGATCTTGACAGAATTGAGAGTGACATTCTTCTGTTCCAGAATCCGGTTGACTGTAGCCTTGATGTGCCACTTGAACTACAGTTGAAGCTCATTGATTTACAAGCAAATGCCTTGTTTAAAGAGAAGCACAGAGAAGGAAAATGTGTTGTATTTTACCTATGCTTAATGTTGAGTTTCCAACACCGAATAAATTTGCCGCTGGTATGGCATCAGTGTTTGGAAAAGCTTATGTCTGTGAGCAAACATTTTCAAAAATGAAGTATGTGAAGTCAACACATCGAACGAGATTGATTGATGAACATTTGAAAGCAATTCTTTTGATTGGATGCAGCAATTCCAAACCAAACATTGATTATATATTGAAAGCCAAACGTCAATTTCACAAATCCCACTACCCTTTTTTGCTGCTTAGTTTGTGAGATTCGAGTATGATGACACTAGGTCTGATGTAGCTATCTTTTTGCTAAAGTCGCCTTCTTTGATAGCTGTAAGTAAATAATTATGTTGATTATATGTGTGTGTGTGTGTGTGTGTGTGTGTGTGCGTGCGTGCGTGCGTGCGTGCGCGCGCGTGTGTGTGTGTGTGTGTGTGTGTGTGTGTGCACGTCACTCACCCATGATTAACATGGAATGCTAAACTTAGTTTTTCTTAATTTTCCCCAGAGATTTTGTTCTGGCTTGCAAGTATTGTACAGAATGATTATGCGGTCCGCTCTCGTCATTTTGTCAGTTATTCGGCCCGCTGTGAAAAACGTTTGGTAACCCCTGATGGTGAGACATCAGACTAGTTTGACATCAAGCAAGAAGTCCGTCAGGGCTGTGTGCTGTCCCCCTATTTGTTTAACATGTACGCCGAAAATATAATGAGAAATGTCAGAAATGATTGATTGATTTAGGAACCGACAACACAGCATTCGGGGCATTACCATAAGCGCTCCGTCCTCATCCTCAGCAGCCAGCGAAAAGTAACAACACTAATAGTACCAGTAGCAATCTGATTATATGTCCGTCTCGCCTTTCCTCTGAGCGTCGATCGTCGGCCAGATCTCCTCTTCACCCCTCGCTGTCGCATTCTTGCCAGACCATGGTGATCCATTTGCTCCTTTAAGGTGTACATGTGCTCCCACAAGGCCACAACCACGTCTTCCCTATCATGCATCAATACTCCACCAAGTTTTACAGAGCCAGCCAAACTGTCCGCCTGTTCATTCCCCAGCACACCAGCATGCCCCGAAGAAAAGATCCAGACGATGCTTGTCACCCGTGACTTCCGAAGCGAAACATGCCACTCTGCACGAAGCTTGCCTGTCCTCACCCTACTCAGCATGCTTTCTGAGTCAGTTACAATCACGATGTGTGTGTGTGTATCGTATTCTTCATCCAGAGGACAGCTACACTAACCGCCTCCACCTCCATTCTTAAGCTAGATGTTGTGGTATCATATGTCAGAAATGATATAACCAGGGAGCAATAAGATGCCCTAAATATCGGTTTTTATGAAATACTAGCTGACACGGCCCGGCTTCGCCCAGACTCTGGTGGGGAGCATCTCATTTAATTCATATAAGTAGTCATATAAGCTCCCTTTCCCGACTGTCTGTCTGTCTGTCTGTCTATCTATCTGTCTGTCTGTCTGTCTGTCTGTCTGACCTGGCCCAGCCCATGGTGGAGAGCATCTCATTTAAATCATATAAGTAGTCATATAAGATCCCGTTCCCGACTATCTGTATGTCTGTCTGTCTTGGGTAAATGGAGGAGGGAGGAGGAAGAGGGAGGTGGAGGAGGGAAGAGGAGGGAGGAGGAGGGAGGAGGAGACAGGAGGAATAGGAGGGAGGAGGAGGGATTAGGAAGAGGAGGGAGGAGTAGGGTGGAGGAGGAGGGGGAGGAGGAGGGAGGAGGAAGAGGGAGAAGGAGGAGGGAGGAGGAGGAGAGGGAGGAGGAGGAGGGAGAGGGAGGAGGAGGGAGGAGGAGGAGAGAGTAGGCGGAGGGAGGAGGCGGAGGGAGCAGGAAGAGGGAGGAAGAGGGAGGAGGAGGAGGGAGGAGAAGGAGGAGGGAGGAGTAGAGAGCGGGAGGAGGGAGGAGGCGGAGGGAGGAAGAGGGAGGAGGAAGAGGGAGAAGGAGGAGGGAGGAGGAAGAGGGAGGTGGAGGAGGGAAGAGGAGGGAGTAGGAAGAGGGAGGAGGAGACAGGAGGAATAGGAGGGAGGAGGAGGGATTAGGAAGAGGAGGGCGGAGTAGGGCGGAGGAGGAGGGGGAGGAGGAGGGAGGAGGAAGAGGGAGAAGGAGGAGGGAGGAGAAGGAGAGGGAGGAGGAGGAGGGAGAGGGAGGAGGAGGGAGGAGGAGGAGAGAGTAGGCGGAGGGAGGAGGCGGAGGGAGCAGGAAGAGGGAGGAAGAGGGAGGAGGAGGAGGGAGGAGAAGGAGGAGGGAGGAGTAGAGAGCGGGAGGAGGAAGGAGGCGGAGGGAGGAAGAGGGAGGAGGAAGAGGGAGAAGGAGGAGGGAGGAGAAGGAGGGAAGAGGATGAGAGGGAGGAGGAGGAAGAGGGAGGAGGAGGAATGTGAAGGGAGGAGGAGGGAGGAGGTAGAGGGAGGAGGAGGAGGAGGGAGGAGGATAGAGGAGGAGGAGGGATGAAGAGGAAGAGGGAGGAGGAGGAATGTGAAGGGAGGAGGAGGGAGGAGGTAGAGAGAGGAGGAGGAGGGAGGAGGAGAATGGAGGAGGAGGGATGAGGAGGAGAGGGAGGAGGAGGGGGAGGAGGGGGAGGAGGAGGGAGGAAGAAGGAGGAGGGAGGAAGGAGGAGGGAGGAGGAAGAGAGAGGAGGGAGGAGGAAGAGAGAGGAGGGAGGAGGAGGGAGGAAGAGATAGGCGGAGAGAGGTGGAGGAGGGAGGAGGAGGAGTAGGGATGAATAGGAGGGAGGAGAAGGGAGGAGGAGGGATTAAGAGAAAGAGGGGGGAAAGGGGAGAAGGAGGAGGGAGGAGGAGGAGGAGGAAGAGGGATGAGGAGGGAGGAGGAGGGAGGATGAGGAGGAGGGATGAGGAGGAGGGAGGATGGTGAAGGAGGAGGAGGAGGAGGGAGGAGGGTGAAGGAGGAGGAGGAGGGGGAGGAGGGAGGGGGAGGAGGAGGGAGGAGGAGGGATTAGGAAGAGGAGGGAGGAGGAGAACGTAGGTGGGGGAGGATGAGGAGGGAGGAGGGAGAGGGAGGAGGAGGGAGGAGGAGGAGAGAGGAGGAGGGAGGAGGTGGAGGGAGAAGGAGGAGGGAGGAAGAGGTAGAAGGAGGAGGGAGAAGGAGGGAGGAGGAGACAGGAGGAATAGGAGGGAGGAGGAGGGAGAAGGAAGAGGAGGGAGGAGTAGGGTGGAGGAGGAGGGGGAGGAGGAGGGAGTAGGAAGAGGGAGAAGGAGGTAGGAGGAGAGAGCAGGAGGAGGAGGAGGAGAAGGGAGTAGGATGAGGGAGAGGGAGGAGGAGGGAGGAGGAGGAGAGAGTAGGCGGAGGGAGGAGGCGGAGGGAGCAGGAAGAGGGAGGAAGAGGGAGGAGGAAGAGGGAGAAGGAGGGAGGAGAAGGAGGAGGGAGGAGGAAGGAGGAGTAGAGAGTGGGAGGAGGGAGGAGGCGGAGGGAGGAAGAGGGAGGAGGAAGAGGGAGAAGGGAGGAGGAGGGAGGAGGTAGTAGGATGATTGATTGCCATCCCACCAGGTTAATATGTTATCGCGGACCTCAGAGAGAAGTGTCTATGTAGAAGACCATTTCCTGGACGTACGTATTTTGGGAGGGGGAGGAGGGAGGAGGGAGGAGGATAAAGAAGAAAAAAAAAACTATGACAGTTGGCATCTCTGGAATGAAAGGAAGGCGTGTAGAAAATTTCATCTCAATCGGATGGGCCGTTCGCGAGCGTATAAAGGACATACATACATACAGAGATACATACGCACATCCTAATTTATATATAAGACTAGAGATTCGATACTCTTTTGAAACAATAGTACTATTCACATCACAGAATGGTATAGAAAACCAAATAACCTCAAACTCAAAGAATAGTGAAAATTACAACTTATATCTTAACATAGCAAAACCAAGGATAATGCACACGGGCAGAACTATAGGGTGTAATGTAATGACTATTGCCGATCCAAGTTTAGTATTCACCGTGTATTACGTCATGGTTCAAGCTCCATTTAAACGTTATTTCAGAATATTACTGCTGCATGCATATGTTTTAATAATTAATCTAGCTCACAATGATGTTAACTATTGAAGAAATTTTTGATGGAACGTGTGTTTCTTGACGGTGGCAGGTATTCTAATGTCGTTCTTGAACAATTTATCGTGACATTATCTGATACTAAAGTGCCTCATCGTAATACTGTTAGCAATTTAATTAAAGTAATTTCGCAGTACTGGCAGTGTTCTTGATGTGTGCCGCCATGGTAGATCACTTACATCTGAAGAAATAACCCTTAACACCCAGGACAGCATGCTAATGGGTCCGGATAAATCAGTAAGAAAGTTGGCCCAACAAGTACACAAGTCAAGCAGTACAGTGGGACGCAGAGGTGTTTCCAAGTCACCAGGGCCGGCATCTATACTGGCCAAGACCTGCTGACACGTCCACACCGTGCGTCCTGGGCAACAGATCTCTTCGGGGACCTGGCTAACATCAATAGGATCAATGATTCCTCCGAAGCCGGAGAGTTTCTGTCTGTATGGCGAGGAACCACCAGTCTGCACACCAATAAGCCAGACATGGGACAAGGGATACTCACGCAAACCTCAGGTCCGTTATGACATCACATTGATGTTGGACAACAGGATGTATTCATCCGACATACAGGACTTCACGCTGGAGTTCACAGCCAGCGAATACAAGCAAGGAAGCAAGCAGTACAGTCTAAAAAATCCTGAAGAAGAAGAAATTGAAATTACATCCATACATGTGTTCCGTTGTACCTCAACTAAAAGAATTAGATCATCAATGCAGCGTTAACTAATGCATGTGTTTTGAGAATTTTCTTGCTCAAGAAGGTGAGGAAATATTTTATGTCAATTTCTTCACAGACGAAGCATGGTTTCATCTTTCTGGGTACATGAACAATCCAAATGATTGTCTTTGGAATGATGAAAATCCCCATGCAATACACCAAGTGCCTCTCCACGATCAGAAAGTAGGAGTGTGGTGTGTAATGAGTCGTGTGCGCATAATCGGCACAATTTTCTTTAACGATACTGTAAATTCTGAAAGATACCGGACTAACATTCAGGAGCCATTTGTAGCCCAACTTTCTGAGCGGGAAATTGTTACTCCCTTAGATTACTACTTCTGGGGTGCACTTAAAGGAAAAGTGTACGAAAACAATCCCCACACAATCTATGAACTTCTGTCTTCAATTGTCATCAACATTAATACCATTACACTTCCAGAACTGCACAAGGTCTTTGACAACATGCAAACGCGTATCCATACTTGCCAACTAAATAGTGTTGGAAATTTCCAACATCTTTTGTGAACAGAGCTGTAATATGAAAACTTTATCGAAAATAAGACACACTATAGCAGTATATGTTTCTGAACTCCACCTACGATGAATACAAAACTTGGAACGGCAATATTTTAAAAAACTGCACAGTCATTAAAAATAACACCTTTACTATAGAGAGAGAAATATATGTTAATGAGGAAAATTCGAGTTGTTGGAAGATTTCGAATATCTAGGGTCATTGATTAGCAACAATGGTGACACAATGAAAGAAATTAAAAGACGAAAACGAGTGAATAAATTATGGAATGGGACAGAAAGAACTACAAAAATTAGATGTTTAGGAGCCTGCATCTTTCCCATCCATACTTCAAGAGCTGAATATTGTAGAAGGTTGGCTATTAAAGAGGAAAAACAAAGAAAATCGAAATATTTTGGTCAATTGAAACGTCATGAAAGTTTGGATATAACAATAATGCAGGAGAATATGCCTGGGAAGAGATGAAGAGGAAGGCCAAAGAAAAGATGGATGCAGGATGTTGCGGATGATCTCAAGATGGGTGCTTCGAAATGGGACATCTTGCTTATGATCGAGAAGTTTTCCGGAAAATTGTTATGTGAGCGAGGTTATGCAAAAGACATGCTACGGAATGAATGAATGAATGTGGATCTTGGACAATTGGTAAATATACAGCACAACCACACACACACAAAGTCTACAGTGATAGTGATTTTAGAGAAGAATGCTGAAAATCCTGGGAAGTCAAAGTCAGTAATCTAATTATTTTGAAATTGGGTAAGACACAAAGACAACTTATTACAAGCACCAGAAAGAGGTAGTCGTCATATTTGGGTTACATTATGAGACGACAAAAACTAAAACATATGACATCTGGAAAGAGGTATGGAAAGAGAGTCAAAGAAGACAACGAGAGAAGATTCTTGAGTCTTTAGACATGGCGCCGAATCAGTAGTAATCCGGCCTTCAAAAGAAGCTATAGGTAGACTGGCCATGGCAATGCAGTCGCAAACACACGGAGTAACATTACACGAATGTGCACGCTGTTGAAGGTCGCAAGATGTGGAGCAACATGATCACCCAAGTCAGTTAGTAAAGTTTGTTAGTTGTATATCTTTTACAGGACAACGCAGTCAGCCTTTGTTTTTTTTGGTGTGATTTCCTGACAAGTTACGTTAAGTAGTTTACCATTGATTTCGGAACGACCGGCACTAATACATTGTATGAAAAACAACGAAAGGCGATCTGCTTCCAAATCGCCGGGAGCTGTGTTTCGAACGTGGTATGCGGGATTGCTAGTCGTGTTCGCAACCCCTTCACTACAGCGCTGGCTTATCAACTATTAAGGCATTTGATAATGTTGCTGATGGAAGTTGGTTGGTTGCTGATGGAAAGTTGGTTGGCTGCTGATGGAAAGTTGGTTGGTTGCTGATGGAAAGTTGATTGATTGCTGATGGAAGTTTTGGTTGGTTGCTGATGGAAGTTGGTTGGTTGCTGATGGAAGATGGTTTGTTACTGATGGATAGCTGGGTGGTTGCTGATGGAAGTTAGTTTGTTGCTGATGGAAGTTGGTTGGATGCTGATGGAAGTTGGTTTGTTGCTGATGGAAGTTGGTTGGTTGCTGATGGAAGTTGGTTTGTTGCTGATGGAAGTTGGTTGGTTGCTGATGGAAGTTGGTTGGTTGCTGATGGAAGTTGGTTGGTTGCTGATGGAAGTTGGTGTGTTGCTGATGGAAGTTGGTTGGTTGCTGATAGATGCTGGTTTGTTGCTGATGGAAGTTGGCTGGTTGCTGATGGATAGCTGGGTGGTTGCTGATGGAAAGTTGGTTGGTTGCTGATGGATAGCTGGGTGGTTGCTGATGGAAAGTTGGTTGGTTGCTGATGGAAGTTGGTTGGTTGCTGATGGAAAGGTGGTTGATTGCTGATGGAAAGTAGGTTGGTTGCTGATGGAAAGTTGGTTGGTTGCTGATGGATGTTGGTTTGTTGCTGATGGAAGTTGGTTGGTTGCTGATGGATAGCTGGGTGGTTGCTGATGGAAAGTTGGTTGGTTGCTGATGGATAGCTGGGTGGTTGCTGATGGAAAGTTGGTTGGTTGCTGATGGAAGTTGGTTGGTTGCTGATGGAAAGGTGGTTGATTGCTGATGGAAAGTAGGTTGGTTGCTGATGGAAAGTTGGTTGGTTGCTGATGGAAGGTTGGTTTGTTGATAATGGATGGTTGGTTGGTTGATAATGGAAGGTTGGGTGGTTGCTGATGGCATTGGTTGGTTGATGATGGAAGGGTGGTTGGTTTCTGATGGAAATGATAGTTGGTTGATGATAGAAGCTGGTTTGTTGATGATGGAAATTTGGTTGGTTGCTGACTGAAGGTTGGTTGGTTTCTGATGAAAGGTTGGTTGGTTTCTGATGGAAGTTATTTGATTGATGATGGAAGGTTGGTTGGTTGATGATGGAAGGTTGGTTTTTTGCTGATGGAAGTTTGGTTGGTTGCTGTTGGAAGGCTGGTTGGTTGATGGATGCCAAGGAAGACCGAGTTGTTACTGAGTCCTTCTCAATGGCGCCCAGGCAGTGTGATCCCTGACAAAGGCCTATCTGTCAGAGTCTGATGGTGTGGAGACCTTCTTCCCGCCCTGTACCGAAGGATCACTTTCACGGTAATTGTATTGCAGAGCTCTCTTTCTCTCTCCATGTTCAGAAACCAGCGGAATGTGTGAGACCGGTACTAGATCTTTACATCTACCAGAGGCAAATTAGGATGTAACTAGGTAATAAGTCAGTATAGAATGTCACAGATAGAGAGTCTAAGATGTTGTCTAGGTTGGTTGTCTCCCCTCGTGGTTTAGACATTTCAGAATCAATTGACTGCAATGTTCGGGGGCGGGGGGGGGGGAATCTATGGGAGAGGCCTTGATCACTTTGGGAGGGGGAGGGTTTCGGTGTTTCTACGGAGATGAGTTGATTCAAGAGTCGAAATCACAGCACTCGGGGCATTCCCAGTAGCGCTCCGTCCCCATCTTTACCAACAAGCGAATATTTCCAATACTAATTACATCATTTGTAGTCTGATTATGTGTCCGTCTATGGAGATGTTTCTTTACACAATCAAAGTAGAAACGAATAGTTAGTTCTGCATCTCATGAAGACACCTAAGAACTTATGACTGTTTCCATAATTCCAGTTTAAAATATGTCTACGATAGGGATTCCCCAGTACACCGAACGATTGATTCTATTCACATTTGACCTTTTCGTCTATGCTCATACATGTTCAATATCTAAGCATAATATTTATAGAAACATACCAATGATGATATCAGAGACAGTTTTGACCCTTTAGAAATGGTCAAAATCATATTCCTGAGCTCAGATATGCAGGTGATACAGTCACCCTCTCAAATAGTGCTACAGTATTAGACGACTTCACCCTATCAGTAAAGAGACACAGTGAAAATCAAAACCTTTTTCTGAAAAGAATTAATGTCCACGGACAAAACTACACCAACCAAAGAACACGCTCAACAATGTAGAAATGAAACATTTCATAAACATGTAATATCTTGTCTTCATAATCAACAACAATGTAGCATTTCACAAGAAGTCCCATGTAGACAGGACATAGAAATGCAAAGCTAACACAGTGGTGTCAACACTGGCAAACACATTAGGCAACATTTCTGAGAACATGTATCTTTCCTATGGCAACATAGGATATAAGTCATGTACCATTTCATTTCATACACACACGCGCACATACATATCCACACCCTCTCACACACACACACACACTCACACACACACACGCACTCACACTCACGCACACACACACACACACACACACACACACACACACACACACACACACACACGCCTACACGCACACTCAAGGAGCCATTGAACTTAGTACAAATAATTCTTAGAATATCATCCACTCTCACAACCACAAATGGAAAAATAGAAACATAAGGACATTATACAAGATCTAAACATAGAAAAACACTAACCCCTAATCAGTATCACGTATCCGACAATGAAATACTCTGATTTTGTAGCTAGTTGGTTAGTTAGTTACTTAGTTAGTTAATTAGTGCCACATAGCAAGTGCCCCAAAGCACACCATACAGAGGATCGAAGGAAAATCCCGAGGTGAACAGTGCACCAAAACCATGAGATACGAAGATACGCCACACCAACGCCAGCGTGACAACGAAACCATACGCTGTGGGACGATCAAGGAGAACGGGCGTGTATTGGATTTAGAGAACAACTCTGTGTGGCTTGTGGATCGTCGGGAGGCTAACAGTGGACTCACTCCAAGCTAAGAACAGAGAGCAACATATATTGAGAACGCCATGGATTTGCGAACGAAGGGCAAACTCTAGACAAACAGTTTCGGAGGAAGATGACAGCAAGGACGACTTGAATGAACAGAGGGAAAGAGAAGTGTTATTGAGCGAAGATAAGGCAAAATGCAGGATACATGCATCAAGGTCAGTGCACGTTAAATTAGTTGCCCTTCCGGTCAGAACGGGACTCTAATTTGTTCACTACTCAATGTATACAGATTTTGTTAACTCCGGAATAAACGGCGTTAGATTTTTCCTGAGGTTCGACATTTTTACTTCGTTCCACATTTCATCAGTGAATTCCTAAAGTTATCTTTACGATGTTTTAATGAGCCACCAGTTCCTTGTCGTGAGTCAATTCTATGATATTTCCCATGGCATGGCAAAGACAGGAGGACTTACGATATGGCACACATGGGAGCATACGTTCCGGGTTTGCTAATCAATAAACAACTGCCCCGCCTCTAGCCACAAAAGTTGCGTCAAGATTTGCACAGCAAGAAAGCTAACTGCGCACCGATAGCCATTTACAAACGCACCGTTCCATGCATACCGGAAACCACAGTGCTATACTGGAGAATAAACGATATAGTGCAGAAACATTTTGTCTTGTTGAAATCTACTCAAGAAACACTACTCATTTTGTATTAACGTACACAAACAACTACATCAGAAGGTAGGAGAAACAGCGATGCTTTCCTGCACGGATTGGAGGGATCAGTAGACACCACAGTCGATTAGTTCGTGTTGTCGTCACAAAGGTGGGAGTCTTAATCTTCCACAGGTACGTTTTCACTACTCTGTCGTTGCCATGCACAGTAATCGGACATTTGTAAACACTTTCAGCTAACTGCTTGTGTGGACAGTATACACACTAGTGTTTTGTCAGAGGAGTGTATTACCTGAAGACTTGTCCTTCACATTGAGCTTCGTCTAGCAGCATCGACACACAGCAGGAAAGCAGTTACAGTACGACTCTGAACTCCAACGTGCATGAGAAGATATTTACTTTCCGAGAGAAACCATACGACACCACACTCTTGATTGTCACCTCATACTCTACTGGAAATTGGCAGCAGGATGAATTTGTTATACATGTCACCAGCAGACAGGCTGAGGCAGCTCAAGTGTCGGCGATAATTCTACGCGTTAAAATAGTGACACCGCCGTTGATAATGTAAACGACCGGTTCAACGGGCGCATTGCATGTCACAATTACATACTTATTACAGATAGTCAGTTCACCACTGCCTCAGCAACACTAGCATATACTAGGACAACATTGCTCCATTTCAAGTACGGCTACTTAACACCAATCACCATTACTGGTATCTAGCAGGCAGATACCACACACACATTTTAACGCTGTAAATTTTAAATTGTCTACGGATCACGCCAACTGTCGAACATAAGGCCAGTATAAGTTTGAACTTGTTGATCGTTACGTTCATTGTACTTGATCGGGTGCATTCGTTAGATAATTTCGTTAGACATTCGTTATTTGAATGACATTTCGTTTGCATTCGTTAGACCAATTTGGCATTAACTTAACAGCGGGTGGTTGGGTGGTTGCTCTTCTTGGGATAGTTAAGATCACTTCCTAACTTTAAAAGACGCTGTGTACTTGCAATCGTCAGGTCGGTACGAAATAATTTGTATCGGTCTCACGTATTGTCGGTACTAATTGTAGTGGTGTTACAGTAGTGTAGTAGTGTGGTATGTTGGTTACCTGAAAATCGATAGTCGGTAGTATTGTCTTTTATGAGTACGAATATGTGTTTACGTTACACGTCAATTGTTTTCTCTCGTAACTGTTAACTGTCTAGTATTATTATATTCTTTATACTACATATATTTTTGCATACTATTTTCTGTTGTTTACATAGAATAACAGTTAGGACATTTCTATTGCAATAAGTTTCCTGAATTTCTTTTGTTATTCAATTCTACATTATTATTGAGTTTGAAGTTGTCATTGTGTTCAACATTTGTTCCTTGGTATATTGTTTACTATATTTTGAACGTACTTGCATATCGTCGATTTCTTTGCACATTTTGCACTCCTCTATCTTATTTCAGCTAGAGTAGTGATAACTAAATTAGGACAACTTGTCGACACTTCAAGACTTCATGGACATAGGTGAGAAGTCTGGTATGACCGGCTCAGAGCTTAGGGCATGGGCGAAACAAGAATTCCAGGAATTCCAGATGCAGCAAAGAGAAGAGAAACAACTTCAAGCTGCACGTGAACGAGAAGAGAGACAAGAGAGATTGGCACTTTAGAAGGAAATGAAAGAAACGGAAATGTCTGTGGAACGAGAGAGAATAGCGGCTGAAAAATATATGAAAGAAAGGCAATTAGCCACAGAGACAGAAATGAAGGAAAAACAACTGGCATTTGAGAAAGAAAAACTTGCGGCTGAAGAACTTCTTAAGGACAAGGAAGTTGAAGGTAATTTGAAAGTAAAGACATTGGAAATTGATCGTGAAGCGGAGTTAGAACGAGAAAGAATACAAGCTAAACATAATAATCCAGTGAAGAAGTACCAAGGTCTGTTTCGTAACTTCCAACAAGGTGATTGTGTTAGTTCCTGAATTACTAATTTCGAGGTGTTAGCAAAATTCTATAAGATTCCTAAGCAGGACGTACCAATTTTGTTCCATCGACATCTCGCGTTGGAACCTTTAAAGGTGATTGAGTTAATACCTGAGAACTTGCGAACCAACTACAAATATATGCGAGATCGTGTTCTTGCACATTTTAGTTTGGACGAATGTGGCTGGCATACAAAATTCAAGAAACTTACTCCTAAGTTTAATCAAACATTCCTTGACTTTGTGTCGGAAACATCTTCTTGCTTTGACAAATGGTTAAAGGCAGCAGATATTGGGTCTGATTTTGATAAAATATGTGACCTGATGCTGAGAGACAAACTTCTATCAGCAATACCAGAAGCTATGTCTGTATTTCTGGTAGAGAATAAGTGTAAGTCATTTAGTGAGATGGAATCACGGGGTGAATCATTTTATAATGCACATCGTGACATATTTGCTGACTGTGCACAACCAGAGCTTGTCATAGGAGCGAGAGCCAGATTCCATGGTAAGTTTAAGAAATTTGCTAATAAGAATAGAGGTCCATATCAGTACTCCAATAAAGATGGCGACAGACCAAGAAAGGGACACCTCACTCGATGCTAACATTGCAATTTATCACACGGACATCTGGAAATGTGTGATCAACATCCTGGTTACGCAGCGTATTTAAGAGACATCACGACAAAGAAAAGAAGTATGGCTCCTACAAGAGGAGTGTTAAATGTTTTTCATGTCGGGCGTACGGGCATACCAGTAGATTATGTGCGATGAGAAATACTTGGAAAGAAGCAAGTACCGCATATGTATTTTCCAGTAGTTATTAGATGACATAGAATAAACACATGCAGCTATTATACAACGGTATAATGACAAGACTGAAAAGACTGAGAAAGACATCCATATTGACGAATGTCTAGAAACCATTCATGAAGCAAATGTTGTTAATATTCAGAATGGCACACTCAGAGTTCACCAGGCATGGGCGAATGGGGAACCTACGACCTGTATTCGTGATTCAGCGTCTTCAATTATTGGAGTTGACCAAAGGTTGATAAAAACATAAGATTATACAGGCAAAACTGTTGCCTGCAGAAATTTTGGTGGCACAATTGAGAGGTATAAAATTGCCACAATTACAATACAATCTCCATACTTTGAAGGCACAGTAAATGCAGCAGTATTGCCTAATCCTTGTGCCGGGTTACTTATTGGGAATATACTCAATATTGAAGATTACGTCCAGGAAGGGAACATCGAACACGAACCTGACAAGGCAATCACAAAAACCCAGGGTCATATAACCTAAGAAGAAGAAAATACACAAAGGAGACCAAGTGTTACAGAAAAGGGTAACATACAACAGATACGGTCCAGGAAACAGTGGAAAGGGGATATTGTTACCATATTTGTTGCCCAGATTTTGATTTGGCTTAAATCAACCCTATCCCAGGTTGTATGCGTCGTCACGAACATATACTCACAAATGAAGATGTATGTTGACGCCATTACGAATAGGTACACACATATTAAGAAACATACAATCATTAACTCACAAGTCATGAAAAAGTTTTCACGCAAGCCAATAATCACAAACAAAATTACAATAAACAAAATACACTGATTTATGCGTACTTTAATTAGTTGGCTTATTTCTGGTGCAGATTTATCAAACATACCTTATTAAAACATATGTGCTACTCACTGTACACACGAGTGAAAACAAAATTAAAATATACAGATATTGGCATACATACAGAAAAGAGACACCGTAATATTGTAAGAAAGAAAAAAGGATTAAAGAAGAAAAGAATGAGAGAAAGAGTGAATGGGAATATTTATTAATCATACCAGCACATTTGTCACTACAGACATATTAGGGTTTGACAAAATAAGTTGTCGCAAATTTTTCGAGGATATAAAGCTATGCTTTCAGAATTGTTCCCACTATCTCATATCTCTACAGTTCGTCTTGAGAAAATATTTCGGTTCTCTTTTCTTCAGATAATTGTTGTTAACTATATCTTTATTAGAGAACATTGATTATTTCTAAAAATATTATTTAATATATATGTTATTCGATTTAAAAAATGTATTCTTGTTGACTCCGACTATGATATTATATTTCTTATTTATTTCGTGGAAGTTCTTACGGATTATTATTCTAGACTACGATGTTAAGATCTGCCAGATTCTAGTCAATGATGTTCTTAAAGATCTTCTTAGTCGATTGTAAATAGATAGGTCTGTTTCACAGTTATTCACTTTTGTTTCTTACTGTTTATCTGTATTTGTTCATAGACTGTTTAGAAGATATTTTATAGATGACAGATGCACCTGATTAAATAGCGATGTACATAGCAACCAACAAGTTATAGTACATTAGTATATTACACATTGTTAGTCAGATAGATACATATGTGGAATTTTTCATTGTTGACAGAGTCATGATGAAGTGATAAAGTGACTTGCTTTGCGACATTATGGATGACGGAACCTTTACTTTGCGTGTCCATACTTCGATTATGGAGATGAGGATCCGATCGATTACGAACATTCGATATTCCTCGAGAATTCAAGTTTTAAGGAATATAGTTTAAGTATTTCCTTATATGACGATTTGTGTAATTATATTAATTAGAGTGATGCGACTGGAACAGTGAACTTACAGTATAGTAATTTTAATATATGTGATATGAACATTATAATTTGTTTAGTTTCATGAACACATGTAGAGAATTAGTGAATTGCAATAGTTTAGTTATTATATTAAAATAGTTAAATTCGTTAATTAATGGTTAATTAGTTAATAACTGTTATAATTAGAATTTTATAATTATCAATGGATTCTATTACATTCATTAGAGGACGACGCCACATATGATGGGCTATTTCATTGAGTTTCACATAAGTAAATGCGTTTGATACTCATCGATAAGGTTATAAGATTGCACTGTATACAGCAATAGCGTCCACCTCATCTACATATATTTGATGCAAGAAACACCCAGTGGATATAAAATCCAGCGACAATATTGAGCGTCAACTGGTACTGACTACTTGGTACCTGTTGTTACCCTCGTCCCCAACTCCGGGTTTTTACCAAGAGTGAGGACACGTGTTCATTTGGACAAGTAAGGGACTAATTATATAATTAGTTAGACCAGCCTCCCCTTGGGCTGGCTACACGACGTTCACCGTGGGTGTGTGAACTGGAGGGCGTGCCCGTTATATTTCTTCTTTTTTTTGGGTAATTAATAGGGGCCATAACGTCGTACTCAGCACTAGATATGCCTCATGATGTCGGCACTGCTATTGGGCATGGTTTAATAATCACGAGGTGCATGTATATGTATACATGATTATAAATGATTATATCATTTAAATGTGGGGGTGGGGGGCATAATGCAGATATGGCAATTAGTTAGTTAGTTAGTTAGTTAGGTAGTTAGTTGGTTGGTTGGTTGGTTGTTTGGTTAGTTAGTTAGTTAGTTTTAGTTGCTTAGTTATTCAGTTAGTTAGTTAGTTAGTTGGTTGGTTGGTTAGTTAGTTAGTTAGTTAGTCGTCATATCATCCTCATTGCACAACCAACCACTCAGTCCATAAGTGCTAGATGTGTAGTGGCTAACGACACCAATTCTTTGTTGGGTTATTAATCTTCTTCGGCGTTCTGCATAGTGCTCTTGTATGGCCGCATTTATTTTAACGTGCTGTTCTCGCAGCCCGACAATGGTAGTAGATTCACAGTCATCACATGGTTCTCGCAAACGTCTTACTTCTCGTAGAGCATTCAGTATATCAGCCTGGTCCATGGCTCGTCGCCCTCCACAATAACCTTACTTCCAAGCCTGTTAGCCTGCTGATTTCCTTATGCACCCGCACGCCCTGGCACGAAAATGAAATTAATCTTTGCCAGTCGTGACCGACCAAGGTCTTTGATTGTATTGAATTTCCTAGTACTTTGAAAAGAACAGTAGTTGAAGACACGGTTCCAGAAGAAGGGACAGCAGTCCGCCGACATGACTGTGGACACAGAACAGTAAAGACACCCTAGGGATGGACCTACACGAGGCGAGCGAACTGGCACAAAGTCGAGAAGAGAAGTTCTGTGAATGACTTC
This sequence comes from Cepaea hortensis, assembly GCA_963921405.1. Lineage (NCBI taxonomy): Eukaryota > Metazoa > Mollusca > Gastropoda > Stylommatophora > Helicidae > Cepaea > Cepaea hortensis. The sequence goes on from OY992877.1 coordinate 182,820,613, forward strand.
CAATGTACACACAAGAATATGTTGCCAGTACACATGACCTCTCTCCAGGCATACACACGATCCTGACATTGCTGCTGATAACAATCTTCTTATCTCATCACATGCCTCAAGATGTCTGTCTGGTTGAAGTGTTCAGTGCGAGAGCACTTCCAAGATCACATGTGATGCTCCGACAATTAAACAACATTAGTGAAAAACGCCCTGACGGACTTCATAGTTTGGAAAAACGTCTTTCTTTCTTTCTTTCTTTTTCCTTCCTTCCTTCCTTCCTTCCTTCCTTCCTTCCTTCCTTCCTTCCTTCCTTCCTTCCTTCCTTCCTTCCTTCCTTCCTTCCTTCCTTCCTTCCTTCCTCCCTCCCTCCCTCCCTCCCTCCCTCCCTCCCTTCCTTCCTTCCTTCCGTCCGTCCGTCCGTCCGTCCGTGCAAAGAGTGAGGAAGAAGATACAACCTGAAATAGGGGAAGAACTATGTGGATGTTTAGAAGGAAAGGGTACAGTAAACGCTGTGTATTTGCTGCGATAAGTTAATGAACGTTCTATAGAAGTAAACAAAGATATACATCTTTGCTCTATTGACTACACAAAGGCCTTCGATAGAGTAAGCCATGTCAATTCGATAGATATGCTTGTAGATCTAAAAATTGACGGGAAAGGCATAAGACTTATAAAAAACATATATTGGAAACAACAAGATGCCATAAGGATTGATAATGAAGTGGAACAATATCAGCCTATTAAGAGAGGTGTGAGGCAGGGATGTGTAATGTCTCCAGATCTTTTTTCCTTATACAGTGAAAATATTTTCAGAAATGTGGAAGATATAAATGGAAACAGCATTGGAGGACGAAATATCAATAACATTAGATATGCAGATGATACAGTGTTGATTGCAGACAATGAGCAGGATCTGCAACAATTAGTAGATGCGGTTGTTGCACACTGTGAACAACTGGGGTTAGAATTAAATTGTAAAAAGACACAGATTATGGTCGTCACTAGGAAGAACGAAATACCACAATGTAATATACAAGTAAATGGGAATATTCTTCAACAAGTGAATGGATACAATTATCTCGGAACAAGTATAACATCTGGTGGGAGATGCCTTGAAGAGATTAGAACAAGAATCGCCATGGCAAAAGTAGCCTGTAGCAAGATGAAAAACATTCTGACCAATAAAATGATGTCAATTGAAACGAGAAAAAGAGTATTAAGGTGCTACATAGAGCCTGTTCTTTTGTATGGATGTGAAACTTGGACAATGAGCAGTCAAGCTGAGAAACATCTGGTGGCTGAAGAAATGTGGTTTCTGAGGAGAATGAAAAGAATACCATGGACAGACATAAAAACCAATGATCAAGTACTACAGGAGACAAATGAAAATCGTAAATTGATTAGAGAAATTAGACGTAGACTGTTATGAGAAGAAATGAATTGGAGAACTTGGTGACAACTGGCAAGATCGAAGGGAACAGACCAAGGGGAAGGCTGAAAAGTAAATAACTGGATGGTTTGGACACATGCCATGGTCGAGACAGGAACACTGAACTGATTCACGACTCTGGTGATTGAGTGAAATGGCACATGATTGATTAATTGATGCATTACGGTTGAGTTCAAAGCGAGTGAGAGCAAAAAACACTTTAGCTGAAATAATTAAAACATATAGTCACAGGTATTGTTCGAATATAAAGCATCTTTTGTCCCATTATAATTTCAAATTTAACAAACTATGTTTGTTTGCATAAAACCGACCGGAACCGCCTAATTGCTAGCGTTTCTCTGGTATAATAGTGAGCTATTGTTTATTGTTTGTCGTATACAGTATACGAAAAGCTTTTTCTTTGTTCATGTTATGGCCATAGTTTATGAGCTGTTGAAAAATCCACGAAGAGCTCGTTATATAGCCTTTCCAATGCACAGGGATTACTGAAGACTGATTAGCTCTCTTTTCCACCCAAGCTTGTATATGTTCGTCTTATAGATTTGCTAATTGTCTTTCTGTTCTACTTATGTAATTTGCTTGGCACTCATACTGGAATTGATAAATGCAGTTTGATTTGGTGTACAGAAAGATTATTCTTTTACAGATGGAGTAGGTATGGGGTGGTTCTATATCTGATCATTGGTTTATCAGCAAAGAATGTTTGGCTTACTGCTGATTTAAGTTAATGGTGTGTTCGCTTCGTTATACCATCCCCTCGAAACAATTATATGCCATGTATTATGCATGTTACATTCGTGCAGAAAACACATAATATAAAGATCTAGCAAAGTGTATCAGAGAGAACATGCATGAACAGACAACAGAACAAAAGTATCAAGTCAGGCCATAGCAAAAGCTGACTCTAACATAGCATCCGGATAACATTATGATCTTCGTGACTCCTTCAGTAGATATGCCTTAAGAAACAACAGATAATATTAATTACAATAATATAATTGAACACAATAAAGCTGAGACGTCAATTCTGTCTTAAATAGTCACGATTTATCTAATGTACAACAACAATAAAAGTTCTCGAATTGAGACGCTAGACCAAACGCTCTAATTTCTCCTAAAAAGTCCCGAATTTTTACACTTTGGTCCATATTTATAAAGGCCTTAGGAAATGTAGATTGTTTCCCTGCGTGGGTCAGGTTGCCACAGCTTTGAGGACTGTTTCCTGGGCTCAGTAAACGTGGGCAGGTTAATCAAGTACAGAGTGGGCTCGCTGGTGTAATGGTTAGGAAATTACGCTGGCAATTACATGAGCATGGAGAGCATAGGGTCGATGCCTGGGCCCGACCTCTGCTACTGGAGGCGAGGACTGAGAAATTATTCATGCGTGCACACAGACCTGAAACATGTGATGGTTCTAACGCTTTACATATCAACAACAGGTCTCTGCTGCGGGACTTCTGGTTGTAGTTCTGGTACATTAGGGAACAGTGATTGCGTGGTGGCTAGACGCTCACATGCTGGCCGGTGGTCGAGAGTTCGCATCCGTATCAGGGCAGATTTAAAAAATTGATTTGGCCTCCCAGGTCTCCTCTAAACGTGAGTACAAGGAAATGTCTTGGGGCGTACAGGCAGCAAGTCCGATACTGGTCACATCGCCCAGCCAATGCTGATTGGTCCATGCAAATATGGATCTAGCACAATATACCTAATGTGCCTTAAAGCACATGTGTCAAACTCAAGTCCCGCGAGCCACATCCGGCCCGCCGTACAATCATATCAGGCCTGAAAGGTCTCAACCCACGTACACATATATTCGGCCCAGGAGAGAATTTTAAGCAAACATATTTTTTATGGTCACGATATAACGTGCAAATCAAATTCCCTAATTAGCAGACTTCCGAATGATAGGCTACCTGGAAGCGTTCTCGCTTCGATCAGAATAAGCGAAAATAAAAGTTGTGTAGTGAGTTAGTGTTCGTCGTTATAGTTACCTAGCAACGTTTAGATGTTTGTTTTGGATTGGCGCATAAAAAATGAAAGTAGTGTAATGCCAGGATATTACATCACCTTTTCCAGCTACGGCTAACCTGATATCAATCAAGCGTCTGTCGGTAGATGCACAATCTTTTAAAATCAAAGCTAGCCTTTAAAATGGCCAAGAGAAAAGTTGATTATGAAAACAGCGCCTTTCAAAGCCACTGGGAGGCTGAATATATGTTTACTGATATTTGCGGTAAACCTGTGTGTCTAATTTGTGGAGATAATGTGGCTGTGATCAAAGAATATAGTCTGAGACGGCACTACGAGACTAAACATCAAGTCACGTTAAACAGCCTGAATGCAGAGCAGAAGCTACAGAATGTAGAAGAACTGAATAGGCATCTAACATCACAGCAGATGATTTTCACCAAAGCAAAATCACAAACTGATGCTGCAGTCAAAGCAGTTTTATTGTGTCAGAGGAGATCGCAAAATTAGGCCGACCATTTACAGAAGGAGAGTTTCGGAAGCGCTGCATATTGAAAGTGTGTGACGTCTTGTGTTCAGAAAAAAAGCAGAAGTTTGCAAAGGTAAGCCTTAGCAGAAATACGGTTGTTGATCGGGTTTGTGAGATGGCCACTGATGTGAAAACACAGCTGATCGAAAAAGGCAAAGACTTTATTGCATTCTCCCTTGCTGTCGATGAAAGTAATGACACGACTGACACTGCACAGCTCGCCATCTTCACCCGTGGATTGGACCCCAGTATGAATGTTACAGAAGAAATATTGGACATGAAACCCATGCATGGGATAACGACAGGAAAATACATATTCGACAACGTATGTCAAAGTTTAACCAACATGAATCTGCCTTGGGACAAACTCGTTGGACTGACAACAAATGGAGCACCGGCGATGTGTGGCGAAAAAAGTGGACTAGTTGGAAGAATGCGGTTAAAGATGCAAGAGAACTGTACTAGTGAATTGATAGCATATCACTTCATCATACACCAAGGATCGCTGTGTGGTAAAGTCCTCAACATGGAAGATGTAATGAGCATTGTAACACAAACCGTCAACTTTATCAGAGCTAAAGGTTTAAATCACCGCCAATTTCAGTCTTTTTTGCAGGAAATAGAGTCGGCGTTCAGTGACATGCCTTATCATATAGAGGTGCGGTGGCTAAGGCGGGGAAAATTTCTCAGTAGATTTTTCCAGCTGATCGAGGAAATCTGTCAATTCAAGGGCAGTAAAGGAAAATATTCCAGATTTTCGTGATAAAAAGTGGAAATGTGAGTTGGCGTATCTGTCTGATATAACCACTCATCTCAACGAATTGAACCTGCAGCTACATAATGCAATGAAGGCATTTCAAGTGAAGCTGCGCTTATGGGAGACAAAAATGCACCAATGCAACATGTCTCACGTTTCATGTTGCTAGGCAATGTTAAACCAAGTCAACGCTATAGTGTTTCCCAATGCAGACTTTGTTGAAAACTTAGCTTACTTCGCGCCGAGTTCGCAAGGCGCTTTAATGACTTTGATGCACAGAAAAGTAATTTCGAGCTGTTTCGTAATTCATATGCCATAGATGTGGAAACTGCAGATGGAGTTAACAGAGATGCAGTGTAATGGGACACTAAAGGCAAAGCATGGCACTGTGGGGCCTGCACAGTTCACTCGTTTCATTCCTGAAGAGATGCTCCGGCTTCGTCTACATGCGGCTCGAACCTTGAGCATGTTTGGTAGCACATATCTGTGTGAGCAGCTGTTTTCTGTGATGAACATTAACAAAATATTACACAGGAGTCGTCTCCTGATGAACACTTGCAGTCCATCATGAGAATCTCAATGACACAAAACATTACTCCCAACATAAACGAACTTGTAGCCAAGAAAAGATGCCAAACATCGTGCTCTGACAAATTGGCATAAGATTGAAAATGTGTATACCAATTATGTTTTATTATTGTTAAAAAAAGGTGTAATTTTCGGCTTATTGAATGTTTATCATGTCCTGCCCGCAACCTTACGTGTCATTTGATTTTTGGCCCACTGAGCGATTGCGTTTGACACCCCTGCCTTAAAGGGTTCGTCTAAACAAGGGAGATTTCTTACTTTCTTCATCTGTGTGGTTGTGTAAATATGTCTCAGTTACTTTAAATAAATCTTCCAGTGTTTGATTGCGTGCATGTTTCTACTTCATGTCACTATTTTGTGAGTCCATATAAAGAAAATATACCCACTACTAACGTAACACAAATTACTAGTAACATTTTACCAGTGACTAATAACAGTACACCAAATACTACTAACACTATGCCAACTAAAATAACATATACTGACTATTCAAGAAAAGCTTATCTCTCTTTCTCATTCTCTATGGTAGATCACGATATTTTAATTAGAAAACTAAAACAAATGAAGACAAGCACCAACATGGTGAACATAATCACGTCATTTCTATCCGACAGACAACAAGTCGTGTCCTTCAACAACTGCCTATCAAGACCCACACAGCTTAATATTGGTGTGCCTCAGGGCTCAATACTAGGTCCGCTGCTTTTTGCAGTTTATATTAATGATCTTCCTTTATATATCAATACAACTTGTGATCTATTTGCAGACGACTGTACTATATATATATACTAGTCAAGAAAACCGTAGTGAATTAGAGAATTCTTTACAAAAGGAACTTGATAATCTTACTAGATGGAGCAATGAAAACCGCATGCAAATTAACATCGACAAAACCAAATCCATGCTAATAACGACCAGACAAAAACTACAGACACTAGCCATAACTGGATCACCGCTCGAACTCCGCATGGGCACGTTACCTATAGTTAATGTGAATGAACATAAATCACTAGGTCTTTTAATTGACAGCCATTTGAACTGGAGCTCTCATGTTCACGCTCTTACCAAGAAAATAGCACAAAAAGTTTACCAACTTGCTAAAATTCAGCACTTTCTGGACGAAAGCACACGAAAAATATTCTATACATGCTATATCCAACCACATCTCGATTACTGTTCCACAGTTTGGGATGGTTGCCCTAAATCTAATTTAAAACGACTATGTTCTCTACAAAACCGCGCTATTCGTCTGGTTTCTGGCATAAAGCACGTTGAAAATAATAATTTGTACAGTCATCTAAGACTTCTACCACTTCAAAAGCGCTTCCTTTTCAACAAAGCCAAATTAGTGAATAAAATTATATCTCAAAATACCCCAGAGTATCTTCTGCCGCTGATTCAATCTAATGCAATGAACAGCAAGCGCCTAAATTTGTTACATGTCTCAAAGCCTAGATTGGACCTATACAAAATATGTTTCGCCTATTCTGGTGCTCACTTATGGAATGATCTTCCTCCAGATCTGAAAACTCCAATGAGTCCCTACACATTTAACCGAAAACTCTTTCAATACTTAATCCATACCGACTATATGCCACCATAATTCATTTACTGGTATAATTGTTCATTATACTTGTTCATTATAATTGTTGAACTATAATTGTTCACTATATATGTGTGTGCGTGTGGGAGCGAGAGAGAGAGAGAGAGAGAGAGAGAGAGAGAGAGAGAGAGAGAGAGAGAGAGAGAAAGTGGGTGTCAGAGAGAGTGAGAGAGTGAATGTGTGTGTGCCCACGTGCATGCGTGTGTGTGGAGAGAGTGATTGAGCGAGAAATGTTGGGGATGTGTCAGTGCATGCATTCGTACTTGTAGGTGTGAGAGTGAGTGAGGGAGTGTGTGCGTGCGTGCATGCGTTCATGCGTATGTGTATGTGTGAGAGAGTGTGATTGAGAGAGTGAGTGTGTGTGTGAAGGATTGTGTGTGAGAGAGTGAGACAGTGGGAGAGTTGATGTGTTAGTGTGTGTGAGTGTGTGTGTGTGTGTGTGCGCATGCGTGTGAGTGTGTGTATATGAAAGAATACACAGAGAGAGAGAAAGAGAGAGAGAGAGAGAGAGAGAGAGAGAGAGAGAGAGAGAGAGAGAGAGCGGAGCAGATGCATGTCATGTAACACGCGTGTTATGTAACACGCGAATCCATATGTTTGTGTATTCTCATCTGTCATATTATCAGTTAAATACCATTTGCTTTTATCATGCACAATATAAACTCATGTTCATTACTGTAGTTTGAGTGAGAGAGTCAGTGAGTGTGAATGAGAGACAGAATGAGTGAGCGTGAGAGTGAATGTGTGTGTGTGTGTGTGTGTGTGTGTGTGTGTGTGTGTGTGTGTGTGTGTGTGTGTGTGTGTGTGCGTGCCTTCTCTGTGTGTGGGATCATCAATATTTTTTCGTCACATACGTTTTATGTACACATTTTTCTCCATGTTTAACATTTTTATGAGACTGCTCATGACAATTGTCAGTGTATGTGTGTGAGTAAAGTGTGGGAGTTTGTTCATACTAGTTTCAATGCTAACGTGAGACATTTTGTATGTATCTAGATGTGAGGAGGTGTGAGTGTGTGTGGAGGATGTGTCTGAGTGTGGGGATATGTGTGGGTGGGGGTTGTGTGGGTGGAGGTATGCGCTTGGATGGGTTGGGGTGTGTGGGTTTTGGTGGGTAGTGATATGTGTGGGTGTTGGTGGGATGTGTGGATGGATGTGTGGGGGTGAAAGTAGTGGTGTGGAAATGGGTGTGGGGGATGTGTGTATGGGTAGAGGATATGTGTATGGGACGGGTGCGGGGGATGTGTGTCTACGTGGGTGGAGATGTGTGTGGGTAGGGGTATTGCGATCGAGGGATGTTTGGCTGGGGGTGGGTGGGTGGGAGTGTGTGGGTGCGTAGTGGAGGATGTGTGCGTGAGTGAGTGTGTGTTGGTGGACGGGTATTGAATGCGAGTGTGGGTGGAGAGAGGTGTGTCGTGTGTTGGCTTGGGATATTGTGTGGGTGAGGTATGTGTGTGTGGGTGGGAATTTTTGTCGTGTGTGGGTGGGGATATGTGGGGTGGATGGGTAAGAGTATCTGTGTGGGTGTGGGTGGGAATATTGATGGTATGTGGGTGGGGGATATGTGTGTGGTGTAGATGGAGATGTGTGGTGGTATGTGGGTGTGGGATGTGTTGGTGAGGGATATGTGTGTGTGTGGTGCGTGGGTTGATAATATTGCGTGGTAGGGGATGTATGTGATGTGCGGGTGGGTGATTGTGTGGTGGGGGATTGGGTTAAGGCATGTGTGGGTGGGTGGAGGATGTATGTGTGGGTGGGGGGTGAGTGTGAGTGGATTGGGGATGTATGGGTGGTTAGAGAGATGTGTGTGTGTGGGGGGGGTAGGGAGATGTTAGTTGGTGGGGATGTGTGTGTATGGTTTGGGGATGTGTGATTGGATGTGCGATGCGTGGGTTGGTGGGGGATTGTGTGTGTGGGAAGGCAATATGTGGTCGATGGAGATGAGGCTGGGGGATGGGTGGTTTCAGGTGTGGGTGGGGAGAGGATGTGTGGGTTAGGATGTGTATGTGGGTGGGCGTGGGATGTGTGGGTTGGTGGGGGTATGTTTGTGGGTGGCGAGTGTGTTTTGGTTGGGGGAACATGTGAGGGCAGTGTGTGTGGGTGGGGCATGTGCGGGAGGGGGATGGGTCGGTTGGTGGGGTATGTATGTGTCCCTTGGTGTGCATGTATGTGGGTAGGTGGGGGTGTGTGTGTGGGTGGGGTGATGTATGGGTAGGTGGGAGATGGGCCTCATAACATGGTAATTTGCCTTGTTTATGTTTACAACATTCATTTCACAATGTTTATTTTTCTTCCTATGTAAATGTATAATGCTCTTGATGAACGAAAGACGAGTGATTGGAAGGGCCGAATGTAAGACAGGCCTGCGCGCCCAATTTGTGACCCTAATAAAGTTGATTTGATTTGATTTCTCTCCTCTCTCTCTCTCTCTCTCTCTCTCTCTCTCTCTCTCTCTCTCTATCTCTCTCTCTCTCTCTCTCTCTTTCTCTCTTCATTTTCCCCAAAACTCCTATTGTTTTAAAAAGCAAAATTAAGAAAGAAAGAAAAATAGGTAGCCAAACAAAACGAAAGTAAGAAGGGCAGACGGAAAAACAAGAAACAAACAAAAACTCAAACAGAGACAGACAGAACTTTGAATCAGATATACTATAATATACCGACTACTGTTAACAGTATCCCAGTTACTCCTAACATTACACCAATTACTACTAACATTTCACCAACTACTACTAACAATTTGTTAATTGCTGTTAACATTATACAAATTACTGCTAACACTATACCAGTTACTGCTAACATTATATCAGGTGCTGCTTACATTGTATTAGTCACTGCTAACATTATAACAGTCACTGCTAAAATTACACGAGTTACTGTTAACATTACACGAGTTACTGTCAACATTTCACCAGTTTACTGCTAACATTATACCAATTACTGTTAACATTATAATAGTTTATTGCTAACATTATACCAGTCACTGCTACCATTATAACAGTTTACTGCTAACATTATACCAGTTGGGGTATTTATAAACCAGATATTCAGATGGAACCGCCTGGTTTCGCAACAGAAAGATACATGTTCCCAGAAATGTTGCCTAATGTGTTTGCCAGTGTTGACACCACCGCTTCTAAATACTGTGTGACCTTTGCATGTCTATGTCCTGTTTACGTGTGACTTCTTGTGAAAGGCAACATTGTTGTTGAATATAGACACAAGATTGTACATGTTTATGAAATGTTTCATTTCTACATTGTTGTTGATTATAGAGACAAAATTGTACATGTTTGTGAAATGTTCCAATTCTACACTGTTGTTGATTATAGAGAAAATATGTTAAATGTCTGTAAAATTTTCAAATTTTACATTGTTGATTGTGATCTTTGGTTGGTGTACTCGTGTCAGTGGACATTATAATTTTTTATAAGTTCAGAAAAAAGGTTTTGATTATCACTACTGTGTCTCTTCATAGACAGGATTAACTCGTCTAATCCTGAGGCACTGTTTGAGATGGGGACAGTGTCACATACGTATATGAGGTCTAGATTATGATTATGACCAATTCAGAAGAGTTACATTTGTCTCTGGTATCATTACTTTTATGTTTCTATTAAATTTTATGTTTGGATATTGAACATGTATGAGCATAGAAGAAAAGGTCAAATGTGAATAGAATTAATCGTTTCGGTGTACTGGGGAAACCCTATTGTAAACATATGTTAAATTAAAGTATGGAAAGAATCATATGAACTGAGGCTTCCTCGTGAGATGTAGAACTAACTATGTGTTTCCACCTTGGTTGTGTAAAGCAACATCTCCATAGACGGACACATAATCAGACTACAAATAATGTCATTAGTATTTGGACTCTTCGCTGATTGATAAGGACGGGGACGGAGCGCTACTAGGAATACCTCGAGTGCTGTGATTTCAACACTTGAACCAACTCATCTCCGAAGAGACACCGAAACGCCCCCCCCCCCCTTCCTCCCAAAGTACTCCAGTCCCGTCCCATAGATTCCTCCCCCAACCCCGACATTGGGTTGGAGTCAATTAATGCTGAAATGTCCAAGACCCGAAGAGAAGATCACCAACCTAGACAACATCTCAACCTCTCTGTCTGTGCCATTCTATACTGAATTATTACCTAGTTAATTCCTAATTTGCCTCTGGCAAATGTACCGGTACCGGTACCGGTCTTGCAAATCCCGCTGGTTTCTGAGTTTTCTAAATCAATCAACCTTCCATCATTAGCCAACAAACTTCCATCAGCAACAAACCAACCTTCCATCTTCAACCACCCGATCTTCCAAAATCAACCAACCAACCGTATGTCATCAACCAATCAACCGTCCATCATCACCCAACCAACCTTCCATCATCAACCAACCAACCGTCCATCAGCAACCAACCAACCTTCCATCAGCATCCAACCAACCGTCCATCATTAACCAACCAAACTTTCATCATCACCCACCCAACATTCCATCATAAACAAACAAACTTACATCATCAACTAACCAACCATTATATCATCAACCAACCAACATTCTATCAGCAACCAACCAACCTTCCATCAGCTACCAACCAACCGACCATCATTAACCAACCAAACTTTCATCAGCCAACCAACCTTCCATCATCAGCCAACCAACCTTCTATCATCAACCAAAAAACTTCTATCATCAGCCGACCAACCTTCCATCATAAACCACCCAACCTTGCATCATCAACCAACCAACCTTTTATCATCAACCAACAAACCGTCCATCATCAACCAATACACCTTCATCACCAACCAACAAGCCTTGCAACATCAACCAACCAACCATCAAAAATCAACCAACCAACCTTCCATCATCAACCACCCAACCTGCCATCATCAACCAAAAAAAATTGCTTCATCAACCAACCTGCCTTCCATCGGCAACGAATCAACCGCCCAACAGCAACCAACCAACCTTCTGTAATCGACCATTTAACCTTCTGTCATCAACCAACCAACCTTCCACCGTCAGCCAACCGACCTTCTATCAGCAACCAACCAATCTTCTATCATCAACCAACCAAAATTCTATCATCAACCAACCAACTTAAATCATCAACCACCCAACCTGCCATCATCAACCATTAAACATCTATCATCAACCAACCAACATTGCATTATCAACCAACCTACCTTTCATCATCAACCAATCAACCGTCCATCAGCAACCAACCAACCTTCTATAATCAACCATCCAACCTTCTATCATCAACCAACCATCCTTCCATCATCAGCCAACCAACCTTCTATCAGCAACCAATCAATCTTCTATCATCAACCAACCAAACCTCTATCATCAACCAACCAACCTTCGATTATCAACCAAACAACCTTTCAGAATCAACTAACAAACCTCTCATCAGCAACCAACCAACCTTCCATCATTAACCACCCAACTTTCCATCAACAACCAATAAACCTTCCATCAACAACCAACAAACCTCCATCATCAGCATTATCAAGTTTAATAATTGGTAAGCTAACGCTGTGGCGAAGGAGTTGTGAACACGACTTGCAATCCCGCATCCTTTATTCGAAACACAACAACCGGCGATTTGAAAGCAGATCGCCTTGCGCTGGTTTTCATACAAGTGTAAGTGTGCTGGTCGTTCCGAAATCAGTAGCACAACTGCTTAATGTAAACTTGTCAAAAAAATCACAAAAGTCCAAAAATTATAAATATGCTGCGATTGACTTACTTGCGATTTTTTTCGATTGTTTACTTACTTGCCATTGTCCTGTAAAGGATATGCAACTGTCTAACTTTACCAACTGGTTTGGGTTGTCATGTTTCTCAAAATCTTGCTATTTTCAACACCGTGTATCTCTTCGTGCAATGTTACTTAGTATGTTTGCTTCTGCATTGCTATGGCCATGTACCTGTGGCTTTGTTGTTGTTGTTGTTGTTGTTGTTGTTGTTGTTGTTGTTGTTGTTGTTGTTGGAAGGTCCGGATTGCTATTGATTCAGTGACATGCCTAAAGACTCAAGAATCATCTCTCGTAGTCTTCTCTGTCTCTGTAACACTAATATGGCGACTACCTCTTTCTGATGCTTGTAATAAGTTGCCTTTGTGTCTTAGCCTCTTTCAAAACATTTAGATTAGTGACCTTAACTGTCCGGGGATATTCAGTATTCTTCTCTAAAACCATATCACTTTGTGTGTGCGTGATTTTGTGCTTATTTACCAATTGTCCAAGATTCACAGCAATGTGTTAAAACTGGTTCTATTTAACATGCATTAATCTTTTTTTTTTTTGTCAATCTCCAATGACAGGAACTACGTTAGATGTTCATTTGATAAAATGTAGTTATTGCTTGTCCTATTTTGTTCTTGATCTCTGTGACACTTTCATCTGATGCTGTCATTGTGTCTATATACTTGAATGTGTGTAACTGTCCCAAATTAACACCTAAACTAACATTAAAGCCAAAACCCCATTAAAACCTAAAATCTCATGTACAGCAAACAGAGAATCTCAACACAGATCTCCAGCACCGCAGAACCAGTGAAGATTCACTTGTGTGTTTAATCAGAATTATACCAATCGTGTTAAAACTTAGTTCTAATCTTATAGGTGGAACAACCATTGAACCAAACATTATCATAGAACGAAAGACCACTCAAGAAATTATAACAAACATTTTGCACTGACTGATGGCCGCAGAGATCCAAGAACTTAACGGTTGACCAATCAGAGTGTATACAGTTTTTTTCCTCCCCAGATTATACATGCCAGAAGAAGAGGCACAATAAATATAATCGAAGACTGATACATTTCTGGTGGCTGTGGATATTATATTGGGCACAACCATGATATATGTATAATTAGAGATGTGCCATGTACATGATTGTTTTTTTTTGGGGGGGGGGGGGTGGGGTGGGGGTGGGGGGGGGGTAAAGGATTGATTGTTGTGTTTTTATGACATTAATGATCAAGGGCACCAGTTATGTGTATTAAATTATGAAAAATAAGGGTCATTTCCTCTTTTGAGAGTTCTCTTGTCGTAGTAAAATTGTTTTAATTAACGAACCAAATTAATATTTATTTAGTGAGAGAGGAGAGGCCAGGAACCACCAAAACTATATTTTGAGTATTCCGAGAAAAACGTTTCATTGGTGCCTCGAGGTATTCCTTGGTTCTCCGAAACTTTATTTATGGTCTCAAGCCACTGAGCCAGTAACAGCTAAATTAATTTGAACGGGCAGGATCACATTGGGAAGGAGGAACTTGAGTATCTTCTATATCTTTGGGGTTGACCCACCATACATCCGATAAGTGGGGGATCGTCCTGGATTTCTTTAATCAAAAAGTAGGATACAGTAGGTTGGGTGGTAACATTCACCTAGTCAGAAGTTTTATCATTAGATATAATGACGACGACGACATAAATAGGTGTACCGACAATGAGCTAGAGAAACTAGCAGACATGTACAACAACAGTATAGGGAGTGCTAGCATCAAGGAGGAATGGTTACACAGCTATATGATTCCCTTGCCGAAGCCTGACAAAGACCACAAACAAATTCAGGGATATCGAATTATAACCATGCAGAATACAATAGGCAAGCTGCTGGAGAAGGTAATTGCCAGGAAAATATCAAGCCAACTAGAGAGGCAAGGTGTTTTCCCACCTACCCTGGGTGGGTACTGTCCAAAAAGAGAAACCTGGACCAATGCAGCAGTCTTTGCCCAGGATGTCTATGAAGGTTTCCACTCAGGCACTGAAACCGTTGCTGCAGCGATTGATCTTGAGGACGCATACAACAGAGTACCACTGGATTTTTTAATGTTTCAGCTTCTTGAACTAAACGTAAGTCCATTCCCCCTTAGTTGGATCGCTGCAGCCCTCTTCCAACCGAAAGTAGTTTGTAGATGTGGCAGTTGGACTTCGGAACCAACAACAATATATCCTGGCCTACCACAGGGATCACCATTATCTCCGGTACTGTTCAACGCCTACACAGTGAGAATCACCAGTGAGCAGATCACTGGACCTGGCAGGACATTGTCATATGCCGATGATGTTTTAGTGTATCGTCAGGGTAAGGATAGAGAGGAGGTTGCTGTGGAACTACAAACCGAACTCAATCGCATAAGTACTTGGTGTGATGAAGCTGGGGCAATGGTCAACCCAACAAAGGCAACAGTGACTTGGTTCTCGTTGAATAATCATATTGTCAACACTCCAACACCAACTGTAATGCTTTGTTCAGAGACGGTGGAAAGAACGCAGGCAGTGAATTACCTGGGGATACGGTTTGATCGAAGCCTTGCTTATAATGTGCACATAGACCAGGTGATAACAAAGGCCAAGCGGGGTTTGGCAGCGATGCGGGTGATGGCGGCAGCAAACTGTGAGCAGCGCCATCTATGTCTTCTGTACGAGGGGCTGGTCATGTCTGTTTTGGAGTATGCAATGGCAATACTGACTCTCAGCCACAAACAGATATAAAGGATGGAAAGGATACAGAATGAAGCTATGTGCATTATTCTTGGATGTACAAGAGATACAGCATGCAGGGCGATGCGCCACCTTCTTGATTTTCCAACCATTGAAGAGAGAATACAAGGTTGCAGGGCACGCGCCTACCTCAGAATTAACGCAAACACACAACATCCACTGCATAGTGAAATTAGGAAGGTGAAGGGCAGCAGGTTAAAAAGAGGACGGTCGTGGATGGGTCAAGCCGAAGACATTCTTCAACAGGTGTGTTCACTTGAGGACTTAGAACCTGGCGAGGAGTGGGTGCAAGTGCCAACAGACTTCTGCACATCCTTTTCAGTTTGCATCCAACTAGATAGAAAATGCAGACAAGAAAATCCGGCTGCTGTTGAGGCTGAAGTACAAGCGTTGATTTTCGAGAATTCGCTAGACGGTGACGCGGTCATCTACACAGATGGGTCGGTCGTCCGACATGTGAGAAGCTCATGGGCCTTTACAGCTCGGGCCGGAGGGAGAATTGTGAAGGATGACTCTGGTGCTTTCACTGAAACCACAAGTAGCCTGACCATGGAAGTCATGGCAGTAAGTAAAGCAATAACATGGCTCGAGACACAGTCATTCGCTAGGGCATGTTTCCTTAGCGACTCAATGAACATGATCAAGAGGATAGAGGAGGGGTCGATCCGAAGAGAATGGTTGCTGCCTCTGGAGCGGTCTCGGCTGGCAAAGATTAGTTTCATCTTCGTGCCAGGGCATGCGGGAGTACAAGGAAATGAGCGGGCTGACAAGCTCGCAGGTGAGGCTACTGCGGAGGGCGAACGCGCCATGGACCAGGCTGACATTCTGAATGCTCTACGAGAAGTAAGACTTTTGCGAGAACCAAGTGATGACTGTGAATCTACAACAATGGCCAGACTGCGAGAGCAGCAAATTAAAAGAGGGGTGGCCAAACAAGAACACTACGCAGGAAGCCAAAGAAGATTGATAAACCAACACAGAACTGGCGTCGTTAGCCGCTACACGTTGCGGGATTTGCGGAGGAGGGGATCCGAGCACTTATGGACTGAATGGTTCGATGTGCAATGAGGATGATCTGTCGACTAACTAACTAACTAACTAACTAACTCATTGAGCCACTGAGAAAACATGCCTGGGCGAAAGTGTGTCTCCAGTCAGGCTATTGCCTTATTTACTGTCATGGTTTCATGGTCAGGCTATTTGATGTCAAGGCAAAGACACCGCAGACTGGCTCGATCTACCCATGAGTGGGTTTTCCTGTCCTAAATATTGTGCCAGTGTGGCGGCCTTACAGCCTACTCTTTACCATTCCCAGCAGCCATTGAATTTTTAACGTGTACCACTTGAGCAGGAAACCTATTGTTTTCTCCCTTATCTACAAAGGCTAGGTAACCAATCTCATTACTCAAGAGACCAGGAGGACGTGTGCTAATATTAGATACCAATGCCTCTTGGAATCCAAGTCATATGTTGCGATCGAGTATATGAGACTGCGTATGTGTGTGTGTGTGTGTGTGTGTGTGTACAGAGAGAGAGAGAGAGAGAGAGAGAGAGAGAGAGAGAGAGAGAGAGAGAGAGAGAGAGAGAGAGAGAGAGAGAGAGAGAGAGAGAGAGAGAGAGAGCCATGTATGGTTCTGTATTTTATTTTCTATAGTCCTGACTAAACAGTGTAAAGAAAAACAAGACACTAAAATATTGTTTAGCTCAAAACCATTTCTTTATAATGCATTCTCTGTTTACCGCTGGTACAACATTATACGACAACTCGGCAACAAGCAGCGAGAGCCTGGACTCCATTCTCGCTGCCAAATCTTTCGAATCCATTGATAGCCACACAGGTATCGACTCCGTTAATTGCTGCAAATAAAAATAGAAGTCAATAAGTACGATCAACTCTCGTGTGATACCCAGGACACATAAGGTTCAACAGAAAATAAAAAGTAACACTGGGGGTATCCGTGGCGGAAAGGTTAAGCCACCAGCCTCGCGTTCCGAACTTCGTGGGTTCGTTTCCGGGATGTGCTATTCCTATATGTTTATACACCAATCCCTATATGTTTATACACCAATCCCTATATGTTTATACACCAATCCCTATATGTGTATACACCAATCCCTATATGTTTATACACCAATCCCTATATGTTTATACACCAATCCCTATATGTTTATACACCAATCCCTATATGTTTATACACCAATCCCTATATGTTTACACACCAATCCCTATATGTTTATACACCAATCCCTATATGTTTATACACCAATCCCTATATGTTTATACACCAATCCCTATATGTTTATACATCAATCCCTATATGTTTATACATCAATCCCTATATGTTTATACACCAATCCTTATATGTTTATACACCAATCCCTATATGTTTATACACCAATCCCTATATGTTTATACACCAATCCCTATATGTTTATACAATAATCCCTATATGTTTATACACCAATCCCTATATGTTTATACACCAATCCCTATATCATACCAATCCCTATATGTTTATACACCAATCCCTATATGTTTATACACCAATCCCTATATGTTTATACACCAATCCCTATATGTTTATACACCAATCCCTATATGCTTATACACCAATCCCTATATGTTTACACACCAATCCCTATATGTTTATACACCAATCCCTATATGTTTATACACCAATCCCTATATGTTTATACACCAATCCCTATATGTTTATACACCAATCCCTATATGTTTATACACCAATCCCTATATGTTTACACACCAATCCCTATATGTTTATACACCAATCCCTATATGTTTATACACCAATCCCTATATGTTTATACACCAATCCCTATGTGTTTATACACCAATCCCTATATGTTTATACACCAATCCCTATATCATACCAATCCCTATATGTTTATACACCAATCCCTATATGTTTATACACCAATCCCTATATGTTTATACACCAATCCCTATATGTTTATACACCAATCCCTATATGTTTATACACCAATCCCTATATCATACCAATCCCTATATGTTTATACACCAATCCCTATATGTTTATATACCAATCCCTATATGTTTATACACCAATCCCTATATCATACCAATCCCTATATGTTTATACACCAATCCCTATATGTTTATACACCAATCCCTATATGTTTATACGCCAATCCCTATATCATACCAATCCCTATATGTTTATACATCAATCCCTATATGTTTATACACCAATCCCTATATGTTTATTCACCAATCCCTATATGTTTATTCACCAATCCCTATATGTTTATACATCAATCCCTATATGTTTATACATCAATCCCTATATGTTTATACACCAATCCCTATATGTTTATACACCAATCCCTATATGTTTATACACCAATCCCTATATGTTTATACACCAATCCCTATATGTTTATACACCAATCCCTATATGTTTATACACCAATCAACAATCGGTGGTTGTGGTCAGTATTACACCGACCGCCGGTACTTCCCAAGGCATTTCCTGGTACACATTTTAGGCTGCGTGGACATGGAAGCCCAGGTCATTTCTTGTTTAAAGAATCCACTTCCATGCGAATTCGAATCCATGATCACCGGGCATGCAGACAGGCAGACAGGCAGACAGACAGGCACGCAGGCTGACAGGCAGGCAGGCACGCAGGCAAGAGTGCTAGCCCACTGCATACAGTAGCTCCCCCCTCAACCCCCCATCCCCCCCCCCCCCCCCACACACCCCCAAGTCATTCATTCATTTATTCAGTAGCATGTCCTTTGCAGAACATTGCTCCCATAACAACCTTCCGGAAAACCTCTCGATCATAAGCAAGATGTCCCGCGTCCGATACACCCATCTGGAGATCATCCGCCACATCCTGCACCCATCTTCTCTTTGGCCTCGCTCTTCCTCTCTTCCCAGGCATATACCCCTCCATTATTGTTCTCTCCAAACTTTCGTGACGTTTCAAGTGACCAAAATATTTCAATTTTCTTTGTTTTATCGGCTTTAATAGCCAACCTTTTTCAATATTCAGCTCTTGAAGTACAGTATTGGTGCATTTGTTCTTTTCTTTACCCAAGATATTCTTAGAACTCGTCTATAACATTTATATTCAAAGGCATTTATGCGCTGTTCAGCTTGTTTAGTAAATGATCACATACTGTCAACATACAATATGTATAAAGATGAGACACACTAAACACGGACCCATTGTACATACTTTACAGCGAACTCCATAAAGGTAAACATAAATCACAGAGTGAAAATCACCAAAAACAAGAGTCGATAAAAAATATATTATAATAAAATATTAAAATAAAGATAAGCATTCTAGAACACAATAGACAACGTTTCGATGTTATAAATCTTCATCATGGAAGGGACAACACAAACAGATCTAAAGAAGAAAACAAAAACATAAAATTATAACAGAATAGTGAAACATAACAACTTGGTTTGTGAAGAAGGTGCATACGTTGGGTTCAGTTCGGGTTTGAAAGATGTTCTTTTTCTACAAACAGTTCTAAAAGTGACAAATAAGAATGTGTGGTCATAGGTGTGCAAACAGTCAAATATGAATATTGGACACCTTTGACCACACATTTCTTATTTAGCACTTTTACAGATGTTTTTAGAAAAAGAACTGTTGGTGCTGGAACTCTTCGCTGGCTGCTGAGGATGGGGACGGAGCGCTTATGGGAATGCCCCGAATGCTATGATGTCGATTCCTAAATCAATCAATCAATCAATTGTAGAAAAAGAGCATCTCTCAAAACCGGACTGAACCCAATGTTTCCATATTACTAGGCGAACTCACTCCGACTTCTAGGGTACTTATAAATTACATCCCCAAGTCAAGGACGTGAAGTCAGTACTTTAGTCCAATTTACCGGTGTCGGGGTTGGAACCTGCTACCTCGCAACAGCACACCGGAAGTTTTAAAGCAAGTGCCCTTATCCATTCGGCCATGCTTACCCCCAGAACGTGTAGTGTATTCTATGGGATTGCCGCTTGCTTGCGGGTTAATGCAGTCAGCAATAGTTAGTTAGTCGCGGTTCCAACTACACGGCAATGGGTCGCCCCATAATGCTCCATTCCTGTGTCAGTGAATATCACACAAGATGCTCCTCACTGCCCCTTGTGAAAAGTGGAACAGACATGAGTCTCGACAAACCAACAGCCCTCACAGGTATACTCTGCATAATGCCACTGCCAAAATGACCACCACAAAAATCAGCCACGAAAAATACAGTTCATCGTCGATGGAAGCGGCAATCACTAGAAAACCAGAAGCCACACATTACTGCGTAAGGAAAACCCAGTTAGTTCAGCAACCGGCTACCACTATTTTCTGAACATGCAGTTCATGACACAAACAACCGCGGACAGATGCAAAAACACTCCACGTAAAATTCACTAGCCAGCAATACATTTACAATTACCTTCGATGTATGCCCCGGCTCCTCGTCCGTTCGGGGCGTGATAGTTACACCCGGTCAGCTTAAAATCTACCTCAGAGGGACAAGTCATCACTGCACGGTCTCCAACATTAGGACCACTGAATTCTGAATACATTGTGGTACAATGCAGAGAAGGGGTTGCCTGGCAACACGCTGCATAGCCATAGATACCTGTTGAAGGAATCAATACTAGATGTGTTTGTGTCATGCATTTTAAAAACAAACAACTTTTAAAATTATTTCTTTCTTCTCGACTTTCAACTTTCCCCTTCTGTTCCTTGATCTTAATTCGAAATCGTGGAGCATGCCTAAATACAAGGTGCTTCACATAAGTCTTTACCCTGACCATGAAGAAATAGGCGGAGAAAATTGAAATTTGGCACAGTGCTTAAACCTTCTTAATGCAGCAACCACCTGAATTTATGCATTTCTGCCATCTCTGCGTGACCTTGAAAAGACCTTCATAATAAAACAACCTATATTTCGAACTAAACCAGTTATCACAAGCCAGTATGACATCTTCGTCACTGTCAAAACGATTTCCTTTCAGCTGTTTTTTAAGATTTGAGAAAAGAAAAAAGTCTGATGGAGCCAAATCTGGAGAATATGGTGGGTTTGGAAGAAGTTCAATATTCAAATCGTTGGCAGTTTTTAGCACAAGTCGTGCTTTATGGGAGGGCGCGTTGTCTTGAAGCAAAGGCAGAATTTGCGTATGCGCTATCCCTCGTTTTCTGGTCACAGTCTTTCTTAGTTTGATGAGATCTGCATAGTACTGCCCATTAACCGTGTTGGCATGAGGCATGTAATCTTTCAATGCGACACCTTTGACGCCCCCCCCCCCAAAAAAAAAAAAAGCCAGCATCACTTTTCTTGCCGATTTGTTTGCTCTTGGCTTGACATGTGTAGGCGAGCCCGGGTTTTCCACTGCATTCTGGAAATTGTGGAATCTGGGTCATAATGATGAATCCAAGTCTCATCTACCGTCACCATGGTCGTCATCATGTTTTTCGACCGCCATATGTTGAGCAACTGGCCACAACAATCAACCCGTGTTTGTTTCTGTTCACATGTCAGCAGGCGCGGGACCCAGCGAGCACACACTTATCTCATGTCCAGTCTGTTGTGTAAAATTCTAAAAACTGTACTCATACTCAGTTTTGCTGAACCTGATATTTCTGCAATTGTCATTTTCCTATCCTGGTCTATGATTTTCTTCACTTTTGCAGCATTTACATCATTGCACTCTGAGAATGGTAGTCCTGATCTTGGCAGATCAGCAACTTGGGAACGGCCACACTTTAACTGCAAACACCAATTTCTTACAGAAGCATACGAAGGACAGAATTTCTCAAATACTGGCTCCATCTCCCTGTGTATTTCTGTAGGTATTTTGCACTGTAATATCAAGAATTTTATCACAGTCCTGGCGTATGATTTCTCTATTGTTCTGACAAACCGTTGGATGTGCATATCTGGTCAATAGGGTGTGTTGTGCCGTGCACCATATGGGGAAAACCAGTTGAGAAGGGAAATTAATATTTCAACCGTCCTTTACAAACTAAATGAGTTAATATAAATATAAATAATATAAATAAGTTAATAAGTAAGTCACAAATGGCTGTAGAAATTTAAATTTTCTCCGCCTACTCCTTCATGGTCAGGCTAAAGACTTATGAGAAGCCCTTTGTATGTAGTTCAAATGCTAAGAGGACAATGTTGCGACTTTGGCATGCATTTCTGTCCGGTTTACTTCCTCCAGATTCATTCACACCTACGCCTGCCTAGAGCTCCGATGGTTGTGGGTTCGTTTCTGGACTTTGTTAATCGGTTCACGAGTGTAATTTTCTTGGAGACTTCTGGGTGTCGTCGCTGGAGCCACTAAGTTCGTGCTTTGTGCGACGCTTTCGACAGACTGCTCTACAGAAATAGACCAAGTCATATGGGATAACACCCGGTGCAGTGAAGTCGATCTTCTGCATATAAATCACCTATTCAACCCCGTTTAACATGCTCAGTTCACACCTGGGAATTTTGCTTCGAGTTGTTACATTTAATGGAAGCATTTGGGAAAATGAAGTTGGCAGTTATGAACAGATAAAGCAAGGAGTAAGAAATTATGTAATTTTTCGCACGATCTTGTCCCTCTCTTTCGCTAAATAATAATGATTGGGATCAAAGATAGATCATACATACAAACTGGAGGTTATAATATAAACAATCTGCTTTATGCAGAAATTAAAGCCAGTTTCTTATCATTTACAGGATATCGCAGTCAACGCCAGAATTGTTTGGCTATTTGTGGTCTCTTGGCAAGTATACGTTGAGTAGTTTGCCACTGCTTTCTGAACGACTGGCTACCATACCATTTTACACAAACCCAACGCAAGGCGGTCTGCTGTCAAATCTCCCGCAGCTGTGTTTCGAATGCGGTATGCGGGATTAAGAACTGCGTCCGTAGTCACGTCGCCACGGAGCTGGTTTATACAGAAGACAGTATTGACATATTGAAGTCAATACAAATATTTCGGAGCAGTCATAACATTAGATGGAAAATGCCTGACACAGATTTAGAGCAGAATAATGCCAGCAAATGCAGAATTTCAAAAGATGGAAAATACGAGGGTAAGTTAATAAGTAAGTCACAAATGGCTGTAGAAAAATAACTAAACACGATAACAACTTGAAACCAGTTTATTTTTACACATACATTGTCCCTTTATTTCTCAACATAATTTTCACCTACATTGATGCACTTATCCCATCGTTTTATCAGTCCTCCCAACAGGCTGCATAAATTTGCGTGCCCTGTTTTCCTTTACCTGCCATCCCGCATAACTGTGTGACTTACCTATTGACTCGCCCTCGTAACTGTTTTACCGAACAATGCACCGCTTTACGGGAAATGGCGGAAGACATTTCGCGAATGACGACGACGTTGAATGTGACGTGAAAACGTGGTTTAGAAAACAGGGCACGCAGTTCTATGCAGCCGGTTTGGGAGGCCTGATAAAACGATGGGATAAATGCATCAATGCTGGTGGAAATTATGTTGAGAAATAAAAGGACAATGTATGTACAAAAATAAACTGGTTTCAAGTTGTTATCATAGTTAGTTATGTTTCTACAGCCATTTGTGACATACTTATTAACTTACCCTCGTATCTTATGTAATTAGTCACTTCCATTTAATGTTACAGAGAGTACTGGACTGATGTATCGAGCCCTATCTGCTGTACGGCAGTGAATCTTGGAATGTGAACGAACACATAAGGAACAGTTTGGAGGCAATGGGTATGTAGTTTCTGAGACTAACGTTGTGAACACCTTTGACTGCCAGAGTAAGAAGCAATTGCCCAGAAAAGGCTAATGAAAGTGGAACATAATAGGCAATTATAAGTCAGGGACAAACTGTGTTCATTGGTCATGTAATGAGAGGAGAGGCTTTGGAGAACATCGTGACAACTGGAGAGATCAGCGATGACAGAGACAGAGGCAGGTCAACAGAAATAACATTGGATGGTCTTCGGCAATGATCATGGGGAAATATTGTCAACATAATTGACCCAGAACACCAGGTACCGAGATCTGTGGAGGGAGATAAACGCCTACGCCACAGGGCAATGCACATGATGGTGTTGATAAGGATTTCCCCTCTAGCAACTTTGCCAGGGTGGT
This sequence comes from Cepaea hortensis, assembly GCA_963921405.1. NCBI lineage: Eukaryota > Metazoa > Mollusca > Gastropoda > Stylommatophora > Helicidae > Cepaea > Cepaea hortensis. Next base: position 182,845,154 of record OY992877.1, read on the forward strand.
GGTCTTACCTCATGCTGTGTGTGATTTCCCTCTAGCAATGTTGCCAGGGCGGTGGCTTTACCTCATGCTGTGTGTGATTTCCCTCTAGCAATGTTGCCAGGGCGGTGGCTTTACCTCATGCTGTGTGTGATTTCCCTCTAGCAATGTTGCCAGGGCGGTGGCTTTGCCTCATGCTGTGTGTGATTTCCCTCTAGCAATGTTGCCAGGGCGGTGGCTTTACCTCATGCTGTGTGTGATTTCCCTCTAGCAATGTTGCCAGGGCGGTGGCTTTACCTCATGCTGTGTGTGATTTCCCTCTAGCAATGTTGCCAGGGCGGTGGCTTTACCTCGTAATGTGTGTGTGATTTCCCTCTAGCAATGTTGCCAGGGCGGTGGCTTTACCTCGTAATGTGTGTGTGATTTCCCTCTAGCAATGTTGCCAGGGCGGTGGCTTTACCTCATGCTGTGTGTGATTTCCCTCTAGCAATGTTGCCAGGTTGGTGGCTTTACCTCATGCTATGTGTGATTTCTCTCTAGCAATGTTGCCAGGGCGGTGGCTTTACCTCATGCTGTGTGTGATTTCTCTCTAGCAATGTTGCCAGTGCGGTGGCTTTACCTCATGCTGTGTGTGATTTCCCTCTAGCAATGTTGCCAGGGCGGTGGCTTTACCTCATGCTATGTGTGATTTCTCTCTAGCAATGTTGCCAGGGCGGTGGCTTTACCTCATGCTGTGTGTGATTTCTCTCTAGCAATGTTGCCAGGGCGGTGGCTTTACCTCATGCTATGTGTGATTTCTCTCTAGCAATGTTGCCAGGGCGGTGGCTTTACCTCATGCTGTGTGTGATTTCTCTCTAGCAATGTTGCCAGGGCGGTGGCTTTACCTCATGCTATCTGTGATTACCCTCTAGCAATGTTGCCAGGGCGGTGGCTTTACCTCGTGCTGTGTGTGATTTCCAACCTTTCACACGCTGTCAGACACATTGGGCATATGGTGCTAGACCCATATTTCCTGGTATTTATTTTAGCCTGGCAGGTCAGCGTCTAGTCAATACGCTACCAGCGATTGGCAGGCCAGTGTCTAGCCGCTACGCTACCAGCGATTGGCAGGCCAGTGTCTAGCCACTACGCTACCAGAGACTGGCAGGCCAGTGTCTAGCCGCTACGCTACCACCGACTGGCAGGCCAGTGTCTAGCCACTACGCTACCAGAGACTGGCAGGCCAGTGTCTAGCCGCTACGCTACCACCGACTGGCAGGCCAGTGTCTAGCCACTACGCTACCAGAGACTGGCAGGCCAGTGTCTAGCCGCTACGCTACCACCGACTGGCAGGCCAGTGTCTAGCCACTACGCTACCAGAGACTGGCAGGCCAGTGTCTTGCCACTACGCTACCACCGATTAGCAGGCCAGTGTCTAGCCACTACGCTATCATGGCTCGTCATAGAGAACCTGCTGTGGGTATGTGATGTGGGTATTTGATATGGGCATTTGATGTGGGTATTTGATGTGGGTATGTGATGTGCTAGGATCATCACATTTTATAGATGTGAGTGCACGGAGAACTAGGTGACCAGTCTTTCCCTCCCATAGCAAACGTCATTCTCAGGCATCGATCTCTCATTCGACCGAGCTCACGCCACTATCAAAATTACGCCTAATCGCTACACAAACGCGTCCGCTACTTAATCAGCGTAGACTATCTAAAGTACTCACCAACAACCAGATCATCATTCTGCCCTACGCAGAAAGAACTTGTGAAAATCGTACCAGCAGATTCAGCTTCAAACGTCCATGTACCACAGCCTAAAAAGTTTAGAGACAGAAGAGCATCTAAATAGTAATAATTATTGAAGTCAATAGTGACACTGGGTTATGACACATGTGCTACATCAAAGCTTACTACAATCATTATCTCAGAAGACATGTAGCAGGATTGTGGCGTATTGGTTTTACGTGTACTGACACACAACTCAAACATTTGTAGTAGTAGAGCTGGATGTTTACCGACCATCACAGTGTATATGTCAGCCCTTTTTTTTTTTTAGCATATCCTTTACAGGACTTAGCTGTCAACACCAGCATCTTTCAGCTGTATGTTGATCTCTTGGCAAGATTACGCTCAGTAGTTTGCCATTGCTTTCTGAGCGGCCGGCTCACATACCCCGTAAGTTACCGATGCGATCGAACCACTGCTGATTTGAACCGTCATCACGTTACCGATGTATAATGTTTGTCATTTTGTGTGGCGACAGTTGTGAAGAGTAAGATAATTGGCCACCTCACATATAGTGATGTGATGTAGTATATCCACGGGCCTAATACTTGTCACCAATACCACAGTTTGTCATGAGAGAATCTTATTCCTTTTCTTCTACTACCAGCTTTCTTCCATTAGACAATAGGCCCGAATGATTTCACGATTCTATGTAATGTCGGTGCTGGAGCTTCCTTAAATAGTGGTTAGTGCACACGCTGACTAAGACAGTAGTCTGTGTTCAATACCCAGCGGCGACAGAATTGTTCTCCGGCCAGCACTGCTCTGGATTTAACTTTGTTCTCATAAAATAAATGCAGGATAATTGCCGTGATTATCCGAAAACTGCCAGACAAGAAAATGTGACAAGGAAGATAACTGACCATCTCATCAAGTCGTGACCTAGAATATATGAAAGCCTAACACTTAACACTGCTTAGACAGTATATGCTTACTGATTACCTTTACTTGGATTGGCTTTGTTGTTGACTGTAATTTTCTGAGTAACTACACAACATCCTAAAGTGAATATTCATCAGATTTAGTAGGAAAAAAAAAAGAAGTGACGTAATTAACGCTGCGGCTAGGAAGCCTTCTTCAGCACACAGAGATACAAATACACCGATACAACTATACTACAATACAGCAAAAAGTCACAGGTTTTCAAAGCGGGTCCTTAAGACGCCTGGCAACTAAGGGAACAGATCAAACTATGGATTCCCCACTGACGTGTCTCCACCTTGTCGTGGTAGAGGGGCTTGCGTGTTCCAATGACCCCCAGGGCTATGCCGACCATGTCGGACAGTTTAAGGGATAGAAACCAGACCAAGAGAGACACACACCTGCTGCCTTGCAGGTAGACTGAGGATAGGCAGTCAAAGTCCGAATCAGGCACACGATGCCACTACATTCTTGGTCCAGACACATATTCTACGGCTCTAAGTTTAGGGATATGGCTGAACGCTCTAAGTCATTATCCAACGGATGTGAGAGCCAGGCCGATATTCACTCACTGCAGAATGGATGTGGGATGCTGAGCCTGCTACATGTTTGGTCCAAGCACTTGTTCTATGGCTCTCAGCCGAGGGATATGAGGGATCCCTCGGATGAGAAGGTCTGGAAGTTACTCACTCGCTGCTGCAATGAGGTGAGATGCTGAGCCGACAGCACATGCAGTCTACCTAGTAAGCGTTACTAAAGGTGGAAAAAGCGTCCGAGTCGCACGCAATGGTTACGATACAAGTCTGTATCTAAAAATCATTGAGTGAGCGTAGTCAAAGGTGGAAAAACATCTCATTAACACGAAATGGATCGCTTGGCTAGCGAATCCATTACGTGGAAGTCCGAAGTGAAAGCTTGCTGAGTGTATGTTATCTGTAAATCAAGGTGGTAAAACGTTTCATTAACACGAAATAGAATGCTTGGCTAGCGAATCTATTATGTGGAAGTCCCAAGCGAAAGCTTGCTGAGTGGATGTCGTCTCATTAACACAAAATGGAACACGTGGCTAGCGAATCCATTACGTGGAAGTCTGAAGTGAAAGCTTGCTTAGTGGATGTGGTCTGCAAATCAAAGTGGAAAAAACGTCTCATTAACACGAAATGGAACGCTTGGCTAGCGAATCCATTACGTGGAAGTCCGAAGTGAAAGCTTGCTGAGTGTATGTTATCTGTAAATCAAGGTGGTAAAACGTTTCATTAACACGAAATAGAATGCTTGGCTAGCGAATCTATTATGTGGAAGTCCCAAGCGAAAGCTTGCTGAGTGGATGTCGTCTCATTAACACAAAATGGAACACGTGGCTAGCGAATCCATTACGCGGAAGTCTGAAGTGAAAGCTTGCTTAGTGGATGTGGTCTGCAAATCAAAGTGGAAAAAAAGTCTCATTAACATGAAATGGAACGCTTGGTTAGTGAATCAATTACGTGGAAGTCCGAAGCGAAAGCTTGCTGAGTGGATGTCGTCAGCAGACTGACCGTTCTTGGTATGCGTGGGGAGTGGCCAGTGGCGAAAGAAATACCCACTACATGGAAGTGGGGAATTAAAGCAGCCATAAGCAGGACTGCCCCTGCCTCCCCTTGAGGGCTGACCGTGAAACCTTCGACCGTTTTAACTTGACCAGCTGGTATGTGGACGGCACCACAATAGTGAGAGTCCCCCACGACGACTAATCTGGTTTAAAAAAAAAAACGCCCGCTAAAGTCGGAAGTGTTGGCCTAAGGGTTTGGCCCAAGGGTGCATAACGAGACACACATCAATTACGTCTGGAAAAAAAAACACGCACGCACACACACACACACACACACACACACACACACACACACACACATACACACATACACACACACTCCGGATGAATGCAGAAGAAGATACTGTGGATTAATGGGCCTTAGGATTTCGATGCCTCCAGAACCCTCTGTGTAAAAGCTGTGATCTTTTTGTAGTTTCTTAAAATGCAACTGAATCACTGTCCTGTTGTGTGTGTGTGTGTGTGTGTGTGTGTGTGCGTGCGTGCGTGCGTGTGTGTGTGTGTGTGTGTGTGCGCGCGCGCTTGCGAAGACTGTCCATTCAGCGTCCATTCTGTCAGTTATGATTTGTTCATGTCAAGCTTACCAGTTCTACACTCCCTTGTCATTTAATTAATCAATATATTTTGATAGCTTAACTGCACTTCACCACATTTCAACCGTGTCACTGGATTAATATGTTATTGTAACATCTAAGTATTATATAAAACAACTACCATTACTGCAATGTCATCATTGATGATTTCTGCAGGAATAGGTTTTCTCAAATAAATGTTCGTCACGGGGAAGAAAGAAATACCACAATGTAATCTACGGGTAAACATGTGAATCGGTACAACTATCTCGGAACAGCCTTAACATCTGATGGGAGATGCCTTGGCGAGATTAGAACAAGAATCGCTATGGCGAAGGTAGCATTTTGCAAGAAGAACAACATGCTGACGAAGATTGAAAGCATACTGAAAAAATGTCAATTGCAACGAGAAAAGAGTGTTGAAGTGCTAATTAGAACCTGCACTTTGTTATGGATGTAAAGCGTGGACAATGAGCAGACAAGCTAACAAATAAAACATCTAAAGGCAGAGTTTGTGAGGAAAAAAGAATACCATGGACAGAAAACAAACAATGAGAAAGTCCTACAATAAACAAATTAAAACGTGAGACGTAGATAGTCAACATTTTTTGGACACGTTACCAGAAGAAATAATTTAAAGAAGTTGGTAAGATTTGCAAGATTGAGGAGTAAAGAAATTGGGAAGACAGAGAAGTAAATATTTGGATGTCATGACCACATGGCATGTTCGAAACAAGAACACAAATCTGATCCACGTTTCTGGTGATCGTGTAAGATGGCGAAACATTACCGCCATCGTTTTTTGGCATGGCACATGATGATGACGAAACAGTTGCCACGCCGTGTACAGGACTGCATTTGTATATCACCCTCGAAAGATAACATTACACAACCTTATCGAGGAATAGAACATGCATCATTAGCCGCAACAGGCGGGCATGCTCATCTCTCGGCCAGATACCCCGCCGACAACTAACATTTGATTGACACCCTTAGTGGTTTATAATAAGCATTCTTGGAGATCTACACGCCATTCTATGAGAAGCAACTCTTACCAAGTGGGTATTCATTGTCTGCGCATGGAATAATGATCTCATCCCGCTCTCCAGTGCCAGACGGGCCGGCAGTTCTGTAGCGACACTGGAGACTTCTGAGACTGCAGCAGCGCGCTTCTGCCTGGACACCTGGTGGACAAATGATGGGTGGATGAAGATGTTATGTGTTGATTATATAAATAGCTTGATATTCCACATACATACAAGTAATTGATGGAGACGTTATGTGTTGATTATATAAATAGCTTGAAATTCCCCGTACATACAAGTAATGGATGGAGACGTTATGTATTGATTATATTAATAGCTTAATATGCCCATACATGCAAGTAATGAATGTAGATGTTATGCGTTGATTATATTAATAGCCTGAAAGTCCCCATAATACAAGTAATGAATGGAGACTTTATGTGCTGATTATATTCATATTTTGATATTCCCCATACATAGAAGTAATGGATGGAGGCATTATGTGTCGATTATATTAATAGCTTGAAATTCCCCATAATGCAAGTAATAGGTTGAGACCTCATGTGTTGATTATATAGATTGATATTCCCCGTACATACAAGTGATGGATGGAGACGTTATGTGTTGATTATATAAATAACTTTAAATTCCCCATGTATACAGGTAATGGGTGGAGACGTTATGTGTTGATTATAATCATCATTGGCACCTTGCCTTCTTGACAGACGATAGTTTGTAAGGGATGGAGTTATTGCCTCTCCATAGCACAAAGCCTGGGCTAAAATATAGAGATCATGTGTTGCCCATGCAGCATGATCCCTCTCTCTGCCTGCTTAGTTCACTCCATAGGAAAGGTAACACCTCTACATCTGGAACAAGACAAAGCTGCAGAAGCTGCCGGATCAGCAAAGCAATGCTCTAATTGTCCGCCTGTCGGAGCTTCGATCCTAGACCAGCAGCCAACCAAGACTTAGGGCCTGGTCTGCCCTGCCATGACACTTTGTCTTTAGGTTGCAGGGTATGATGGTGATTACCCTGATTATAATAATAACTTGAAATTCCCTATACATACAAGCAATGGCTGGAGATGTTATTTGTTGATTATAATAATAGCGTAAATTTCCCATTGAAATGGCTGGAGATGTTTCATGTTGATAATGTTAATGGCTGGAAATAAGTAAAGGATGGACAAGTTATATGTTGATTATTAACAATCTGAAATTCTCATGTATACAAGTAATAGACTGAGATGTTATATGTTGATTATGTTTATTCTGAAATGTTCATGCATAGAAGTAATGGATGGAGACATTATTTTAATAGTTTATTATAATAATAGCTTCTATTCCCTATACACTCAAGTAGTGTATGAGAGATGCTGTAAGTTGATTATAATAATAGCTTGAAATTCCCCATACATGCAAATAATGGATGGAGATGTTATGTGTTGATTATAATAACAGATTTAATTCCCTATACACACATACACACAAGTAATGGCTGGAGATATTACATGTTGATAACTTTAATGGCTGGAAATAAGTAGTGGATTGAGATGTTATATTTTAATGATAATAATAGTCTGAAATTACCGTACATTCAAGTAATTGATGGATATGTTATATGTTGATTATATTAATAGTATGAATTTCCTATGCATAGAAGTAATGGATGATAATAATAATAACAGCAACAACACTGATAAAGCAAAGGCTAAAACAAATCAGACATAAGAAGAGTTTAATAACAGAAGCCACAAATAAAAGTGTATTATGTCATCCATAAACAAACACACATGTATTGTTAGAATTTTGAATGTTATGATGTCTAGTGGGTCCACGAATTCCTACCTCTTTCTTCTACTTCTGTGAATGCCTAACAATACACATGTCTTTATATATGAACTGTCTTGGTCGCCTCAAATGGCTCCCCAATTGATATTTCTGTGTAATTATGTCAACCAACACAGAGAACTGGTAAGATAAATAGGTCTGCAATTATTCTGAACTCACTCTATTCAGTCGTCTCACCACCATCATCTGATTCCACAATCCCGGACGTGGACAGTAGGTGTGTCATGATGGAAGAATCAGTAATCAGATTCCCCACCACATGGAAAGTTATAGTTACCGACAAGGATTCGAACCTGTCACCTCCAAATGCCGACAGTACCTCACACCAGGAACAAGTGTACTACGACCCTTGACCTGCTAAATACACCCATTTCTGGACGGATTGCATATTTGTTCAGGAAAGATATCTGCAGCATACCCCCCCCCCCCCACACACACACACACCGCTACGCTGAAATTGGCAGGTGCGCTGTCGGACAAAGTGTTCCATGTCAGCTCTCATCGTTGGCTTCGGGAGGGAAAGACTGGCTACATAATCCTCATGCACTCAGGCCTACAAAATGTGATGGGCCTAACACTTTACACACCACAGCAGACTCCTGCTACAGGGTTTTCAGTTGTAGGTAGCCCCCCTTCCCCACCACCTTATATGGTATAATATCAGCGTAATGTAAAAAATTGGAATCCATTAAATATAGCTCGTTATTGAGGTAGTATTTCCTGTGCTACTCGATAGTCATTTCTGCAAGATGATAAAGATCTGTTTTATTAATCTATTTCTTTATACTTTGATATGCAAATGTGTACACGATATGACGTATACACTATATATCACAATCACGGTTGGAATAATGACATGAATATGATAGTTTTCGTGAGACACAATTAAACAAATAAAACACATACTATCTGAAATAGCAACAGACACAATCTATCGCAATTAAAAGCTAGAAGGGTGGACAGACTCCCCTGTTTGCATAAACATTGGACACGGAATTTTTGGCATTTGATCTACCTACCAGCAGAAGAAGAATATCCATTGATTGCTGTGCAAGTAGCTTTCCCATTTAAGAAAGACACTTGCTCACCATCTCGTTGCCAGTCATTGTTCTGAAGAAAGATTGAAGGTATACAACAGCAAGTGAGTGGAGATGACAGACCTTGTGTCAATATCATGTTGTATATTTGGGAAACTGTGAGCACAAGACAAGTATCCCTGTACACGCCTGTAGGTATGTTTGAGTTTGTGGTGCTAGTCTCATGTTTCTATATACCAAGCGCCCTCGATGGGTGCTGTCAATCTGACGCCGGACGCCTTTACTTCCCTGAACAGTTATAAATTGTAGGCTGAGTACACTTGGGAGCTCAGATTAATATTTGTTTATAATCCACATCGAAGGGGATTGGAACACATGGCCATCAGGAAGAATGCTAGCTGCTGCGTTACAGTGGCTCCCATTGGGAATGTTGTGTTAGTCAAATATTTCCAGATAATCGATATTAGTTATGGTCAGTATCATACTGTCTGCCTTTAACGCACCAAACATTTATGTGGTACACATTTAATGAGGCTGGGCCGATTCGTGTGCTATACGGTTAGACAAAATTATCCCCGTCTCGAGAAAGATTTGCATAGATGAACAGTTATTGTAGTTGCCAGGTCTTCTACATCGGTAGAACAGAGAGACAGCTGAACAAAAGAGTGTCAGAACATATACCTCAATGGGTCGACAAGATACAACACACAAGCGATGCTAGCTTAGTGGCGCCGACACACCGGAAGCCTCCAGCGTCATCAATCGCTAGGCACATTCTCGAAAGCGGCCATGTGATTAACAGAGACATTGCCTTTCGCGTGTTGTTTAACACACAAAATACGCTCTTTTTAAAGTTTTCAGAAGCAATAATGATCAATCAACGTAAGCCAGAATTGTGCAAACAGAAAGACATGTTAATCAGCTTGAAATTACCGTGACATTACTGTGTGAACATGTGTCTATTTCAGTTTGATGGATTTATCTAGTTAATTTACTTTACGTTGTGTTAATTCTGTAGTATGTACCTGGCGATATGCAGCGAAATATGCCAGGCAATAAATTGTGCAATTTATTGTTTGTGTCTTCGTTATTCAAATTCACTACGGGAAGACCAAAGCTTTACCGCAGTATATTGAAAACTGCATACTACTTCACAATAAAAGACCTTTCTATAAGTTTAGTGATAAAAATCGCGTCATTAGGAACCAGATATCTCAAAATAAAACACAAAACTTACAGTTGAAAAGCTGGAGCATCCTGTAAGTACCTCTCCAGAATTGCAGCTGACGGATACTGTCTTCTGATCTCCCACCTCAGACACTGGTGATCTTCGAGAAACGCACTGAAGTTGCTGAGACTGTGACGTGGATGTGGCATGACCCAGGGTCTGCAGGTTCAAGCTTGATGCAGCAAATTCAATGTCTTGAGGTGCGAATGGATCAACAACAGGTGGTAGCTGAATTTCTGATAGAAACATATTGGAAAACAACAATGGTTTTTATTGTCAGTGGGAACATGAAGAAAACAAAGACAATAAATATATTTATGTTGCATGTTCTACAAGAATCAAATATTGACAGAGAACAGAAGTGAGATAACGGAAGGAAATAAACTAAAGGGACATTTCCACGACTTGAAGCGTATTGGGTATATGGTGCTAGCCGCATGGTTTTATAGGCGAATCTACACCATGTAGATGATTAGAGCACCATCACGACAAATACTCATTTTACTTCGTAGACCTGGGAGGTAAGCAAGGTCATGTAAAAAAAAAATTTAAATACTTTAAATTTAAAGTAATTTAAAATGTAAACATTTTTTGACAACGATGGTGAAAGAACTGTTCAATCACTTTTCAGTCTGCATTTTGCATTTTGCAATGCCTGTTATGAATTTGAATTAATAATTAGAAAAATAAAGATAGAGATATGGTGTAAAGGTGCAAATGGGGTACCATCAACCTTTTCTCACGATGCAGAGCTTAAGATAGTTTACCATTTTACATATATAGGTCTGAGGTCAACAATAAATTATCCCTAGATCAGGAAATCGAAATCAGTATTGGTGACAACAATGAACAGATTAACAAAAGGAGCGTGGAAGAACAGAAAAGTCACTGTCAATACAAAAGTCCTGGTCTATCAAGTCTTAGTACTCTTCTCTATGGCAGTGAAATCTGGTCAACTTACTCACACCAAGAGAAACGTTGAAATAGTTTCATATGAAGTGTCTGCGAAATGTACTTGAATTTCAGTGGCAAGATAAGATCACTAATATCGAAGTATTGGAAAGATTGGGTGGTGTGACGGTTTGTTCCATGATCAGTCTTCGTAGACTTAGATGGATAAGACACCTTAGAAGGATAGAAGATGATGGAAGAATACCAAATGACATATATTTATTTATTTATTTATTTATTTATTTATTTATTTATTTATTTTGGTGAATTAGAGATGGGTAAATGATTTCGGAGTCGGCCACTACTACAGTACAAACATGTGTGTAAGCGGGATATGAACGATACAGATAATTGATCTGGCGTGGCTCCACGGGATAAGCTTCAGTTTGCTTCTATGTTACTCGTAACGTAATCACAAAGTAATTTACATTGCACCGTGTCATCTAGCCAGTGGCTCAGTAATCTGACTCCGACAAGCAGTTGATTTTGTTTGCTTTTCCTAGCCTTGCACCGCCCCCGGTGGACCTGCAATGTAGCAAATGTCTGTCTCCCTTCGTCTAGTTCGTATCCATTAACGTGTCCGACATGGGAGACCCTACCTGTAGCTAGGCTACCGTTGGCATAGCTCTTAAGGGTCATTGAAAGAAGACAACCACTCTACAACTTCAATAGGAGTTCAGCTATTTTCGCAAACAACAGTTTCTTAGGAAGCAAACAGCAAATAATTTTTGTGTAGTGACATCTAGAAGGATTAGGGGGAAGAGAGGCAAGGGCACAATAAGAGAAATGATGCTGGATGGACTAAGACGGTGACATATAGGAATACCATCACTGCAAGCAATACATTGCGCAATATATTGTTACTGTCAGCGGCGGGTTGGTTGTAAACGCAATGGTTTAGCACCAAAGCAACTAAAAGCCCATTCATATTTCCGGGAGCCCACTTGATCAGGGTTCCACAGGAGCATCTTGCCACCGGGCAAGAGCACCCTGGCCAATCCTCCACTGGTTTCTGTCTTTATTATTAAAATTTACAACGACGAAACATTAACTTTAACTTAAATAATTAATAATTAAAGCACAGAATGCATTCACTATATAAAGACATCGCTGACCTGCGGTTCCTATAATGTTGACAGTGACATTTCTATCAGCTTTCTCTAGCGAGAATGTTGTCCGCTGTATGGGCTTCCCCTTGTAGTACACAGACACAGCATAGTCTCCATGGAAGCCTCTGACTGTGAACGACGTGCCTGATGTCAGAGATTGTATCACGTGTGTGCTCCAGTCTTGTTTGATCAAACGCTGGTACCGCTTGCCAGCCTCCCCCAGCTACAGAACACAATAAACAGAATAACATTAAAGCAAACATTCACCACGCATTCACACGTGCACTACAATCCCGATTCTACTATGGATATATGAAGTGTTGAGGCCATCGCGTTTTGTAGACCTGAATGCACCGAAGGATATGTGGCCAGTTTTCCTCTCTTAGCGAACGCAAGAGCACGTAGAAGTTTCGTTTGACCGCGCTCATTGTCAGCCAATCATATTTCGCAGATGTATTTTATCGTGGGGAAAACAGCAGCTGCGAGAATCGGCAGCGGTTCGCGTCGTGCTGGTAACTTACGGGGTTGTGTGAGCCGGTCGTTCAGAAAGCAATGGCAAACTACTGAACATAAAAACTTTCCTAGTACATCAACAGCAGCTGAAAATGCTGGTGTTGACCGCAACGTCCTGTAAGGGATATGCAACATTTAATAAACAAAAGCAGAGTTACCAGTATCGATCTACAAATAATTATTCCTTTTTCGTGGTAAAAGAACGGACATACAATCTGACCTGACACGAATACACAACAAACTGCTCACACCCTGGATATCCTGCCGGACAGTTAGTTTCGGTATAAACAATATTAGATAAATATAATTCATTAAATATATAAACACACGACAGTCAAAATGCTCGAAAAAAAACACACACACACAAAAACAACAAAAGCACGATTTTGATAATATATGTAGTTGAAATTCAAAACGTATGAAAATAAACAGGAAGAAATCATTGATACAGCAAACAGTTTGAGAAGAAAATAAACGACTAGAACATGAATTCAGTTCAGTAACCTCACCGTGTAAGTGTAACCGTGAATTAGAGCATTATTCGGGTGAATTTCGTGATCCCAAAAAGCCAAAATTGTGATGCCTTCTACAGACGGGTGGCTGAAGTACAGTCGCAGCACATCTTCATACCTGATTGGGTCAAACACAGCTACATGACATATATATTCATAATTACACACACACACACACACTCACACACACACACACACACACACACACACACACACACACACACACATCACACACACACACACGTTTGCATACATATATTTATTTATGTATAAATGTATTATACATTTATATATATATAAAAGAGACTGTCTGTCTGTCTTAGTTAGTTAGTTAGTTAGTCGCGGTTCCAACTTCACAGCAACGGTTCATCCCCATTATGCTCTGTTCCTGTGCCAGTGAATTTCACACAAAACGCTCCCCACTGCCCATATATGTGTGTGTGTGTGTGGGGGGGGGTGTTTGCATACATCCATCCATCATGTGCCATGCTGATAAGCGTGGGCGGTCATGTTTTGCCATCTCACTCGATCACCAGAGTCGTGGATCAGCTCCGTGTTCCTGTCTCGACCATGCAACGTGGCCAACCCATCCAGGTATTTACTTCTTGGTCTTCTCTTTGGTCTCTTCCCCTCGATCTTGCCAGTTGTCACAAAGTTCTCCAAGTTATTTCTTCTCATGACACGCCCAAAAATTTTTGATTGTCTACGTCTAAGGACTCTAATCAGTTTACGATCTTCATTCGTTTCTTGAAGGACTTGTTCATTTGTTTTTCTGTCTGTCCATCGTATTCTCTGCATTTTCCATTAGAAACCACATCTCCACAGCCATCAAATGTTTTTCAGCTTGACTACTCATTGTCCATGCTTCACATTCATACAAATGTACAGGTTCTATGTAGCACCTCAATACTGTGTTTCTCGTTTCAGTTGATATCTTTTTATTGGTCATTATGTTTTTCATCTTGCAAAAGGCAACCTTCGTAATGGCAATTCCTATTTTAATCTCTTCAAGGCATCTCCCATCAGATGTTATGACTGTTCAGAGATAACTGTACAGAATCACTTACTTAAGAATATTCCCATTTACTCGTATATCACATTGTGGTATTTCCTTCCTCCCAGTGACTACCATAATATGTGTCTTATTACTATTCAATTCTAACCCTAGCTGCTCACTGTGTGCAACAACCGCATCTACTAAATGTTGCAGGTCCTGTTCATTGTCTGCAATCAAGACTGTATCATCTGCATATCTAATGTTATTGATGTATCGCCCCCCCCCCCCAATGTTGATTCCTTCTATATCTTCTATATTTCTGAAAATATTATCACTGTACAGGGAAAACAGATCTGGAGACATTACACATCCCTGTCTCACACCTCTTTTAATAGGCTGATATTGACCTACATTGTTATAATTTCTGATGGCAGCTTGTTGTTTCCAATATATGTTTTTTTACAAGTCTAAGGTCTTTTCCATCAATTTGTAGATCTTTAAGCATCCTTATCATGTCGACATGTTTCACTTTATCGAAAGCCTTTGTGTAGTCAATAAAGCAAAGATATACATCTGTGTTTAATTCTATAGAACGTTCAATTACTATTCTCAGTATATACACAGCAATTACTGTACCCTTGCCTACTACAAACCCACATTGTTCTTCTCCTATTTCGGGTTGTATTTTCTTCCTAACTCTTTGATTGATAATTCTCAACAAAATCTTCGTAATATGAGTCATTATACTAATTGTTCGATGTTTATCACATTCCGAGGCTCCTGATTTCTTCGGGATTGCAAGAAATATGGAATTACATAATTCAGGAGGTATATCTCCAGTATCATATATTGTGTTCAGCAGTCTGGTGACCTGGTATATTCCACATTCTTCTAAGGCATTGATCATTTCTATTGTGATGTTATCTGTACCTGAGGTCTTGCCCGTTTTCATATGGTTAACAGCATTCAGAAATTCCATCTTCAAAATTGATGGTCCTTCATTATTATTCTGAATATCATACAGTTCTTCTCTTGTATCATCATAAATGTCTTTCACATAATCAGACCACGCATGTAAAATTTGATCTTTTTCTATTATGATTTTGCCGTCTTTGGTTTTTAGGCAACCCGCTGATGTGTGTGTTCTTTTGTTAGTGATGTCATTAATTCTTTTGTGCATTGATTTGGTATTCCGGGTGTTGTGTTGGTTTTCAATTTCCTTGCAGCTTTCTTCAAGCCATGTTTCTTTTGCCTCTTAGCATAGCTTCCTAATTTTCCTGTGAATTTCTTCATTTGTTTCCTTGTTATTTGTGCTATTAGTATATAGTGTGTTTGCGCGTGTGTGTGTGTGTGTGTCTCACGGTGAAACTGCGAATGGCTCTTTACATTAAATCAGTCGAGGTTGCTTAGATGACACGATACTACTTTGATAACTATGGCAACTCTACAGCTAATATCTTATATTTACCATACAGGTCCAAACACTTGGTCTGTGGCTCTCTGTCGAGGGATATGGCTGAACGCCTTTAAGTCAAATTCCTCGGATGTGAGGGCCTGGAAGTTATTCAGCTTCTGCTTGTCACGAGCTTTGCCAAACCGGCTGGCCTTAGCGAGGGGAATTCCCGTAGGGAGAACGCCGCGGAAGAATTAGGTCGCCAGGTTAAAATTAACTTGGGAAAAGTAGGCTGTTTGACCAGTCCAGAAGGTTCCCGAAATTGTGCGAAGTAGAACGTTGGAGTTAGCATTGTGCACTCAACCACCCGATGAACTGAACCTGAATTATTCACACGTGAACTGAACACACGATTCACGAAGAAAGTAACTTTCTCCGAGATACCAACTTCGGCGTGAAATTAGATTTGGGCACAGCTCAGCTGATAGCCATGTTGCGAATCAGTTCACTGAAATCATTCCAATAGAGCAGTCGCTCTTGAACCAGCTTATATTGTCTAGAAGGGCAGTCTAATGCCCGACAGTAACTACAGCTGTACGTGGTCATGAATCCTAGTCTAAGGTAATGACTTAACTTATTCTTTTCGTGTCTTGATAAAGCGAATTTCGCGATTGTAAACACTCCGCGCTGTGAATACGAATACTACTTAATATTTATTTATGAGGTCGGACGATCAATAACGGAACTGAAAACTGGGTCACTGCGTGTTTGTGTACTTGACAGTGTAACAGTTATTCTATGAACTTAAAGTAGATGTACGTATGTAAACAAGTCCTTTGCATAGGCGATTGCTATGAGACCTATATTATATTTGTGTGGTTTAAGAACTAGATGTGGTTTAACGGAATGTTACAATTGTAGTGAAGTTATTACTGTTATTCACGAATGTACCTTTTACAGGACAGACTAAATGTTAGTTCAGCATGTACTAGGTTACTGGTGGTTATAGATTAAACAAATAAGCTGCAGTGAGGCTGAATTCTTTAACAAATAATTGATTGCTTAATTAATTAATTAATTAAGATTTTTATGTGGACAATGATGGGGAGTTGTCCAGACGGACATCTCTACCAAAGAGAGATGTTCTATTTGTACATATTGTCTAGTATATTTAGAAAATGTACTTAGGGAAACACTAGGAGAAATAGAGCTATAGGTATCATGATGAGAGGACAGAAGTGCTACACGACCAGACCAGTACTTCATGACACTGCGCCTCTCAGACGGCAATTCACGGTGCACTCTGACAGCGGATTCACAGACTTGCCTGCTCATCTTCCTTGATGGAGAAGATCCCGTAACCTCTTCTAGATTGGTTATTTATTTTCTGAGGGCATAGCACGTTTATGTTGTGCATGGAAGTCAGTGTTGGTGCCGAATGCTCTCACTTACCACTCTCCTTGCAGGGTTTGTCTTCGAAGTAGTACCCCCGAAGTTGACATATAGATGGAGCGATTTGACTACAGGCTCGTTCCAGTGACAATGCTCAGGATTGGGTGAAGTCAAGGTACTGGGAGCAAGTCAACACCATCGACTGCGAGGAAGGTAACCATAACCTATACCATACAGGTACTGCATGTAAAAACAGTGATGATCACCCGTTGTGGTGAAGTCCGACGATTATGATTCTACTAGATCACGACTCGATCGAACAGATAAATCGTCTAATGAGGCTAACTAGCTTATGAAAAGCTGTATCGACATCATGAAGAACATTCTATGTAACCCGACTCAGGTAGGGTCAGACCAGTCATAATGCTTACCCACCTACTATGATGAATCTGTTACAGTCTACCATGACTTCAGTCGAAGATGGCTGGTGAAACTTATATAGTCCAGTCACAGGTATTCTGACAATTTTCCTGCTACTTACAACAATGACGGGTGAACCTGTTGTAGTCCAGTCAAGGGTATTTTGACATTGTTCCTGCTATACATAAGGATGACTGGTGAACATTCTGTAGACCAGGCAGTGGTATTTTAACTTTTATTTGATAGAAAGTATGAATGTCTATAGGAAGTTCTCCAATCCAGTCAGGGTTACACTGACATTTGACATGATAATAACCTATTAATTTCGAATATGCATTCAACACTTAGTGATGGTCAACAGGGGACACATCAGGCCAGAGAATCGCCCAACTAGGCTACTTGTGAATAGAAGTCATAGTGACTCCACCAGTAAGTGACATTCATACAGCTATCTGAGGTGTTAGTCCGGACAAGTCAAAGAGTCCATTTGGCTAATCCCATTTCGTATCACCGGTTACTTGTTTGCGGCCGGGAGAGTCCACAAATGTCCAGACAACATTGTTTGGAGAGAGCCCGGTGAGTCTCAGAGACCGACTAGACGGATACACACAACAGATCTTCCAGTGCCTCATGATGATCATGGGATCATCTCTTACTCTTACTCTACTCTACTTTGTCATCTAATATGTAAATAGATATCCTTCCTATCAGGTTCTTCGACATCCTGCTTCGACGCTAGTGTACAATAAACTTCTTGTTTGGTCAACATGTCTTTACTAAAGTCTATGTGTGATGTCTTGGATGAGTCCCTTTGGTTCAAGGCCCCTAAGTAGTGGGGATAGGATAGCGGAAGTCCCGAATCTAGTGGGGGTCTTGTAGACTGAAACTGCTTAGCTTACTGGTGAGGTGGTCAGTGCAGGTGGAAGGGTAAAGTGTATCTACCTGTCTAGCCCCAGGGGTCTGTATACACAGTAACAGTGATACGTCGGCTGGGAAACCACGATGATCTCGTTGCACTGCTGCATAGAGGTGTGATACTGAGCTGGCAGCATCTGCAGCCTACTTTGTTCCAGAGGTACTACTGGTCATGCCTTTCCTATGGATGACATAAGGTAGGCCGTGAGAGGGATCATGCTGCATGGGCAACACATGTTCTCTGAATCCAGGTCAGGCATTGTGCGATTGACTGTTAGATCCAGTTCACATACTTTCGTCGGCAAGGTCACACACACACACACACACGCGCGCGCACACACACACACACACACACACACACACACACACACACACACATATATATATATATATATATATATATATATATATATATATATATATATATATATATATATATATATATGTATTCTTTCATTCATTCATTCATTCATTCATTCATTGGCACATGCCGTCTTGACAGACGATAGTTTGTGCTTCAAAAAGGCATAATAACTTTTACCCATGGTGGTAGCGAATGTGACTGATAAGGCCAATTCGCTCTGTAAATGTTCGTTCACAGTGGGCGCATGTGAACACGTGGTCATTTCCACCATCATGCACCATCTTACGACTCACACGCTCGGTGTGTGACTTATCTGCAATAATTTTATCCTTTGTCTTTATTCCATTTCTGATGTTTGCCCTCCATGCAACACGTTCAGCGGCGACTTGCTCCCAATGTGCATTATCAATGCCTGTATCAATCATGTCCCGCTTACACACACCTTTGTATCTTAGTAGAGGCCGACCTTGAGATTTCTTACCCATCTGTAATTCACCAAAAAAGATGTCCTTTGGTATTCTGCCATCATCCATCCTCCTAAGATGTCCTATCCATCTAAGTCTATGAAGACTGAGCATGAAATAAACCGTCACACAACCTGATCTTTCCAATACTTCAGTAGTTGTGATTTTGTCTTGCCACTTAATACCAAGAATTCTTCACAGACACCGCATATGAAAGCTGTTTAAACATTTCTCTTGGTGTGAGTAAGTTGTCCAGGTTTCATTGCCATAAAGAAGAGTACTAAGGTCACAGGCTTGATAGACAAGGACTTTTGTTTTGGCAGTAAGCTTCCTGTTATCCCAGACTCGTTTTCTTAACCTGTTCATTGTTGTTGCTGCCTTACCAATCCGGATGTTGATTTCCTGATCTAGGGATAATTTGCTATTTACCACTGATCCTAGATATGTAAAACGGTCTACCATCTCTAGTTCGGCGTCGTCAATAAAGATTAATGGTACCCCATGTGCACCTTGTGACATAATCTGTGTCTTATTTTTGCTAATTGTTAAACCAAATTCAGAACAAGCATTGGAGAATGCAGATAGTAGACATTGCAATTCTTCCTCAGAGTGGGTCGTAACTGCAGCATCATCTGCAAAAAGCAACTCTCTGATCAGTACCCTCCTAATTTTGGTCTTAGCCTTCAATCTCTGAGCATTGTAGAGGCCGCCATCTGAGCATGAGTGAATGTATATACCACCATCCTGATCACGAAATGCATATTTCAGTAGAAGTGAAAAGTATATTTCAAAGAGGGTGGGAGCTAGTACACAACCTTGCTTAACTCCACTCTTGATTTCAAACTCTTCAGAAGTTGCTCCATCAAACTTTGATTATACCCTTCATGCTTGTGTGGAACAATTCCACTGTGGACACACACACACACACACACACACACACACACACACACACACACACACACACACACACACACACCACACACACACACAAATATATATATATATATATATATATATATATATATATATATCTGTGTGTGTGTTGAGTGTGAGTGAGTGTGTGTGTGTGGGTGTATGTGTGTGTGTGTGTTCGTGTGTGTGTATGCGCGCGCGTGTGTGTGTGACGCTTTCATGTATGTATGGGACTGTATACAAATGAGAGTGTATAATGTAACATGCGTAGGTTTATGCAAATTTGGGGGTTAATGGACTAGCTAGGAATGTTATTATACTGGTAGGGGTAACTGAAGCACAAAAGTATATAGATGTTATTCCAAGGAGGCTAATTACACGTTTTCAACAAACGGGGATAGTCCCATACTAGATGATGGTTTAGACACGGACTCAGAATATAATTCGTCATGCTAATGGGGGGAAGCCCGAAACAATGGTGAGGGTGTCTGGATTTAAATCACTGGTGGAAAAGTAAAACGTGATTGGAAACTAATAGAGTAAGGAAAATTTAGAAAGAGTAGATTAGAAGAATGTAAAGTTGGGTGACATAGGTGAAATGATGCTTTGTGGTAGGCCCCCGGGAGAAGCGAATATATCACGGAGATGGCAGCGGGAGACACGAAGACACAGAGGAGTACGTGACATTAGACTGATGGAGAAAGCATAGGTCTAAGAGGTAAATCTCATGATGACTGCTAAGTGGGATCAAGGGGTTAATACTGTGTTATGTGGGAGGTCTGCGAGAGGGGATAAAAAGAGGTAGCTGGGAACATTACGGGGAGCTGGATTTAAGTTTTGAGCCAGACAGTGGAGGTCTGAGCTTGGGGATTGAGTCTTGGGCTGAGGTGTGTGAGACACCAGCCAAGCTAGTGGATCTTGTTGAGTAGTTCTAGCCGGCTGTTGGAGTGCCTGGCGTAACTGTCTATGTGCACTAGTTGAAGGTGGCCTAGAGAAGGCAATGTTATAGAGAAAGTAATTCCTAACGATGACGGATTATGTATACTTAACTTCCTGGAATAATATTCTGCATGTCACTGTGTTCATCTATAATTAAACAAATTTGTGTGCCGTGCGCAACATAGTTTTCTACAGTGACTTATAGTTGTTGATTCAAGTAATGCTGTGTGTCGTGATACCTGTGGCTGAGCCATCCTGCACTACTCAGTGATATTTGGAAATTATCGGGACATTAGACAACGGAAAATCGTAATCTGTTACAGGGGATTGGGACACTGGAGTATGTGAAAGTTAAGTTTATAAAAAAAAAAAAAAACATATGTACACATTTAATACGGTTTATGAGTCGCTACAGCAGTAGGATCGGTGCTCCTGTATTAGAATTCTCATCGAGGTGGGTGTTTTAAACACTGGCCTGGATTCCAGGTCCACCTAACCCACCATGGGTACTAAGAAATATCATGGGAACGAACGAACGAACGAATGAACGAACAAACACACTTTATTTGCAAAGGGTAACAAATTTGGCACGCAGGTCCGTTTTTACATTCGGCTCTTCCAATCACTCATCTTTCGTTCATCAATAGTGCATGATACATTCACATAGAAAAAGAAAAATTGTCAAATGAATGTTGTAAACATAAACAATGCATAATACCATGTAATGACACACATTCCCCACCCATCCACACATCCCCACCGACCACACATCCCCCATACACACATTTCCTATCCACCCACACAAACCCCCAGATCACACATACATATCCCCACCCAACCACCTATCCATCACCCACACACTCCCCCAGGTCACACTTACATGCTCCCACCCATCCACCTATCCACCACCCACACACATCCACACAAACACACACATCCCCCACCTACCCCCACACACACAACCCAGGCACACATATGTGCAATAACCCACCCATCCCCACCCACACATCCCCCACCCACACACATCCCCGACCTACACATATCTCACCACCTACACATCTCCCCACCCATCCCATAACCTACACACACTCACCCACCCACATATCCTCCACCACCCAGCCAAGCACACATTCCCCAAGCACACCCCCCCCACACACACCCCCACCCACACACACATATCTTCTCGTCAACCCACACATCCTGCACCTACCCAAACAAGGCAGCCGGTGTAATCTTGACCACCTTACCCACTGAGCGCCAATTTGTCTATGAAGATATCGGGCTAGCACCAGATACCCAAGACACCCCAAGGCGTATGAATGAGACCCTCACTTTTGTTAATACGAACGAACTTTATTTTCAAAGGGTTAAGTTTTACAGTAAACTAGAGGTTCCTCGGAGGGAAATAATGTTGCTCTCACGTAAAGAAGAGATTATGCCAAAGTAAATAATTATGTTATAGTTAGGGTTGCCAGATACGTGGGCACCAAAAGGAGGACATAATAAGACAAAAAAGAGGACAAAGAAGGACATTATAAGTCAGAAAGGAGGACAAAGGAGGATATATTGAATGCTTCATTTAAATTGTTCCAGATTAAATCCACAATCAGTAAAATTTTATTACAGTAGCTGCCAATAAATTTTTTATCATTGCAGGTGGTTGGTTTATAGAAAGAAAATATTATTTTGAAGCTGTAAACAGCCTCAACAGCCTCTCAACAGCTGGAAATAAACTGGACCATCTAATTTTAGAGTGACAGAGTAGTTGCTGATAGTTAATGTTGTCATAGTCACAAAATTCCTTTAAAGTTTCTGTTCTGACAGTGTATATAGAAAAGTAATTGAATATCTTCAAGGCAATAGATTCAATGTCAATCTGCATTAAATCTGCGCAGTGTTGTATGCACTTGTGCAGAATATGAGTAGAACATCCAACGCCTACTAACGGCTTGCTCAAGACTGCCTTCAAATGCGAGCACACATTTCTACCTTCTCTTCTGTTAATGCCTCCAAAATTCACATTGCCATTGTCACCAGCAAAAGCAACACACTTAGAGAACAAATCATCTTTTTGGAGTGTTCTCAAAATATAGGCTACTGTGATATATTTTCTGAGGTTTCATTTGGTGTGTTGTCTAACTCGAGAATCTTAGTTTGGATTCCACCTGCTTTCTAGTCAAAGTACTGAACAACGATAGGAAATATTTTCTGTGAACCGTGATTGCTAGCATCTGTGGAAAGACCGAAAGTTGCTTCAGCCGCATGCGCTTTCAGGAACACATTTGAGTACTTAGGCTGAAAAAAGACGTCAATGTGCTAGATGACGCGGACACTTTGATTAGGTTTCTATGTCTTTCACTATCAACATGGCGCACTAAATCAGCAGTTTCTTTGTTGACAACGGACAAGTAAATATCGCAAATCGTACAAGTTGCCTAATTCTTGTTGCGTCCTTCAACGAAGCATGGAAACTTATTTATTTTTTCACAGTGTTCGAGAATTTGCATTTTCTTTTTGTAGAAGCCATTTTCATAAACATGCACGTCAAAAATACAAATTTAAAAGAAAATAGTTTTAAGTGGTGTCTCTGCTACCGGAACCGGAAATAACATTAACATTTTGACCATAGAAACTACAGCATTGTTAGTGTGCCGAATAGATTCAAATTATACACATAATTGGTGTTTCACATTTCGTATATATAGGAAAATTAAATAATTATTATTAAGCAATGAGTTTTAATAAAGAATGCAAACACACAGTAGAGTGTAGATACATTGTAAGTTGTAAGAACGGTACATAAAAAAATGATAACATAAAATATTTAAAAAGCCTGACATTTTAAAGGTTTTTAGCTTTGCCTGCCGGACGGAGGACAATAGGCTAAAAAGGAGGACATGTCTCTCTTTACCGGACGTCTGGCAACTCTAGTTATAGTTAAACTATATATTATGTAAAGATAAATAATTATGTTATAGTTAAACTGTATATTATGTCAAGATGTGTCAGGCTTGTGTCAGGTCTTAGTCAAATATGACTGAGCTACCGTACAACAGTAGACGGTACTACCTGCTTTCTGTTAGCCCCGAACGTTGGGCGGCGCTTACCAAACCCGACACCCCACATTGTACCAACGGCTTCGGGCGGAAGAGCGCAATTGGGAGGTACAATCCTTACCCTGGTGCGAGGAAATGCGACCTAAAGACAAAGTGTCATGGCAGGGCAGACCAGGCCCTAAGCTTTGGTTGGCGGCTGGTCTACGATCGAAGCTCCGATAGGCGGACAATTAGAGCATTGCTTTGCTGATCCGGCAGCTTATGCAGCTTGTCTTGTTCCAGATGTAGGGGTGTTACCTTTCCTCTGGCGTGAACTAGGCAGGCCGAGAGAGGGATCATGCTGCATGGGAAACACATGATCTCTATATTTTAGCCCAGGCTTTGTGCTATGGAGAGGCAATAACTCCATCCCTTACAAACTATCGTCTGTCAAGACGGCAAGGTGCCAATGATATGTCAAGATAAATAATTATGCTATTGTTAAACAATAGGTTATGTCAGGATAAACAATTATGTTATTGTTAAACTAGATCCGGATCCGGTCCGGGATATGCACTACTGATGAGCTCAAACGAGGGCGAAACTCGAGTATAGTGCTTCCATATTGACGTGGATAGTCCTTAGGTTCATGTCAGAATACGATCAGCGTTGCCAGTAGTGGGTTGTGCTCAATATTTAAAATAAATAATTATGTTATAGTGAAACAACAGATTTTTTTAAATGTTGCATATCCCTTTCAGGACGTTGCAGTCAACATCAGCATTTTTCAGCTTCTGTTGATGTATTAGGCAAGATTACGCTCAGTAGTTTGCCATTGCTTTCTGAGCGACCGGCTCACATACTCCGGTAAGTTACCCACGAGGAGCGAACTACTACTGATTCTCACACACACGAGAATATAAGGGATTACGGAGAAAGTCGTGTAACGCCTAACTAGGAGACCGGCAAACAATAGATTATGTCAAGATAAATAATTATGTTATAGTTAAACTATAGACTATGTCAAGATAAATAATTATGTTATAGTTAAACTATAGACTATGTCAAGATAAATAATTATGTTATAGTTAAACTACAGATTATGTCAAGATAAATAATTATGTTATAGTTAAATTATAGACTATGTCAAGATAAATAATTATGTTATAGTTAAACTATAGATTATGTCAAGATAAATAATTATGTTATAGTTAAACTATAGATTATGTCAAGATGAATAATTATGTTATAGTTAAACTATAGATTATGTCAAGATAAATAATTATGTTATAGTTAAACTATAGATTATGTCAAGATAAATAATTATGTTATAGTTAAACTATAGATTATGTCAAGATAAATAATTATGTTATTGTTCATCTATAGATTTGGAGTCGTAGTAGCGTAGAAGCTAGACGCTTGTCTGTCGGCCAATCGGTGGTGGGTTAAAATCACAATCGGAACGTATTTAAAAAAATCACTGAATGCGTTAGCCGATCAAGCACAACATGGGTACTAGGAAATGTATTGGGAAGTAAAGGCGGACGCGTGATCTGACCATATGACCCACCAAGTGCCGATTCTTCTTCTTCTTCTTCTTCTTCTTCTTCTTCTTCTTCTTCTTCTTCTTCTTCTTCTTCTTCTTCTTCTTCTTCAGCATTCCGAGCCATTGATGTTCTTTGCTGCAGATACAAGCCGTCTCCATTCGTGTCTCTGGTTGACCTTCTCTTGCCAGTCGCTGATTCCAAGTGCTTGTAGGTCTGTAGGTATATTATCTCTCCACCGTCTTCTTGGTCTATCTCGGGGTCTACGGTCATTTATTTCTTGAGTGTAAACGAGATTTGTTTCCCTATTATCTCCCATTCTCTTTATATGCCCCAGCCATTGTAGTCTATTAGCCTTCATGATACCAGTGATTAGCGGGGACTTAAAGAGATCATAAATGTCTTTATTGCTTCTTCTTTTCCACTCTCCACTTTGTGTATCCCTAATGGGCCCAAAGATGTGTCTTAAGACTTTGTTCTCAAAGGTTTGTAACAAGGCTTCGTCTCCTTTCGTTGTACTCCAGATTTCAGAGCCATACAGCACAACTGGTCTAATCAGTGTTTTGTATATTGTGATCTTGGTGTTACGAGATAGCGCATTTGATTTTAGCAGATGTCGTAGTGCATAGTACATCTTATTTCCAAAGTTTATTCTAGCTTGCATTTCTTCCCTTATTATGTTGGATAAGTTGAAGATTGTACCCCGGTATTTGTATGTTTCCGTTCTTTTAATGGTCATATTATCTATTTGTATGTGACCAGAGTTTTCAGCCGTTCCTTCTCTTGAAATTACCATATATTCTGCCTTATCTTAGTTGATAACCAGCCCCATTTGTTGAGCTTTTTCCTTTAAGTGAGTCAATATTTCCAATGTCTTTTATTCATTTTCCCATATAATATCTATATCATCAGCAGCATAACCAGGCAGTTTGGATGTTCCTCCAATAGCACATTCCTGCTTTACCTTCCTTACAACTTTCTCTAGAGCCAGATTGAAAAGGAGCGGCGATAGTGCATCACCCTGTTTCAAGCCAGATGTTATTTGGAAAGGGTCTGATTTCCTGCCTTTATATGTTACTATATCATAAGTATCTTCCATGCATAGTCTGGTCATGTTGATTAACTTTCTTGGTATTCCAAATTCCTGCATAGCATTCCATAGACTATTCCTATGGATACTATCATAAGCTTTTTTAAAATCCACAAAAATTTTATGGAGATCTCTTTTATATTCCCAACTTTTCTCGGCTCTTTGTCGTAAGATAAATATCTGATCTATTGTTGATCTGTTTTGTCTGAAACCCGCCTGGTAGTCACCTAATATGTCTTCTGAATATGGTTTTAGTCTATTTAGTAATACCGCGGATAGTATCTTATAGCTATTGGACAGGAGTGATATTCCTCTATAATTTTCACATTGGAACTTGTCTCCTTTCTTATAAATAGGTATCAATAATGACTCTTTCCAGTCATGGGGTAATTCTTCTGTCCTCCAGATTTTTATTATTAGTTCATATAGCTTTAGGCCTTTATGGCCACCTGCCTTTATATATTCAACAGCAATTCCATCAGCCCAAGTTGCCTTATTGTTTTTAAGTCGTGTTATTACATATAGAATTTCTTAAAAAGCAGGTTCTTCAATGTGTGGTTCACACGTTAGAACTGCTACCTGTGGGAAAGTGTTACTTGGAGCTTCACAATTTAGTAATTCAACAAAGTATTCTTTCCATGTGTTACACATTTCCTCATTCGTATTTATCATATTCCCATTTTTGTATTTTAAACCATATGTGTTGTGTTGGTACCCTAGTTTCATTGACTTCAGTTCTTTAAAACACTTTCTGGATTCGTTTTTCTGGTGATTAGTTTCCATATCTTTGATTATATTGCTCATATAGTCTCGCTTCTGCTGCCGAACTATTTTTGTAGCCTCTTTACATTCAGTTCTATATTGCTCTTCATTTTGAATTATGTTGATGTCATTTAACCACAACTGTCTGGCATTCATTTTCCTAATGACTGCTTATTCACATTTTTGATTAAACCGTCTGTTCTGTCTTATGCGTGGTTAACACACCGAGACATTCTTTTGCGGTAGTTTGAATTGTAATCTTGATGTTCAACCAAGTTTGGTAACCGCTTTCCTCCAAAGAATTTTGTAGAATTTCAAGTGTACATTTTATTTCATCTGCAAATTTCTCTTTGACTGTACTTTCTTGTAGTTTTTCTGTTATATGTGGATGTAACCTTTGTAGTTTAGCATAGAATGCTCTCTTAAGTTTTATTTTAAATTTTGATACAAAGGGGTACTCAGCTCCTCTATAACTTCTAACTTGTTGTATGTTTGACGCATTTTTTTTGTTAATTAAAATGTGATCTATTTGATTATAGGTTCTCTTGTCACATGATTTCCAAGTGTGTTTATGTATATCCTTTCTTTGCAGTCTGGTACTGCTGATCTGCAGTCCTTTAGCTTCTGTTGGGTTGATGACTCTCCATCTATTGTCATTTGAAGTTGTATGTAGGCTTTCCATACCGGTCTCTTTTTTATAAGTTTGTTCTCTACCTATTTTTGCATTGAAGTCTCCCAGCACAGTCAGGATATCCTGTTTGGGGGTTTCTTCTATAACATCTTCCAGATCATTATACAAGTCTTCTTTAATAACATCTTCTTTCTCTTCAGTAGGTGCATGTACATTAATCAGCGTTATATTTTTCCATTTACATTTTATTCGTAATTTACTAATCCTGTCATTAACAGCTTTAAAGTTTAGAACGTTCCCCCATTACTCTTTTTTGATGACAAATCCTGTTCCTAATTCATGTTTATTTTGGGTGTTTCCTCCATGTATTACAATTATTCCATTTTGCTCTAAAGTACCCTCTCCTGGCCATCTTATTTCTTGAATTGCTGTTATATCCATGTGATATTCAACCAACTCCCGGGTTAGTTCTTCGGCCGCTCCAGCTCGATATAGAGTCCGTACATTCCATGTTCCAAATCTTAAATGTTGGTCTGTGAAAATATGGGTTTAGCACCATATGCTCATTGCGCCTTAAGGCGTGGAAAATGGACCTTTACTTTGTTTTAAACTAAAAAAAAAGTAGTCCTAAGTGGTATATTCTTAATGGTTATTCTTAACCTGTTTTAAACTACAGATTCTATTAAGATAAAATAAATTATGGTGATGTTAAATTAGTAATCCTCTCTAGATAAATAACTATTATGTTGTTAAATGTAAACCAACATTGTTGCAGACCACAATAACACGTAACCTCATTCAAGGAAAAAGATTCAGTGTGGCAATGTGATAAAGAAAGTCTCACCAGTCGGCCTTGTCGTGCTCATTGTTAGTTCCTACATGCAACTGAGTTATCCAAAGGGGAACTCCTGTAGCTGCCAGATTGTCTAGACGACCCTGTTAACAATTGGAAGACACAGATGGATATCATTGCAGAGGTTAACGGTGCGATATGAATTAAATGTTTAGTCAGTTCTGCTATATTATTTGTATCAATCTTGTTGTTCTGTATTTTTTTTATTTTATTTGCGTCGGCTCTATTTGAACTCAAGCATAGTCCATACACGTGCTACTACTTATAGTTCACGGGATTGATTTTTGCGTGTGTATTAGCTTTCCCTATTACCAGTGTCCCTCGCCATCAGGTCAACCCACTCCGACTTCAGAGGTACTAGTAACTTACGGCCCCCCCCCCCCCAAGTCAAGGACAAGAAGTCAGCATTTTAGTCCTACTGACCAGGACATCAGGACACCGGACTTTTAGGTTACATGTATAACTGAAATAGGTTAAATTGTGTTGAAGAGTTAAGCCTACGTTGTTAGAAACTCATACGTTGTGGATTAATATACTGTCAACTCCTCCTAGGCTCACGCTCTTTTTATCATATATTTCTCCCCCGTCTCCATATTATTTTAACGTCTCCTACATCTCTATGATTTGTCCTGCCCTCTTTTTGATTACTCCTCGCTCTCCATGCGCGGCTTTCCGCCATTCTCACTGGACCATTGTTCGCATTCTCTCCTCTCATAGAATAGTACCTGCACCATCCGGGCACACTCTGAATGCATGCTGTATATCGCACCTTTCTGTCAGAATTCACTTTTTAAATAGTTTGAGCCTCTATTGGTTTTCACAGACATAGATTAATCGTTTTTTAACTATGTGAAAATGTATGTTAAAAATTAAACTGAATAGTGGAAACTGGAACATGGAAAAGATGAGGTGTTTAAGTAAATATGTTAACTTTGTGAATTTAAATACAGAAGCCACAAATAATATGCAGCACGATTTATTGTCTGTCAGATGTCGCTGCAGAGTTACATTTTTTATGAAGTGAATAATTGAATTATACTCTGGGTTAAAAAATTTAAATATTTTGCATTACAACCGAAGTAATCCATATTATCGCTTCCCAGATGATTGTGGGAGGCTAGGTTTCGGAAATTCAAAACGAGTGAATATATTGACATCTCGATACTCAAAAGCAATGGCAAACTACTGAATGTAAACTTGCCTTGCAAATCACAAACAGCCCAAAGATGATGAGATTGATTGCAACGTCATGCCTGTTAAAGCACACGCAACTAACTTATTAAAACTCATCAGAGCTGCAGAGTGACACGGATTTCACAAATGAGTTAGCTTAATGAGAGGTAAGGCTTGTATGAAACAAATGCATGAACAATGGAAAAAGATAGGGGAGATACAAATAATAAACACACACTTGCTTGATAATAATATAGCGACCAATAGAAAGCTAAACAAGAGAAATACTCAAAGAAAACTTTATAAGGTTATTGTAGAGCATTTCATAAGATTATGTGGATGTACAATGACCAATGGTACAAGGATTATCAACAAATGTTGTCTTCAGTATAACAAAGCGAGAGTCTAAATGTCTGTCTCAAGAGTAGCAAAAGTAGTCTTCAAATCAGTACACACGTTAAGGATACAGATCACAAACTGCAAAACAACAATTAACACAAGGGAAATGTGTTACCGTATTAAGAAAGTATATTCGGTAAGAGAAAGATTTCAAAATATAATGAAAACATAACATGATTAATTATACAAATGAAGTCTTACCTTCACAAGAGTGATGTCAGGTTTGATGTAGTCTGGGAACCAGCTATGTATGCCCACAGCTTTCAGCCCAACATTGGCATTTTTGAAAGCATTGATCTGATCAACATATGCCTACACCAGAAGAATTAAAACATAATGAAATAATAGAAATAACTGGAACGTAGTAAGAAATATTCACAATCGAAACTGCACCGTGTAATATTAACTGGAACATATTTAAAAATATTCACAATGGAAACTGTAGCTGTCTCACAAAGTACGAGTAAACAGTAAACAAATGTAGAAACATGGCTGTGATTTGGCTGTTCAGAATAAACATAACTATAAACATATGCACAAGTTAGTTGCGTATCATTTTACAGGACGCGGCAGTCAACACCAGCATGTTTTGCTGTTGTGACCTCTTGGCAAGGTTACGATTAGTAGTTTGCCATTGCTTTCTGAACGACCGGTACCGATACCATGTCGTAAAAAACCAACGCAATACGGTCTGCTGCCAAATATCGCGCAGTGTGTTTCGAACGCGGGTATGAGGGATCACGAACTGCGTCCGTAACACCTTCGCCACGAAGCAGGCCTACGGTGAAAAGAAAAGGGAAATACACACGCACACACACAGAGGAAGACCTTAGAGCAGTGGTTCTCAACTGATGGAGAATTTCCCCTCTCTGTCTCCCCCCCCCCCCCATTGCCCAAGGGAAGTTTAGGGTTTCCGGAGGGGGGGGGGGGGGGAGGAAATTAAGATTATTTCAAGATCACGTTAATACAAGAACCGAGTACTTGATATTGTTTTTCCCTCCATATATTACGATTCTTTACTCCCGCCCTTCTGAAATTTGTTTTATAACGTAAGTAGACCCTCAAATCGCGTTTTATGTAGACGTCTAGACTTGTTATAGTATGTGTTATTAAATTCAGCTTCCATTTTTACTAATACTGTGTAGGGGCGGGGAGGATTTATAGGGAGATATGAAAAAGGGGGGGGGGGGGAGGAATGACGCTCTGAGCATATGGTGAAGGCGTGCATGGGTCAAAAAAGGTTGAGAACCACTGCCTAAGAGTAATGCTGACATAAATCGCCCCGGAGTCATGGCCCGGACAGGCCCGCTCCCTGAGAGTGGCAAGAAGGTAGAGGGATGACATGTCTGTCTGTCTGTCTGTCTGTCTGTCTGTCTGTCTGTCTGTCTGTCTGTCTGTCTGTCTGTCTGTCTGTTTTGCGTATCCTTTACAGGACATCGCTGTCAACATCAGCATCTTTCAACTGATTATTGCTTTCTTCGCAAGATTACACTCAGTAGTTTGCCATTGCTTTCTGAGCGGCCGGCTCATTTATCCCGCAAGTCACCAGCGCTGGTAAAACCGCTTCCATTCTCGCGCGTCGCGAGACCCTGCGTGGATAAACGGGATTACGGAGAAAGTCGTGTCAGAGAGACCGGCATATATATATATAAGGAACGTTTAATCAAAAACAAGAAGTTGATTGCAGATACTTCAGCACTAAACTCCTATACAAACATAGATTACGCAAAAGCTTCATCAGAAACAGGAACTTTACTTCAGACACCTCATCCCTCAACGTCTGCACAAACACACATTAGACGAAAGTTTCATCACAAAACGGGAAAAGTGAAGAAAACATGAAATACCAAATTATGTGTTCCTTTAGCAACAACTTCAATGTCACTCAACATCAGTTCAGGAAAAGGATCAGCAGTGCGTACTGCTTTGAATATTTTCTCTGTGAACTCTGGGTCTCCGGTTCTATCCTCGTAAAATCTGCCATGTAGCAGTTGGTTGTTGACTACCCACTGTGAGACTCTGGTGAATAAATGAGAACACACTCAGCGCTCATGATGATAGTTTGTGCATTCAAACAATTGATGTGTAGCATAATCAGAAAAAAAGTTAATAAATAAATTAATAGGTAATGAGAAGTAAATTTAAATGTGTGTGAGTAGTAAGGTTTTAATCCCGAGTTCGGGAGTTTCCGTGGCGAAGTGACCAAGCCGTCTGGCTCGGGTTCCGTATGTTGTGGATTCGATTCTGGGCCGCGTCTTCTGTTCACGAATGCATTTTTCGGAGACTCCTGGGGTCGTCGCTGGAGCTACGAAGTTCGTGCTTTGTGCGACGCTTTCCGCGCTTCGGAAGGAGACTGAACCATTTGGTATAATAACCCGGTGCAATTAAGTCGACCCTGTCGACTTTTAAGCGACTTTATTTTTAAATCCCGAGTTATAGGTGAGGTACTTAATTTTTAATTCACCGTAAACAAAGGAATCCCGGGAGTTCCCGGGAAATCACGTGACATCAGGGTGAGTCTATATTGGGTGTATGGGTGCATGTAATAATTACAGATACAGACATAATTGTTTTTGCAAGTAGAAGGTAAGCAAGTGCTATTGTGTAATGTATTTATTGAAATAAAGAATCATATAAATTGAATCTGTTGTCGATCACTTTCTGTTAAGCGTGTGGTGGACTGCTAGACCGATCTTGTGCTACTCGTCTTATCTTGCGTATGTCCAGCTCATCTTTGATGTATCTGGTGGCCAGTTTGCGAAGACAATGACATGCAGTTTTGGGTAGATCTTGCTGCAAACACACTTGTTGACCTACCACGACGTAAATCCCGATATCCCTATTCTGAAAATCGACTATCCCACCAGATTTAGGTCAGCGCTAAAAATATCTACGCGGTTTATTTCTGGTGAATTAAAAATGAAGTACCAAATGTGATTTTGTGGAAGTGACTTGGGCTTCCAGAACGATCAAGGCTAAAATGGGTACTAGAAAGTTTCCTGGAAAGTAAAGGCGGCTGATGATATTAACCACATGACCCATCGAGTGCAGATTGGTCGATAAACGTTGGTAATAACGGTCTATACCTAACATGCCCCGGGCATATAAAGGACACATCACTTTTTGTTGTGTGTGAGTTGTACATAAATATCGCACTTTACAACTGAAGATCTTCACAATGGAATACCGCCCATATAAATAAGTAAAGGATGCTTGTACACAACTCGAGGTGTATTGAATATATATAAGTAAGTAAAGGATGCTTGTACACACTCGAGGTGTATTTAGTATATATAAATAAGTAAGTAAAGGATGCTTGTACACAACTCGAGGTCTATTGAGTATATATAAGTAAGTAAAGGATGCTTGTACACAACTCGAGGTGTATTGTGTATATATAAATAAGTAAAGGGTGCTTGTACACAACTCGAGGTCTATTGAGTATATATAAATAAGTAAAGGATACTTGTACACAACTCGAGGTGTATGGAGTATGTGGTTCTAGCCCCACATGTGTGATACAACAACCGGCACTAATTGTGTGATACAACAACCGGCACTAAATGTGTGATATGGCCAACATCACACTAACCGCATTTGCTGCCCATAATATTTCCTGATACCCATTTTAGGCGGGGTCAACCTGGGAGCCGGGGCCAATAAAACAAAAATGCCCGGCCGTCATTGTAGAAGTGCACTATGTCAGGAGACATATGGTTGACTTAACTGGGTAATTTGCCCCAGGCTTTTGGCACAGTCACATGGAAATGTCTTATCTACATGCGTGCAATGTGTTGTACGTTACAAAGTACACGCTGAGGTAAAGGACACTGTAGAGCACAGAGCTGGTAATGTCATGAGCACGGTCGGACATGGGTGCGACTCCTTGACTCGTCGCTTGCCAAAAGTGAGTGAAAGATTGGCGACTTATTCCTCTCAGGCCTACATCAGTGAGTGAAAGATTGGCCACTTATTCCTCTCAGGCCCACAACAGTGAGTGAAAGATTGGCCACTTATTCCTCTCAGATCTACAACAGTAAGTGAAAGATTGGCCACTTATTCCTCTCAGATCTACAACAGTAAGTGAAAGATTGGCCACTTATTCCTCTCAGATCTACAACAGTGAGTGAAAGATTGGCCAATTATTCTTCTCAGGCCTACAACAGTGAGTGAAAGACTGGCCAATTATTCCTCTCAGGAGTACATTAGTGAGGTAAAGGTTGGTCACTTATTCCTCTCAGGCTACAACATTGACTGAAAGATTGGCCACTTATTCATCTCAGGCCTACAACAGTGAGTGAAAGATTGGCCACTTATTCCTCTCAGACCTACAACAGTGAGTGAAAGATTGGCCACTTATTCCTCTCAGACCTACAACAGTGAGTGAAAGATTGGCCACTTATTCCTCTCAGGCCTACAACAGTGAGTGAAAGACTGGCCACTTATTCCTCTCAGGCCCACAACAGTGAGTGAAAGACTGGCCACTTATTCCTCTCAGGCCCACAACAGTGAGTGAAAGACTGGCCACTTATTCCTCTCAGGCCTACAACAGTGAGTGAAAGATTGGCCACTTATTCCTCTCAGACCCACAACAGTGAGTGAAAGACTGGCCACTTATTCCTCTCAGACCTATAACAGTGAGTGAAAGATTGGCCACTTATTCCTCTCAGACCTACAACAGTGAGTGAAAGATTGGCCACTTATTCCTCTCAGACCCACAACAGTGAGTGAAAGACTGGCCACTTATTCCTCTCAGACCCACAACAGTGAGTGAAAGATTGGCCACTTATTCCTCTCAGACCTACAACAGTGAGTGAAAGATTGGCCACTTATTCCACTCAGACCCACAACAGTGAGTGAAAGATTGGCCACTTATTCCTCTCAGACCTACAACAGTGAGTGAAAGATTGGCCACTTATTCCTCTCAGACCCACAACAGTGAGTGAAAGATTGGCCACTTATTCCTCTCAGACCCACAACAGTGAGTGAAAGACTGGCCACTTATTCCTCTCAGACCTACAACAGTGAGTGAAAGATTGGCCACTTATTCCTCTCAGACCTATAACAGTGAGTGAAAGATTGGCCACTTATTCCTCTCAGACCCACAACAGTGAGTGAAAGACTGGCCACTTATTCCTCTCAGACCTACAACAGTGAGTGAAAGATTGGCCACTTATTCCTCTCAGACCCACAACAGTGAGTGAAAGACTGGCCACTTATTCCTCTCAGACCTACAACAGTGAGTGAAAGATTGGCCACTTATTCCTCTCAGACCTACAACAGTGAGTGAAAGACTGGCCACTTATTCCTCTCAGACCTATAACAGTGAGTGAAAGACTGGCCACTTATTCCTCTCAGGCCTACAACAGTGAGTGAAAGACTGGCCACTTATTCCTCTCAAGAATACATCAGTGAGTGAAAGGTTGGTCACTTATTCCTCTCAAGCTACAATATTGAGTGAAATACTGGCCACTTATTCCTCTCAAGAATACATCAGTGAGTGAAAGGTTGGTCACTTATTCCTCTCAAGCTACAATATTGAGTGAAAGATTGGCCACTTATTCCTCTCAGGCCTACAACATATGGTGACTTTCTCACATCACAGACCCTTAACAGGAAACTGCTCCAGGACAATTTGGAATGTATTGTTTAAACGACACTGAGTATCTCGCACACATTAATGCATATATTATCAATCATCATCCTCGTTATCACCACCACCATCATCATCATCATCATCATCATCATCATCATCATCATCATCATCATCATCATCATCATCATCATCATCATCATCATCATCATCATCATCATCATCATCATCATCATCATCATCTTCATCATCATCATCATCATCATCATCATCATCATCATCATCATCATCATCATCATCAGCATCAATGTCATCATCGTCTCTATCATAATAATTATCATCATCATTATCACCATAATCATTATCACCATCATCATTATCACCATCATCATTATCATTATCATCATAATTATCACCATCATCATTATCACCATCATCGTTATCACCATCATTATAACCACCATCAACATTATCACAATTATCATAATCACCATCGTCATGATCAGCTTCACCTTTATTATCATCCTCATGATCATCATCATCATAATCACCATTATCATTATCACCATCACCATCATCTCGATCATCAATGTCGCCATCATTATCAACACCATCATATTATCACCATCATTACGATCACCATCGTCATTATCACCATCATCATTACCACCATCACCCATCACCATCATCATTGCCAGGATATAAATCAAGAGATGCCTCTCGAGATTTTCGCCGGTGCTACGGAGTTTCGTGCATCTGTGCGAATCAATCCTGAGTGTTTTCACAGCTTATTTAGGTTACTGTGTAGTACACTAGTAGTGTGTAGTTTTTTTTTTTGTTTCTTTTTCGTTCTCTTTATCATTGTAGACCAGTGTTTGTGTCCCGTAAAAAGGGTAAACAAACCACCGACTAGACGAGGTCCACGGCATAAACGACAGGGGAGACGGGCCGGAGCCAGACATTCCCGGTGAAAATGCGACCGTCTGGGCCTCAAGAACACGCGTATTCTATATTGGAATTGTGCCATCGCAAAACAACGAGGCCCAGTTTTAGAAAGCCTGGCATACAGAAACGATATAGTAGCACTTCAGGAGACGAGAAGCTAACCCACACGCAAAATTCAATCCATTACTACTATATATAGTGTGTAAGGACTACGCTTGAGTTTAAAGCGAGCGAACGAAAAAGAAAGAAAAAAAGGAAACGTGACTTTGCGATAATACACTCCACACAGCCGGTTTCAAATGTTATTACAACAGGCGACACCTGGGAATGGCGATTCTAATTCGAGACAGCGTAGTGGCTTCAGAGCTGGACATATCCAGATAGAACAGTGACGAGATACACATACAGGATGTTAGAGTTCAATCCGGTCTACCATTGGTGTTGGTTAATCTTTATGCCTAACGCGAGTGCGGATTCTCAGAGATGGCACTGTCTGAGTGACATATTAATGAGAGGAATGTTATTTTCTATGGCGATTTCAACGCCAGAAGCAAGTCATGGGATAACATTTCTTCCAACACAAAGGGAGAGGGGCTTGAGGCGGCACTTGAAACCACTGACTTTGTTTTTATCAACAGTGGGTGTCACCAAGAAAGCAAGTCGTCCATGTGATGAGGACAGTGTTATAGGCCTGGCGCTGGTTTTTCCTTAACTCACTACAGTATGTAGATGGGGTTTCCTAGGGCACCATGGCAGCGAAGACCACCCTTGCAGCATAAGGTCATATTGCAGCATATCACAATGTTATTTTTTCTTCCTTTGTGAATGTATAATGCTCTTGATGAACGAAAGATGAGTGATTGGAAGGGCGGAATGTAAGACGGGCCTGCGTGGCCAGTTTGTGACCCCTTTAAAATAAAGTTGATTTGATTTGATTTGATTTGGTGGAGAACGGCAGAACAAGGCAGCAAAAGTCAGCAGTCAAGACCTTCAAGTATGACAGTTCAGGGCAAGATGTGGTGAGTAAAATAAGGCGCGACAAGCGCAGGAATCATCCTGGCAGGAAAAAAAGCTGGGAGTAGTCACCTTGGTGGAATTGCGAGGTGGAGAAGGCCTGGATGGATAACCGTGGTGCTGTAAGGAAATGACAAAAGTCAAGAAGAACAAAGGTGCCCATCCTAGTTTTATCGTACACTTGGAAAGATAAACGGACATTAAAGATAACTATTTCAAAAACCTGGTTGAAATGGTTAAAAGTGAAAAATGGGCAGAGATGTGTCAAAGAATAAGCACAGACAAGTCATTTAAATAGTTCTGGCGACTACATAAACGTATGAATGGGATAGTCAAGAATAAGAGTATTCCTGGCTTCCAAAGTGCTGACCTTATCTGGCAAGGGCTGACAAGGATAAGGGCAAAGCTCTTTTTGCCCGGTACCTTGAGCAGAGCAACCAGACAGACATGGGAGACCGAAATCTTGCCAAGGCGGTCACCGCAGATAGGTGTAAGGCCCAGAACATTGCAGTTGAAGACACAGTAAAAGT
The DNA here is from genome assembly GCA_963921405.1 of Cepaea hortensis. Lineage (NCBI taxonomy): Eukaryota > Metazoa > Mollusca > Gastropoda > Stylommatophora > Helicidae > Cepaea > Cepaea hortensis. The sequence continues at coordinate 182,883,579 of OY992877.1, forward strand.
GAACGAACGAACGAACGAACGAACGAACGGACTTTATTTTCAAAGGGTAACAAACTGGGCACTCAGGCCCGTCTTGCATTCGGCCCTTCCAATCACTCATCTTTCGTTCATCAATAATGCATAAAACATTCACATAGGAAAATAAAAAAGAGATCAGAGCTGTGCTTCGACGAACAAAAGACAGAGCACCCGGGACCAGATGGTATAAGTTATGGCGAAATCAGTATGTGTACCGACAACGAACTAGAGAAACTAGCAGATATGTACAACAACAGCATAGGGAGAGCTAGCATCAAGGAAGAGTGGTTACACAGCTATCTGATTCCCTCGCCGAAGCCTGGCAAAAACCACACAAAATTCAGGGATATCGGGTAATAACCATGCAAAATACAATAGGCAAGCTAATGGAGAAGTTAATTGCCAGGAAAATATCAAGTCAGCTAGAGAGGCAAATTTGTTTCCCACCTACTCTTGGAGGGTACCGTTCAAACAGAGAAACCTGGACCAAGGCAGCAGTTTTTGCCCATGATGTCTATGAATGTTTCCACTCAAACATTGAAACTTGTGCTGTGGCGATTGATCTTGAGGATGCATGCAACAGAGCACCATTGGATGTCTTAATGTTTCAGCTTCTTGAACTCAAGGCAAGTCCATTCCTCCTTAGTTGGATCGCAGCAGCCCTCTTCTAACGGAAAGAGGTGTTGTTCAACGCCTACACTGTGAGAATCACCAGCGAGCGAATCACTAGAGCGGAGAGGACATTGTCATATGCCGACGATGATTTAGTGTATCATCAGGGTAAGAACTTCCGGTCACCAACATAGCGGTTAGGCGTTGAACCTGTAAGGCCTGTAGTGTGTTTATGCTTGCAGCTACTGTTTGCAATCGCATTTTCCTCATGTTGGGCTGGTAGTACATGGTTACGTCGCCCTGCTACTGAGTGAGTGCGTGGGCGACACTGTGAGCTGTGAAATTCGCGGTGAATGCTTTTACATCTGTCCTGTACAGTGACATGCATGTTCGGAACAATGGCTACCGCCTGTTGCTGAATTTACTGATTTGCCTTTTCGAGTGCATTTTTCAGGAGACTCCCGGGAGTCGGCGCTGAAGCTGCGGAGTTCGTGCTTTATGCGACACTTTCGTCGGCTCGCCCTGCGGTAAAAGACCGAGCCATGTGAGAAAACCCGGGTCAATGAGGTTTTTCTGGTGACTGCCGAGTCCATCGACAATGAACTGTGGTTTTTGTGGATTAATTTTGTATTGGCATTCTGGCGGCATTATGCACAGGGTACATGTGCGGGATGTTGGATTGCCGAGACTCCTGCCTATTCCACTTTTCACATTGGACAGTGGGCAGCATTTTGTGTGATATTCACTGGCACAGGAACGGAGCATAATGGGGAAGACCCGTTGCTGTGAAGTTGGAACCTCGACTAACTAACTAACTAATTAACTATCGTCAGGGTAAGGATAGAGATCGGGTTGCTGGGGATCCACAAACAAAACAAAATCGCATAAACACTTGGTGTGTGGAATCTGGGGCAATGGTCGACCCAATGAAGGCAGCAGTGACATGGTTCTCTTTAAATAACCATATTGTCAACACTCCAACACCAAATGTAAATCTGTGTTTAGCGACGGTGGAAAGAACGCAGGCAATGAACTACCTGGGGATACGTTTTGATCGAAGTTTTTGCTTATCATGAGCAAAAAGACCAGGTGATAAAAAAGGCCAAGCGAGGTTTGGCTGCGATGCCGGTGATGGAGGCGGCAACTGTGAGTAGCGCCTTCTATGTCTCCTTTACGAGGGTCTGGCCCTTTCTGTTTTGGAGTATGCGATAGCGATCCTGACTATCAGCCGTAAGGAGATGAAAAGGATGGAAAGGATACAGAACGAAGCTATGCGTATTATTCTTGGATGTACAAGAAATACAGCATGCAGAACGATGCGCTACCTTCTTGATTTTTCAACCATTGTGGATAGAATACAATTTTGCAGAACACGTGCCTACCTCAGTGTCAACGCAAACAAACAACATCCACTGCACAGTGAAATTAAAAAGAGGAAAGTCGTGGATGGGTCAAGCCGAAGACATTCTTCAATAGGTGTGTTCATTTGAGGACTTAGAACCTGGCGAAAAGTGGGTACAAATGCCAACAGATTTCTGTACGTCCTTTTCAGATTGCATCCAACTAGACAGAAAATGCAGACAAGAAAATCCGGCTGCTGTGAAGGTGGAAGTACAGGCTTTGATTTGTGAGAATTCTTTGGAGGGTGATGCAGTCATTTGCACAGATGGATCGGTCTTTCGACGAGTGAGAATTTCATGTTCTTTTACAGCTCAGGCCGCAAGGAGTGAGAATTGTGAAGGAATATTCTGGTGCTTTCGCTTTGAACCCAAGTAGCCTGACTATGGAAGTCATGGCAGTAAGTAAAGCAATAACATGGCTCGAGATACAGACATTCACTAAGGCATGTTTCCTTAGTGCTCAATGAGCATGCTCAAGAAGACAGAGATGGGGTGGATCCGAAGAGAGTGGTTGCTGTCTCTGGAGCGGTCACGGATGGCAAAGATTAGTTTAATTTTCGTGTCAGGCAATGCCGGTGTACGAGGAAATGAGTGGGCCGACAAGCTTGCAGGTAAGGCTACTGTGGAAGGCGGACGAGCCATGGACCAGGCTGACATTCTGAACGCTCTACGAGAAGTAAGTCGTTTGCGAGAACAAGATATGACTGTGAATCTACAACCAATGGTGAGGCTGCTAGAACAGCAAGTTAAAAGAGGGGTGGCAAAACAAGAACACTACGTGGGAAGCCAAAGACAATTAATATATCAACACAGAACTGGTGTCGTCAGTCTCTATACGCTGCGGGATTTACTGAGGAGGGGATCCGAGCACTTATGGACAAATGTTGAGTTGAGTTGAGTTGAGTTAAGAACCGACATCACTGCACTCAGGACATTCCCATATGTGCTCAGTCCCCTCGTTCAACAACCCGCGAAGAGACATACTACTAATCGTTCCCACCGCTATCTGATTAAAAGTTCTCCTGGTCTTCCCTCTCAGATTTGAGATTATCCCAGAACCCCTGCCGAACCCCTGCAATCTCATTCTTTCCACATATGGGTTCTCAGTCTGTTCCTCCGCCTTGTCCACCTGGTCCCACAAGCGCACGACCACCTCCCCCTTGTCCATAGGCAAGATACCACCAAGAGGTGTATTCCCTGCTAGCCTATCAGCCTGTTTTATGGACAAATGTTTCAATGTGTAATGAAGGTGATCTGTTGACTAACTAACACTATCATCATTATCATCATCATTATCAACACTATCAAACTATTATATCATTATGATCACCATCATCACTATCACCATTATCATCATCACCATCATCCTCATCATCATCATTATCATTTTCATCAGATGAGAAGTGCTTTGCAGGACCCGACTCTCATCACAGCCCGCCGACAATACCCTCCGCTCTTCTCCAGTTCTCCTGCCGGTGTATCTCTATGCCCAGGGTGTCTTTAGTATCCTGTAGCCACCATCATGTTGATCGGATTCTGCCTCGCCTCCCATGTAGCAAGGCTTGCATGGCTGTTCTGTCTAAACTGCTCTCTGTGACATCTAATGAGGCCAACATATTTCATTTCCCGAGATATCTTATTGTTCTTAAACCAGTTTTCTACGATGTTCAGAATTAGCAGAATGTCAGTATTTTGTTTTTCAAGATTCACGCAATTTTATTAATGTTATGAGCCATCTTAGTTCAAAATCCTCGGGTTTGTTTGTTAATAATTGCGAAATGGTCAGTGATCCAGACCTGTATTTTGCAGTAGAACAGATGCATGTACTCAACATGTTTACGTTTGCTTGTTTGCTGGTACTATGTTATAGGTTTGTCATGCGGTAGTCAGGTCTTAGTCAGATATGACTGAGCTAAAGTATGACAGTAGAGGTTACTTCTTGCTTTCTGTTGGCTTCGAACGTTGGACGGCGCTCACCAAACCCAACACCCCACACTGTGCGAACGGTTTAGGGGGAAGGGGGGGGGGGGGGGGGAAAGCACAACTGGGAAGATACAAGCCCTTTCCTGGTGCGAGAAAATGCTCATAAAGACCAAATGCCTTGCTTTTGTCGGCAACTGATTTAGGATCTAAGCTCCGATAGGCGGACAGTTAGAGCACTGCTTTGCTGATCCCATAGCTTTTGCAGCTTGTCTTGTTCCAAACGTATTGGTGTTACCTTTCCTCTGGAGTAAACTAGGCAGGCCGAGAGAGGAATTATGCTGCTTTGGGTAACACATGGTCTTTACAATTTATTCCAGGCTTTGTGCTATGGAGATGTTGTCATCCCTTTATTGTGAAGCACAATGTAACAAACTAAAGTCTGTCAAGACGGCAAGGTGCCAGTAGTATACACATGCACACCCGTAATGATTTCTGGGCCATGAAGATATTAACTTCTATTTCCATTAACACATGAGGGATAATAACACACTGTCTACTTAAAAAGAAAGAAAGAAAGAAAGAAAGAAAGAAAGAAAGAAAGAAAGAAAGAAAGAAAGAAAAGAAAGAAAGAAAGAAAGAAAGAAAGAAAAGAAAGAAAGAAAGAAAGAAAGAAAGAAGGAACAAATTGAAAGAAAGAAAGAAAGAAAGAAAGACAGACAGACAGACAGAAATAAAGGCGTATATATGAGGTGCAGCTTATATGTACTGTATGTAATACGGTGAAAGACACTCGTGAACCACAACTGCAATGTTAAAACTAAGGCAAGCAAATATAAAACATGCCACTGAAAACCCTTACTTTCCCTTGGTGACGTTAGTTAGGTAATTGATGCGTATATTCACAGCATCCTTCAGTGCTTGGGTACTTAGACCTCCAACCCATGCGGGTTCGGAATGCGGAACAGCTGAGAATAATGACTCGCCTCGTACCTTCAAACTGAAAATGTGACCCAAAACAACAAATCTCAGTAAACAAAAGCACACATAGCAAATGATTAATTAGGGAGCTTCTCACTCTATGCATCTGTTTAATTAATAAGATGCATTAATAATATAATGATCTAATTACGCTGCGGGGTAGTGACTAGCGTCCTTGCCTGCCGGGCCGGCTTTCGTGTGTTCGAATCCTCCTAATATAAAATGACACAAAGTAGTGCAGCCTTACATAACAGAATTACGACACATAAAGGACGTTGCGGCAATTAGTCTTCATCAGCAAACAAACACATACACAAAACAGAACATATAGTCACGGAGATCTCCTGTGACTACATTAAGACGTGACGACAGAATGAGAAGAATAAAAAGATGAAAAAATGAAAGCAATGAAGAGAAAATAAAAATTGGAAAAACTGGGAAAAAATGTTCCCACTTACCTCAGAATTCCGAGCTGTGTATATCCCCGAATGTCACCGTGGTCTTCTTTTATACCCAACCGAGGAAGTGGGGTGTAGGATGATAATGGGGTGGTGGGTTAACGCTTCATTGAGCATCCCAGGTACATTGGAAGAGGGGGTGGGGACGGAGGGAGGAAGCTAGATCGAGAACGTGTGATATTATTCTGAGGATGGAAACCAAGGAATCCCAGTGGATGTACTTACAAAGCATGAGTGGGCGCCAGCTTGTGGGTTGGCTCTTGTGGACGAATATGGAGGAACAATGAAGTGTCGGTGGGATATTACTCACGTCATACACTGAGAGCTGATACAAATAATGTCGGTGTGATATTGTTCACATCATCCACCGAGTGCTGATACAAATATTGTCTGTATGATATTGATGACGTCATCCACCGAGTGCTGATACAAATAAAGTCCGTGTGATATTGCTGACGTCATCCATCGAGTGTGGATACAATTAAAGTCGTTGTGATATTGCTTTAGCCATACACTGAGAGCTGATACAAATAATGTCGGTGTGATATTGTTCACATCATCCACCGAGTGCTGATACAAATATTGTCTGTATGATATTGATGACGTCATCCACCGAGTGCTGATACAAATAAAGGACTAACATCATGTACTCAACACGTCTCCTGAAGGGAAAATATGTCCTTCACCTTACTTTATCACATTAAAGTAACACAGATTGAAATCTTTAACTCATTTTGGCAATCAAGAAAACAAAAAAGTTTGCAATATGAAACAAGCGAATCAAACCAACTAATAAATAGCGAACATATTAACTCGTTCAACTTAAAGCAACCAGCGATCTTTGAATCTCGTCCATAATACGCTGCCTTACATTTTACAATTGTTCAGAACATCGTAGCTTCCGGGCACGAGGGACGATCGAAACGTTTTCCAATTAATATGAATGAGTTAAGGCACTAACCTGAAAACTGGTCTGAACTTTCGTCCTTTTCTATATATACATCCCTCAGGGAGATGTACTTCTTCTATCTTTTCTTCTCTGAAATGTTGACATGATGGCAGAACAATATTGTCTGCGATAGGAATCACGTCGCCAGTTCATTTATCAAGTCCTGTTTATAGGAGAAACGACGACAACGAAAATGATTTTTCATGTTTGGAAACAGGAAGAAGTCATTCCGTGCGAAGTCCGATGGGTACGATGGATGGGGCATAATGCCATACCCTTACTGCCGTGTGAGGTCATTGGCGCTACGAGATGCATAAACAGGTGTATTGTACCACGTCTTTTGCGCTTGATTTCTTCTCGAAACTTCTAGATAACGCTTTGGTATTACGTGGGGTTGGTAGTACGTCCAAGGGGAAGGTAGTGGGTGTGTATTACCCCACGGAAGTCTCACAAGACAATGAGCATGACCTTTCTCGCAGAGAATACATCTTTACCTTCTTTGGTGATGGCTAAGAGAAATGTTTCTTTGATTGCTGTGGTGTTTAATTCATAGATATTCACCCAACATTCGCAAGCAGCAAACAATCTATGTAAGAAAAATCATCTTCGTCAGCATGACAATTTTCTAACACCTGTGCCGCTGCTTCTGATGGATGCTCCTCTTGGAACTGGTTGGAACCGAGTGAGAAGGCTCATGCTGTGTTCGTATCGTTAATTAGTATTAATAGAATTCTATATGATTTTGACATCAAATTCCTGCAAGAAACTAACTTCCTGACGGTCGTTAATCCCGGTTAGAAATGTTACATGAATCCTACCGTATCCCAATCTTTCTACCTGGCAATAAACGTGAAAGCTGCGATACAGCATCGTAGACTCCATACACATGTTTATGAATCTGAGAACGTGAGACTTTTTCATGGCTGTAGGTAACTAGGCATAACGTAATCTTTACATGTATACGTACATGAAACTTCGAGTCTGAAAATGCAAATAACGTAACATGATGGGTCTTATACAGGAATTGATATCTGATGTCTGGTAGCCGGTGAGTTTAGTTGTTAGGTAGGACCTTGATGGAATGCTAACAACAATCGTTAAAGCTACGACAGCTCTTGGGTGGCTGTCCAATCGTCCGTATGCTAGCAATATAATTGTTTCGGATACTCAGCCTCTTATTCGGGATGACCAACTTCATTGCAACATGTTTTATCCAGTCTAGTTCGGTCTCTTTTCACAGAGCAGCCATCAGCCTCCCAAAAGGGTCGCTCAGAACTGAAGCGACAACCCTTAGGGTTCTCTGCAAATACTGCAATCGAGTACCGAATGATGCTGTCCGTAAATGAATCCAGACGGCTTAATCTCTTTGACACGAAGAACCTCAAGATCTTCTTCAGGATGTCCGTTTCTAATATATACATATAGCATGGATGGTTGTTGTATGGAAATGTTTCACATCAATAAAACGTGAATTATGCATGGATTCATGCTACTCAGTGAGCTGATATTCTGGCAGCAAGAGCATCAATTGAATGCTCAAAGAGCAGTTATTAATTGCCACATACGATGCACTTCTGCAGTTGGACATGAGTCTGATGAGACGACGTGTCTCTATTTTGTAATCTGTCACCTCGTGTGTCAGTAGCAGAAATAATCATACATCGGGACAATGTAGGCGCATTCATGATCAGTAAGCAATAGTAAATATCTGTGGCCTTACAGATTTCCATCATATGTAGGAGACTGAGAACTGAATGTTATGTAACTGTTAATGTGGGACCATTTACACCTTGCCGCCTTTACAGACGACAGTTTGTTACATTGTGCTATAAAAAAGGCATAATAACTACAACCCATGTCGGTAGTGAATCTGACTGATCAGGCCAATTCGCACTGTAGATGTCTGTCTACAATGGATACACGTGAACACATCGTCATTTTCACCACCACGCACCATCTTACGTCTCACGCGTTCAGTGTGTGACCTATCTGAAAATTTTTTTTTTTATTTTGTCTTTATTCCATGTCTGACATTTGCCATCCATGCAACACGTTCGACGGCGATTTGCTCCCAATGTGCATTATCAATGCCTATATCAATGATGTCACTCGTACATACATCTTTGTATCGTAGTAGAGGCCGACCCTGAGATCCCCTACCCACCTGTGATTCACAAAAGAAGATGTTCTATGGTATTCTACCATTATCCATCCTCCTAACGTGTCCTATCCATCTAAGTCTACGAAGACTGAGCATTGAACAAACGGTCACACAACATGATCATTTCAATACTTCAGTATGTGTGATTTTTCTTGCCACTTAATACCAAGTAGTTTTCGCAAACACCGCATATTAAAGCTGTTTAAACGTTTCTCTTGGTGTGGGTAAGTTGACCAAGCTTCACTGCCATAAAGAAGAATATTAAGGACACGGGCTTTATAGACAAGGAGTTTTGTTTTGGCAGTAAGCTTCCTGTTCTCCAAGACTCTTTTTGTTAACTTGTTGTGACATTTGCAATGTACCATCCAACTACATTGTGAGAATAGTCGAGACCCTTCCATTCCCAGGAGACATATTATTTTAGTCCATCTCACTAAGCAATGTTTTTCTTACCCGCATGGAGTATTGTTGTAAAGAGGACACCCCTAAACTAAACATCAGACCAAACAATGGCGTGATTCAACAAATAAGTGTATGTTTATTTTATCCCATAGAGTTTAGGCGGAATGCAATTAGCGACGTGGGAGAGAATATTTTAATTCGGTATAACTTAGATACATAATTCTGATTTGTGTCAGTTGAAAAATGAGAGCCCGAGTACAAATTGTGATTTCAGTTGGATTAACTACAGGGAAATTCTGGACCCCTGGATCCCTGGATACAGGGTGAATGAACACTTATAATAAAACCACTTGTATTAGTTATAACTATCTTGAAGAAGATTCCAACCCTTCAGTTCAGTACTTCTCTCTATATGTTAGACTAGGTGTTAGTGATTTAGATTCACTAAGTGAAATACTCTGAAGGTATATAATATAGGTTATCTCCGTCCTGCCCTGCTGCCTCCGTTCCCCCCCCCCCCCTTTTCTTTCTATGTGCTCACTGAACCGTAACACCTATCACCCTGTCGGTTGAGTATAAAAAGAATACATAGGAGATATTCTTAGTTACTCACAGATCGGAACTGTGAGGTAAGTATGAACATTTTTTTCAATTCTCATTTTCTCTTCATTGCTTTAATTTTTTCATCCTTTTGTTCTTCATGTCCTGTCGTCACCTTTTGATGTAGTCACAGGAGATTTCCTTGACTATATGTTGTGTTTGTGAATGTGTTTGTTTGCTGTTGAAGGCTAATCGCCGCAACGTCCTGTATGTGTCGTAAATCTGTTATGTAAAGCTGCACTACTTTGTGTTATTTTATATTGTTTATTGTTGTATATCATCATCATCATCATCATCAAGTGCCGTGCCGGCTAGTGTAGGCGTTCATGGCTCTCCAGAGATTTCGGTCTTTGGTGTTCTGGATCAACTCTGCTGATGATATTCCTTCATGCCACCGTCTCAGTCCGTCCAGCATCATTTCTCTTGGTTTGCCTCTGCCTCTCTTCCCCTCAATCTTTCCAGTTGTCACGATGTTCTCTAATGCCTCTCTTCTCATCACATGACCAAAGAAAGATGTTTGTCTCTTTCTTATTGTTGTATATAGTGTTATAATTTCATTAGCCTCATTCAGGCAATCGTTGTGAGTTACTCTGGCAGTCCAAGGAATTCCCAACATTCGTCTCAAGAACCACATCTCTGTTGCTTCTAAGTTCTTCCTAATTTGTTCATTTACATTCCATAATTCGCTGCCATACAGCAAAATTGGTTCTATATAGCATTTCAGCACTCTCTTTCTTACATTCCTTAATGGTGACTTATTGCATAAGATACTCTTCATTTTCTGAAATTCGGCGTTTGCCTGCCCTATTCTGCTTTTAATCTCTGTCGTACATCTTCCACCTGATGTTATAAATGCCCCTAGTTATTTAAAATTATTCACTTGGTTAAGAATTTTCCCTACTATTTCCATGTAACATATTGGCGTCACCAGTTTTGTGATATCACTGTTGTTACTGTTTTATGATAGTCAATGAGAGTCCTTTCTTTGCACTCTCTGTTACTACAATGTCCAACAATGGTTGTAGGTCTGTTGCATTAAATCAAACCAGATAATAGATTAGCTAAGAAAAAGAAAGACGGTCAACTAAATTCGGTTAAGCCAAAGGCACGACCCGGCAGTGGATTTTTTCAGACAGTTGACACTATTTACATTCTGCGTCTAAGAATCAGTATTGTTAATTATTATGTTTATTTTGGGATGCCTATTGTCTATATCACCTCTATCATCAAATATAGTCTATTAATTTTCATAAGAGGAAGTTAGTGAATCATTTGACATAATTATGTGTTTATAATCGTTATAAGTAAGAAAGTTATAGTACTGCATCCTTAGCAACAGATCTGGAGAGCAGGGATACTACTCGTCTTCAGCTTACAAGAGTAAGCATTCTCCTCTCAGAGGGAAGTGCCTTTCCTGTGCTAGATTTTCATTCTACTAGAAACCATAGTTTAGTCCTACCAGAAGTGCCTGATTCGGTACTAGGGAGTCTTGTGAGCCTTTTCTGGTTTTCAATTAGTAGTTGGCAACAACGATTTGGGGATATCTATCTCCCATCTCAAATTAATATACCATACCTGTTCATTGTTGTTGCTGGCTTAAGAATCCAGATGTTGATTTCCTGATCTAGGGATAATTTATTGTTTACCTCTGATCCTAAATATGTAAAATGGTCTACTATCTCCAGTTCGGCGTTGTTATTAAAGATTAATGATACCACATGTGCACCTTGTGACATAATCTGTGTCTTCTTCTTGTTAATTGTTAAACCAAATTCAGAAGAAGCATTGGAGATTGCAGATAGTAGACAATGTAATTCTTCCTCAGATTGGGTCGTAACTGCAGCATCATCTGCAAGAAGCAACTCTCTGATCAGTACCCTCCTAAACTTGGCCTTGGCCTTCAATCTCTGAGAATTGCAGAGGCCGCCATCTGAGCATGAATGAATGTATATACCACTATCCTGATCATGAAAGGCACTTTTTCAGTAGAAGTGAAAAGTATATTCCCAAAGAGGTTGAGGGCAAATACACAGCCTTGCTTTACTCCACTCTTGATTTAAAATTCTTCTGAAGTTGCACCATGAAACTTGATTATACTCTTCATGTCTTTTAGTTAGTTAATTAGTTAGTGGACAGATCACCCTCATTGCACATCGAACCATTCAGTCCACAAGTGCTCGGATCCCCTCCTCAGCAAATCCCGCAGCTTGTAACGTCTAACGACACCAGTTCTGTGATGCTTTATAAATCTTCTTTGGCTTCCTGCGCAGTATTCTTGTTTGGCCACACCTCTTTTAATTTGCTGTTCTCGCAGTCTGACCATGGTTGTAGATTAACAGTCAACACTTGGTTCTCGCAAAAGTCTTACTTCTCGTAGCGCATTCAGAATGTCAGCCTGGTCCATGGCGCGTCCGCCCTTTACATTAGCCATACCTGCGAGCTTGTCAGCCCGCTCATTTCCTTGTACTTCGCATGCCCTGGCACGAATGAAACTAATCTTTGCCAGCCGAGACCGCTCCATAGTAAACAACCACTCTCTTCGGACCCACCCGTCTCTATCCTCTTGATCATGCTCATTGAGTCGCTAAGGACACATGCCCTAGTGAATGTCTGTATCTCGAGCCATGTTATTGCTTTACTTACTGCCATGACTTCAATAGTCTGGCTATTTGTGATCTCAACAAACGCACTAGAGTCTTCCTTCACAATTCTCCCTCTGGCCCACGCTGTAAAGGCCCATTAGCTTCTCACATGTCGGACGACCGACCCATCTGTGTAAATGACAGCATCACCGGCTAACGAATTCTCGAAAATCAAGGATTGTACTTCCGCCTCCAGAGAAGCCGGATATTCTTGTCTGCATTTTCAGTCTAGTTGGATGCAAACTGAAATGGACGTACATAAATATATAGGCACTTGTACCCAGTCTACGCCAGGATCTAAATCCTCCAGTGAACACAACCTTTGAAGAATGTCTTCCTATTGACCCATCCACGACATTCCTGTTTTTAAGCTGCTGCCCTTCACCTTAATAATTTCACTATGCAGTGGATGTTGTGTGCTGGCGTTGACTCTGAGGTAGGCACGTTCTCTGCAAATTTGTAGTCTGTCTTCAATGGTTGGAAAATCAAGAAGGTGGCGTATTTCCCTGCAAACTGAATCTCGTAAACATCCAAGAATAATGCGCATAGCTTCGTTTTGTATCCTTTCCATCCTTTCTATCTGCTTACGACTGAGTCAGGATCGCCATCGTTTACTCAAAAACAGACATGACCAGCCCTCGTATAGAACACATAGATGGCGCTGCTCACAGTTTGCTGCCGCCATCACCAACATCACAGCCAAACCCCGCTTGGCCTTTGTTATCACCTGGTCTATGCGCTCATTATAAGCAAGGCTTCGATCAAAACGTATTCCCCAGATAATTCATTGCCTGTGTTATTTCCACAGTCTCTGAATATAGATTAACAGTTGGTGTTGGCGTGTTGACAATATGATTATTCAAAGAGAACCATGTCACTGTTGCCTTTGTTGGGATGACCATTGCCCCAGCTTCAGCACAGCAAGTACTTATGCGTTTGAGTTCGATTTGCAGTACCACAGCAACATGATCTCTATCCTTACCCTGACGATACACTAAAATATCGTCGGCATATGACAATGTCCTCTCCGGTCCAGTGATCTGCTCGCTAGTGATTATCACAGTGTAAACGTTGAACAGTACCGGAGATAATAGTGACCCCTGTGGTAGGCCAGGATAAATTGTTGTTGGTTCCGATGTCCAACTGCCACATCTAAACACTACTTTCCGTTGGAAGAGGGCTGCAGCGATCCAACTAAAAAGGAACGGACTTATGTTGAGTTCAAGAAGTTGACGCATTAGAAAATCCAATGATACTCTGTTGTACACTTCCTCAAGATCAATCGCTGCAGCAAAGGTTTCAATGCCTGTGTGGAAATCTTCATAAATATCATAAACATTGTGGGCAAAAACTGCTGCATTGGTCCCGGTTTCTCTTTTGGGACGGTACTCTCCTAAGGTGGGTGGGAAAACACCTTGCTTCTCTAGCTGGCTTGATATTTTTCTGGCCATTAACTTTTCCAGCAGTTTGCCTATTGTATTCTGCATGATTATTACTCGATATCCCTGAATTTTTGTGTGGTCTTTGCCAGGTTTCGGCAAGGTATTCAGATAGCTGTGTAACCACTCCTCCTTGATGCTAGCACTCCCTATACTGTTGTTGTTCATGTCTGTTAGTTTCTCTAGCTCGTTGTCGGTACACCAATTGAGCTGTTTTTTATCATCGAAGCACAGCATTGATTTATTTCACTGTCATTGCGTCTTCATCCGAAATGTTCTGGGTCTTACACCTGTCTGAAGTGACCTCCTTGGCAAGATGTTGCTCTGCTCTAGATAGCGTTCGAAGAGAGCTTTGCTCTTGTTCTCGTCAGTCCTCTGCCAGATGAGGCCAGCACCCTGGAAGTCAGAAATTCTCTTATTCTTGACTATACCACTCATGCTTTTATGTAGTCGCCAGAATAATTTCAGTGACTTGTCTGTGCTTACTCTCTGACATACCTCTGCCCATTTTTCACTTTTAATCACCTTAACCAGTATTTTGAAATAGCTTACTTTTGTGTGCATCTCTCTTTCTAAGTGCATGCAGGGATTAGGATGGGCAAATCTGTGATTTGGGGTAGATTTGAACTCCCAGGACCCTTCATGTTTGTGTGGAACGATTCCACGATGGATAGAAGAGTTGATGGCAGACAATCTTCTTTAGTGCCTTGAACAGACCCTCACGACTAATCAAATCGAATGCTTTTGTGAAGGTCGCTTTAAAAAATAATGCTTTTGTGTGGTCGATGAAAGCAATAAACAGTGGTTGATTTTGTTCATGCAATTTTCTTGCATTTGTCGCAATGAGAATACAATATCAATGACAGACCGGTACTGTCAAAATTCACACTGTGATTTGGGGTAAACTTGATCTCCCAGGACTTGAAGTTTGGGCAGAACAATTCTGGCAAATACTTTCGCAACAATACACAGAAGTGAGATACCCCCATAGTTTTTACAGTCACTCCGATCCCTCTTGTTCTCGCCAGTATATCTATATTAGCTGGTGGATCTGTAGAGTGAGTGTGTCTTTCCAACTCCTGATAACCTCTATTGGAATCTGATCCTTACCTGGAGCCTTGCCAGATGAAAGTTCATTAATAGCACACTCAACTACTGTTATGGTGGGAAGTGTGTCTAGGTGGTCAAGCGTTGGCAGGGCCTCTATGGCGTTGAGGGCATCGCCCGCTAGTTTAGTCTCGCTTGAATAAAGCTCCAAATAGTGCTCTAATCATCTATCCATCTGCTGTTTCTTATCAGTGATGATTTCTCCAGTCAATGTTTTCAGGGGTGCACTTCTTTTTATCATTGGACCACAGGCCTTCTTTATCCCTTCAGACATGCTTCTGATGTTTCCCTTATCACTTGCATTTTGAATGTACTCGCATAACTTGATCCAATAGTCATTTGCACACTACCTGGCAGCTTTTTGAACATCATTCCTAGTTTGCTTCAGCTCACATAGAGTGTTTCGCATTGCTCTTTTCTTGTTTCTTAAGAGAGCTATCTTCTTTTTATCAACCAAAGACTGCAGTGTCTGGCTGATGTGGGATAAATTTTAGGTAATCAATCAAGCAATAAACAAGACGTTAACAGTCATACCCATTCTTATTAAGCTCTTCTGTGGCAGCAACAGATCTGGAATGGTCTGGGTGAGCCTGGGGAAATACGATGGTGACAGTGAAACAAGATAAAATCTCGTTTAAAGATGCGCATAAAATATGCGATTGTATATTGATATATGTACCTATACCTTTGGTAAGGATGGCTCTCATGTCCTTTCAGGACCCATCCCCCACTGGTCCAAGTCTGACACCCAGCTCGTGCCTGTGGCTCCTAGTAGCTGTCAGCATGCGACAGCGGCCACCCCCCGGGCAACAGCTGTGAGAGGCTGGCTAAACCAGGCATGGGTATCCGATTTGGTGTCAAACCAAGAGGTAAACTAGGGTATGCCTACCCAGCACGTGAAGACAGGATTCGGCAGACTGCGCGGAAGAAATCATTCCTGATTCAACGGGCAAGACGGCGTTTACCTGCAAAGCGTTGTGGAACGTAATGAGCACGGCAAGGCACGTAGAGCGCCCTGGTCATCCACTGCACCTGTATTCGTCTCCAATCGTCTCGACTTGTCTTGCCACTGGACTCAGATGGACTCAGGCGAGAGAGTGAGGTCGACGAATTGCGCAACTCTTCCTCACTTTAATCCAAGTCATCGCGCAAGTCATTCTTCATCCAACGTCACATATCACACGCTAGGAAATTAAACCACGTCCACACAGTCTGCCTAAGGAAGCTACTGAAGATTAAATGGCAAGACAAGATTCCAGACACTGAAGTCCTAGAAAGAGCATCCATGCCCAGTATCCACACTCTATTGATGAAGAATCAGATTCGCTGGGCTGGTCACTTGACCCGCATGCCAGATCACAGGCTCCCTAAACGAATTTTCTACAGCGAACTGCGTTGTGGTAAACGCTCCCAAGGTGGCCAGAGGAAACGTTTTAAAGACACTCTGAAAATTTCACTGAATGCTTTTGGAATTCGTCATGACACCTGGGAGGCTGCAGCCAGAGACCGAAATTCGTGGCGTGCATCATTGCGCAAAGGTGCAGTCATATGTGAGGCAACCAGGACTGCAAGAGCTGTGAAGAAAAGGCAGGACAGAAAAACCACTGCAGGAAATCCTCCTCCAGAGACGTCAAGCATTCTTTGCCCACATTGTCAAAGAACATTTCGAGCCAAAATAGGCCTTATCAGCCATCTTAGAACCCACGGCTCCACACCTTCAACCCCACTGGATGAAATGAATGGTCATCATCATTCTTGATGGACAAACAACAACAACATGTACCTATACATATATCAATACCTTTACATATGCACTTATACATATGTACGTATACCTATATTTACTTATATATACCTTTCCTCTTAAGTAAACTAAGCAGGCCTAGAGAGGGATTATGCGGCATAGGCAGCACATGGTCTCTACAATTTACCCAAGCTTTGTGTTATATATAGGTATAACTCCATCCCTGGTCCCCTCCATGGGTTGTAGTTATTATGCTTTCTTTTTTTTTAAATCACAATATAATTATAGTCTGTCAAGATGGCAATGGTGCCAGCAATGAATATGCGATACTTCAAACATATTTAATTACATTAATTTACATACAGATATATTAGTATAGACTTTGTTTTACCGCTGTGTGGGTTGTAGGACTTGGTGACCCCCATCAGACCCTGGCAAGTATTATTGGAAACTAATAACTGCTGGAAGCTGAGGAAGTTAAGGTACTGACTATTTGAACACGAGTAGCTGATTAACATCAGTGAAGAAACGAGTTCTAGTAACGTCAAGAAAAGTGTAGGCTAGAGTAACAGCCGAAAGAAATACGAGTTATATTAACAATAGGAATAGTGTAGGTTAGAGTAACACTGTGGCAAAATAAGTTATCGTAACACAGAGAATAAAGAACGTTTTAGAGTAACAGCAGAGTTAACATGAGACATAGTAATACTAAGAATAGAGTACGTTTTAGAGTAACAGCTGTGACAACATAGTTATATTAACACTAAGAATAGGGCACTTCTAGGTAACACCTGTGGCGACATGGGTTATAGTATCACTAAGAATAGAATACGTTTTAGAGTAACAGCTGTGACGACATGAGTTATAGTAACACAAAGCATAGAGTACGTTTTGGTGTAACAGCTGTGAAAACATGAGTTATGGTAACGCTAAGAATAGAGTATGTCTTAGAGTAACAAATGTGACAACGTGAGTTCTGGCAACAACAGGAATAATGTACGTTAGACTAACAGCTGTGACAAAATGAGTTAGTAGTAGCTCCAGGAGTAATGTAGGCTTGAATAACAGCTTTGTGAAAATGATTTAAGTAACAGCAGAAATAGGTTAGCGTAACAGCTTTGATAACATGATCTGTAATAACATCAGAATGTTAAATAAAATAGTAACATCAGAGACAAAATGACTTACAGCAGCACCAGAAATAATGTTAATTAATGTGACAGCTGTTAAGAAAATGAATTTGATTCACAGCATGAATGATGTAGGTTTGAATCACATTAGAAATAATGTAGGCTAGAGAGACGTTTGAGTCACATCAGGAATAATGTAGGTTAGAGTTACGTTTGAGTCACACCAGGAATAATGTAGGTTAGAGTGAGGTTTAAGTCACACCAGGAATAATGTAGGTTAGAGAGAAGTTTAAGTCACACCAGGAATAATGTAGGTTAGAGTGAGGCTTAAGTCACACCAGGAATAATGTAGGTTAGAGTGAGGTTTAAGTCACACCAGGAATAATGTAGGTTAGAGTGACATTAATGTGAACGGTAAGAGATGAATCACTAGCCAGGTTAGTTCAGCTCCCATGCCTAAAATCAGTATTTTAATGATAGTATTGGGATCCGTCATAGCGTAGTGGCTAGACACTCAGCTGCCGTCCTGGCAGCCTGGGATTCGACCCACATTGGGGTGGATTCGAATGTTTAAACTGACCTGTGCAAACGTGGGACCAGGACATGCCTGGAGAAGTAAAGGCCATGATACCGACCAGATCACTCACGACTGCCGATTGGCCTATAAAAATATGTCTAGA
The DNA here is from genome assembly GCA_963921405.1 of Cepaea hortensis. NCBI lineage: Eukaryota > Metazoa > Mollusca > Gastropoda > Stylommatophora > Helicidae > Cepaea > Cepaea hortensis. The sequence goes on from OY992877.1 coordinate 182,901,822, forward strand.
GAATATGCTCAATATGTCCGATGCTTTATAGCGTGTAAAGGGGCCTTTACTTCCTTGTTTTTGTAATGATGACGGCATGCAACATCACATGAGTATGCAGCAATTGAATACACATATCACGAGTTGGCCCCAAGGCAGCTGTGCTTCGCCCTTGGAAGTTCCGGAGGAACACTTGCGTTATAGGGTAATTCCCCAGTTATAAATAACACGGAGGAAGTCGGGTTGCTTACTCAGCCTGGAACATTCGCGAAGCGACAAGATTTGAAAGATCGAGGTTGCCGATTGCACTCAAATTATCCCGTGAGTGAACGAAGAATGTTCTATAGTCGAGAGAATTCACGCTTCACGCTCAACGTGGCATAAAACGTGATTCACTACTTCTCCGTGCGTAGAGAGTAGTAAGCAAATCGGAACCAGCCATTTTGTCAATCACTCACGATCTCTCCACCATAGCAAATGCTCGGTAAATTCGGCGTACTGTCAAGATAGAGACTTGATAGCCACAGACAGTCAAGTTAGCTGAACTGGTGATGGGTCTACGGTTCAGGTAAATACATATTTAAGCATTTTCGTGGTGTAATACAGCGAAATGCGCGATTGTACTGCAGCTAATTATATATGCGAAATCTCATGAATTAGTAATAGCTTTGCGGTCGATACGCGACATGAAATTAGGCCATAGTTCGTGTGTGTACTGCCGTGTTTACGATCGATATTTGTGAAAGCGTAGCTTCCACGTACTGGCCGTGTCCAAGTCCCTTAAAGAGGCACAGTGTGTGTATTTACTAGTTAAATTTATGTTGTGAGAAGTTGCATTTATTGGTTTAACTTTACAATTGTGCTGAACAGTTTACTGCTATTACCTGAAGTACTATGTGAAACCAAGTTATGCTAGTTCAGTTGTCTTCTGTTATTGGTGCCTCTTGATTAGGTAGTTACGCTAATACAGTGTGGAATTCGGACAGTGATTTGATTAGTCAAGTTAAAGCAGAGCATGTAGTGCTAGGCACTGGAAGATGATGTAGCTATTTTGTGATTCCTAAATAGTGAGGATATCATTTCTAAAAAGTGTGTAGTTATGTTCAATAGTGACCATGTAATTGTGCTAACATATATATACTGTACTATTGCGGCGTATATATTAGGTGGTGAAGTGCTATTCGAAAATTAGCGACTGGTCGTGGTAGAAAGAGGTTCGACGCGATATGCCTGTGCGTTATCGTCGCGATTGTTGGGGAAGCGATCCATGGTCTACTCTACACTTTCCTGTGCTCTTTCCATATAATCATGAGTGCTTGTGTGATTGATGTGAGGGAAGATGCATGAATGTTGAATGATTCACCGGGACATATGGAATCAAACCAGGCCAGTTGAGCAGTTCGGTCACTACCCAAGGCTAATCCGCTTGGGAGGAGAAAAGAACGGGAATGTACACCTTGGACCATACATGTTTTAAGAAAGAAGACTTCTTGCCTCTATAACAGGAGGAGAATCAAGAAGAGTTTCGCTATCATGTGGGAATGACATCCCACTAGCGAATGGGAGTTATTATTCATTGGTTATGTTGTGTGTTATTGATTAATTTATAGTTAATAGATTGATGACCACAATTGTATGCCCAATAATGGGGAGTGGTCCAGGGACCAACTCTTCCGAAGATTTAGTTTTCTATGTTGTAAATAACAATAGTGCACCTACTAACACTAACAGCAGAAGACCAGGGAAAGGTAGAGGTATGAGAGGATAGTATGATCAGACTCAACCTCTCGTAACTTAATCTTAACGACGGCCTGATCTAGAGGCCAAATGACATTGGATTGCTACCCATGCTTCAACTATGCCTAGATAGGGATGATTCCCTAATTATATGAATACTAATTAGATAGATCTGAAGGCATTGTTTGTTGAATTGATGCATGTGGATCCGTGTTGGAGCCGAATACTCTCACCTACCGCTCTTCCTTTCAGTGTTGCCTTGTATTGGTAGTCAACGAAATGAGACTACGATGGAAGTTTTGGTGATACGCTCGATCCAGGGAGGCCACCCAGGCTTAGGTACCGTCATAGCTCTGGGAGTCCATCAGTTCCATTGCCGTTGCTAAAAACCACCTAAGCGTCGGAGATACCACATACGAAGTATCTTCATGTGTATTAGATCAAGATCCTAATCAGATTCACTTAACAATGTTATGGTTAATACCCAGTTAGAACTATGTGTACCACAGTGCCGGATCATCATCAGATCTGAATGACATTAGCTGTGTTGTTCTTCATAGTTACTGGGCACACATCATCGAATATCATCGTTTGGGACCAGACTAAAGTGGAGTCAGGTCAGTCTTGAATTCAGCCATACCTTCGGACAGTCATCTACCAGAGTTTAGAGATACCCACGAGATCTTCCATAGCCAAGATATGAGGTGCTTTGATTTATTGGCTGTAACCAATAAGTGCTTCTGAAACGCTACTTCGTCCAACCAAGGGTATAAGTATACATAGACATTCACTGGACTTTGTGTTGATCTTTTGAAATGAACATGGATGCAGTTACGTTCAATGATCACCAGGGGACACCTAATATCAGAGGGTCGCCCATCCAGACTGTGGTGTGAAAGCAGTCTTAGTGACATTAAGCAGCGACTTATTTACAATTGTTGTGGTGTTAGCTCCATCCAGTCATTGGTGGTTCAAGTGGTTAACTCCATTCAATGATCATCGAGTGCTTGAGGCAGAGAAGTCCCCAAGTTTCCAGTCAACCGTGCTGGGAGAGAGCCCGGTGAGTCTATCGGACCGACTCGATGGAACACACACAGCAAATCTTTTGCTACGCTTAGGGATGACCATGGAATCATTTCTGACTCTTTGCTAACCTATTCTCTCTATTGTACATAGATCGTCACCTATCAAGATGTTCCATTCCTACCTGTGACTGTAGTGTAAATTAAACGTTTTGATTATTGACATGTCATTTCTACAGTTACTGTGTGTGGTGTTGGACGAGGTCCTAGTGTTCAAGGGTCGATGGTAGAGGTCTAGAATCTGGGAGGGGGCCTGTAGACTCATAATATTTGTAACCTTGCAAAGGTGGTCAGTACTAGTAGTAACAGTGTATCTACCTGTCCAACACCTGGAGTTAGTATACACGAATGACAGTGATGCCTCGACTCTTGTGTTCACCTAACAATCGATTCCATCCTGTTACAACATATATAGAATCATTGTTTAGTGAGGCGTTAGTATTAGGCGGTTCCGATCGATTTTGTGCAAATAGAAAGACTTCTTGTTAAATTTGAGATTACCGTGGAGATAACAGATGTTCCATTTTCAAACAATACCTGTGTTTTAATTGTTTCAGATTAAGTGTTATTCACTTAGTCACTCCATATGATATCTGCAGTATGCACCTAACGAGATGCAACGAAATATGTAAGGCAGGAAATCGTACAACATATTGTTTGTGGCTTCTGTGTTTGTTTAAAAATCCTATGTGTGCCATTTGCGATTGTATTGTTTTCTACCCCTTCAGATCACGCTGATAACAGCAGATAATATTGTCACATGTGGTGTTTCCAGATATGAAACTGAATGCAGTGGAGATGCGGACTGTGCTAAACAGGTAAAGTGGCAAGACAAAGATTTGCAGCCTTAGAGTCGTAACATGTTTTAATTTTTACCAAGCTTCCTTGATCGCGCCACCACCGAAAGTCTTCCACTGTTGCCGAGTTGAACCAATTATACACAATATTCCGGTACTGACTAAAATCTTCGTGAACAATGCGGTCGCTTCTCAACCCTGTCCCAAATTCGAATAGGTGGCGAGTGTGGTCTACCTGAAGAAGAAATTATATTTGATATAATCGAAACATGATTGCTTACTATACATCTTGCTACTGTTAATTGCCATGTTCAATTACTTGAAACCTGTTCTGATGTAGTTAAAGAATGTAAATGTAGTTTTTAATAACTAAATATTTGTCTCTGGTGTGAAGTTCTGCAAGACTGCAAATGCTTGACATTCTTAAAGTATGTAACTATATGTCTGAAATATTACAGAATGTAAATATCTGCAAGAAATTCTAAAAGATTGTAAGTATTTGTACGAAAATCTTAAAGAACGTAAATTGTTGCTTGAAATTCCTAGAGACTGTACAGATTTGCTTGAAGTTCTTTCAGATTGTAAATATGTGCCTTAAGTTCTTACCGAATGGAATTGTTCGCAAGACATTTTTAAACATTTTAAGTGTTTGTCTGACGTTCTTACAGATTATAAATATCTGTCTAAACCTAGTTAAGGAGAGGTAAGCCTGAAGTTGTTAGATAATCTTTTTCAAAACAATAGTTATAACTAGAGCAATGACCCCCCTCCCCCCCCCTATCTCTCTCTCTCTCTCTCTCTCTCGCTCTCTCTCTCTCTCTTGTGACCATAACATATCAATACGACCTTAAAATATATAATCTCATCTCATCTTGTTCCTCTTGTACCTTGCGGTGTCGCGGTGAAGTATAAACATCGTGAGAGTGCCCGATTATGGGCTTCATGTATCGATATTCCCATGGACTCTGCTGTTCCCTCCGTCCAACGTTTACGTGGTCGGCCTCTTCCTCTGTTTCCGCCTCTTCTGTACATCATTGCTTGTTGTGGTATGCTGGTGAATGGTAACCTATTTGCATGGCCAAAACATTTGACTTGCTGCTTTCTAATAAAATCTAGTGCTGCTATAACTTCCCTTTAGTCCTGATATTTTCATTTCTGATCTTATCTCTTCATGATACCTTGAGTATTCTTCTCAGGAATTTCATTTCTGTTGTTGTGATTTTTCTTTTCTCTTTTTCTGACATTGTCCAGGTTTGGCTATTAGTAGCATAGAGTTGGTAGGAAGATTGTGTTGTAAAGTGCTTTCTTAGTAGTTATTGATACATGTTTGTCCTTTAGTATTCGTGCCTTTTGTCCAATGAGTTGGTTTGCCTTGTTGAAACTATTTTCGATCTCGTCTTCTGATCTGCCACTTGATATTATACTTCTTAGGTACTTGAAACTCTTTACTTGTTTCAAGGGATGTTCGTTTAAGGTGAATAAATATATCCAATAAAAATATGAAACGAACTATATTTTTTTTATTGTACAAATGTTATTGTTTACCTCTCAACCATCGAGATGAAAACGAAACAATAAACTGTATTATAGTATTTTACCTTAATATAAAGCTACAATCTACATAATAGTTCAATGAATAAAAATCTAATTCTAATTTGCTGGTCATGTAATATTTTCACGCCAATTGGGACCAGGGGAAAACTATAGATAATAGTACCTAGCTTATATTAAGTTGTCACCGACACTCTAATAATTACAGCCACCAATGCCATTACATTTTAAAGTTTAAAAAATGATCTGCTGTTGTCAGTTAGCAAGGTCTTTATAATGGGAGAAACTTCTTTCAAAATAACAGAAAATAATTAGGACATGTTTCAAATATGTGAAATCTTACTATACAGTTGGAGATCGTCTTCAACGAATGTTGCCTGTTTACCACTAGAAAAATAAAGATAAGGACCCTCTTCCCGGCTTTAAAGGTGCATTTAGTAGATAGTGTTAGACCCATATTTTTAACGATCAATAGGTAATCGGTTTGTGATGTGGTCAGTATCACGCCCACCGCCTTTACTTTCCAAGCCATGCCTTGGTACCCATTGTTTCATAGATCTGGGAGCCTAGGCAACATTCAAAACTCCGTTGTAGTTTCTTCGTGCAATAATTGTGGACAAATTAAGCTTCGCCTTTCTTCATCTATATGTTGAGTTGAGTAGAGCTATGAACTGACAGCACTACACTCAAAACATTCCCACACGCGCTCCGTCCACTCGTTCAACAGCCTGCGAAGAGTAAATATCATCTACATATAAAATCTTACACATCCCTAATTCTTTGTAAATGAACAGCATATCGTAGAAGACACAGACACACAGACACACACACACACACACACACACACACACACACACAACAGAGAGAGAGTCATTCCTTACTAGTTGAGAAAATAACTTACACTTGACATGTAATATTCCTTTCGACAGGCGTAAAATGCTTACAAATGTACTTTAATCGAAAATGGCTGTAATATGACAATATGAACTACAATAATGAAATATAATATGCTGCAATATGATGTAATCCGAAAACGATCTAGCCGAGATTATTTGTGTTGAGTAGAGCTGTGTGAATAACCGACATCACATCAATCGGGACATTTCCAGGCGAGATCCATCTTCATCTTCAACAATCAACGAAGAGTCCCAATACTAATAGTATCATTACAGGCTGATTATGTGTCCGTCTGTCCTTTCTTCTAAGTACTGAGTGTCGGCCAGATGTCTGGCAGGCCATAGTGGTGTATCTATTCTTCGACGCTACACACATGATCTCAAAGCGCCCTGATCACATCTGCCTTAACATGCAACAAAATATAACCAAAAAAAAAAGGTAGGAAATATGCTTTTATATGCACAATAAACACATCTAACTGTAATCAGAGTAGCTAATACGTACTTAACAACAATACGGACCAACAACAATTTTGACATGTTGTAAAGTTCTTCGCTCTAGTTATAAGCAATACTTGTTGGTGTTCTGGTCTTTAAGGTACACACATGGCCACCCACCCACCCACCCACCTACCCACCCACCCACCCACCCACCCACCCACACACACACACACACACACACACACACACACACACACACACACGTACACATATCAGCAACATTCAAGTGTCTACAACCAATGATACACAAACTTACATGAACAACGAAGTCAGAGGCAGCCAGGCCGGATGGCACGTTGACCCTGTGAGGACAGAGAAACAGTTTCTACAGATTGTGGTAGTTAATGCTTGCTTGATTGCTTGCGTTCGCTGGCTGAGAATTCTAGCGGGAAGTCCTGTATGTCGGATGAAGACATCCTGTTGTCCAACATCAAAGTGATGTCATACAGGACTGAGGTTTGCGAGAGTATCCGTTGTCCAGGACCCGAAAGGGACCTGTTGCCCAAGACGCACGACTAGGACGTGTTAGTAGGTCTTGACCAGTATAGAACCTGGCTTTGGTGCCTTGGAAACACCTCTGCATCCCTAGTTAGTTAGTAAGTAAGTTAGTTAGTTGGTTAGTTTAAAAAAATGTCACTTAAAAGTCGACAGGGTCGACTTCATTGCACCGGGTTTTTATCCCATAAGGCAGCGCGGAAAGCGTCGCACAAAGCACGATCTCCGTAGCTCCAGCGATGACCTTCAGGAGTCTCTGAATACATTCACTCGTGAACCGAAGGATACGGCCCGTAATCGAACCCACAACCTTCGGAACCCGAGTCAAACGGCTTGACCACTTCGCCTCCCTTGGTTGGTTAGTTACTTAGTTATAGTTAGTTAGTTGGTTAGTAGTTGGTTGGTAAGTAAGCTAGTTAGTGGTTGGTTGATTAGTTAGTTATTTAGTTAGTTTTTTGGCTAGTGGTTGGTTGGTTGGTTAGTTATTTAGTTGGTTAATTAGTTAGTCAACTTGCTCGTCGTCAGTTCTTCAAGCGCATCAAACCATTCAGGTCGTTAGTGGTGGGATCCCTTACTCAATATCTCCCTCCGCTTGGCTTGTAGCGGTCGACGACAATAGTTCTGTGTTGGAAGATTATTCTTCTCCCCTGCAGAGCCCTCTTGTTTGTGCGGGTGTATAGTTTGTATACAACGCTAGATTAAAGATAGCGTTAAGTATTGATAGACGCGCTTATTTTACACTCTACGTTTTCATTGTTAATTACAGAAGCTCTGTTACCATGTGTGTTTCATTATTTATGCAATATATATGTATATATTATCTCTGGCATTCTCTCTCTCTCTCTCTCTCTCTCTCTCTCTCTCTCTCTCTCTCTCCCCCCCTCTCTCTCTCTCTCTCTCTCTCTCTCACTAGTGTTTTTTTTGGCATGTCCTTTACAGACTGTCACAATCAACCCTATCATGTTTTGCTTGTGATTTACTAGGCAATTTTAATGTTCAGTCGTTTGCCATTGCTTTCTGAACTACCGACGCCTCACACCACCGAAATCAACACAAGGCAGTCTCTAGCTACCCCTGCATAGTTAGTTCTCCCTTCCCTGCCCGGCATCACTGCCCATTCTTCCAGGCTTCCAAGCGCCCTAATATTTTTAACTTACACAACTTGCACGCGGGACCTCCTGTCTTTAACCCTATCCTAAAATTACTATTATACGTGATCTTTCTACCGATGAGTGGGACTTATGACGTCATTAGGCGATGAATATCAGTTATCAGTTATCAGTTGGGGTATCTTCGTTGCACTCCGGAATATCTTTCTACCGACGAGTGGGAAAAATGACGTAATTAGACCGTCAGTATCTTTCTCCCTACTAGTGGAACGATCGACGTCATTCGACGACCAATATCTTTCTATTGACGAGCAGAACGGATGACATCATTAGATGACCAATGTCTTTCGTGACATTTGCCAGTCCTGTTCCGGGATCAAATCCGGTAATTCTGGAACCCGATTTTGACGCCGAAACCACGCACTCACTTCTCCGACCTTCGCATCAACAGGTGAGAAACAACAGATTGTTGACCTCTAAATTGAGACTACATAAAGTCCAAATAAAGGCGAAAAATGCACCTTTGCATCCGGATCTGCCCTAATCAGTTGGAGTAATTAAATCTCTTGACAGTTGTAACTTCACGAACGGCGTGTGATAGTACAGAAGGACGTATGAAGGCCGTCAGATGTAGAGAAGTCAAGGCCAGAAGCCATAATCGTACAATTAAGTAATACATTGTCCTGAAGTATTATCCTGCCATGATTCTGTGATGTGATAGCACCATCACATTTTTAGGCCTGCGAGCAAGGAGGGGTAGACATCTAACATTTCCTCATTTGAGAAGCGACGAGCCCAGGCGTCGAACCGGGTCCGATCGTGCTAGTGACATTACCAGCGCAGTTCGTTATCAACACCTCTAGCGCAAAGGCCAGCTCGATCAAAGTTGAGCAGACAGCACTTTAAAAAATCGATGGACAAGAATAGAGAGGATAATAATTTGATGTTTATAGAGATTTAATGTAGGTGATTTTTCTCTCTGTAAACGCATGACTAGATCTTTCTCTATTATCGCCCCATAAAGCCTCTAATATCCACAAATGTCCCCTCTTAAGTCCCCTCAATGTCCCCTCAAAAAAAAACCTTACAAGACGTTGCAGTTAACCTTAGCAATTATTGGCTGTATGAGACTTACTAGGCTAGTTTACGTTCAGTGGTTTCTTCTTTTCGTTCATCCGGAGTGTTTTTTCAGATGTGATTGCGGTGTGTCTGTTATGCGCCCTTGGGCCGAAACCCGTAGGCCAACACATCGACTTTAGCGTGCATTTTTGACCAGGTAGCATTCCTGGGAGACTCTCACTTTTGTGGCGCCATCTGCAACCATGCTGGCCAAGGTGGAACGGTCGAAGACAACGGTCATCCCTCAAAGGAAGGCAGGGACAGTCCATAGCATTTTCTGCCATCCAAGGTTGCTTCCATAGTTGCAGGGCCGACACATAACGCCCTGGATCTGGGCTCACCGAGGGAGATCGTCACGTCCTGCTCATGGCTGCTTTAAATCCTCACTTCAATATATTGGTCATTACGTTTCCCCGGGTCATTCCCGCACAAACCAGACAGGTTTTGCTGACGGCATCCACTCAGCGAGTTTTCGGACATGTGCTTGTCGTTGCGCCCATCAGAGCTTTTCCAGGCTCAACAGACATTCGGAAAACTACCCAGTCAGAGCTGTTCCGAACAAGAGCGGCATTCGGAAACTAGGTAGTCAGAGCTGTTCCTAGCACGAGAGACATTCGGACGAGACATTTCACTCGGACGTAATTGCGTAGTGTCAATTTTTAGTTTGCCACCCGTAGGACGACACTTCCGACTTCAGCGGGCATTTTTTTTAATGAGGTTAGCCATCCTCTGTTTTCGAGGCACGTTGGACTGTTGTGATATCGCTAACATCTCAGCTGGTCAAGATAGAACGATGAACGACATCGTGGTCGGCCCTCAAGGGAAGGCAGGGGCAGACCATGAGCATTCCCTCGCTATCCAAGGAGGCTTCCATAATTGCAGAGCCGGCACATATTGCTCTGTGACTGGGCTCACCCGAGGAGTTGCCACGTCCTGCTCATGGCTGCTTTAGTTCCTCACTTCCATGTGTTGGGCAACTCGTTTGCCACTGATCGCTCAAGCACACACCAGGGACGGTCAGACTGCAAGCGACACCCACGCTTTTGACTTCGGACCACGCAATAGGTTCGCTCGCCGTGCGTTCCATTTTGCGTCATTGAGACGTTCTTCCACTTTTGTCTACACTCTCTATGAGTTAGATACAGTTTTCGCAGCCACTTTCTTCGACTGGGGCACTTTTTGACTTTTTGTACTCGCTCACGAGGTAGGCTACTTGTGCTGCCGGATCAGCACCTTACCTTCGTGCAGCGGTGAACGAGAAACGGCCTGGCCTCTCATCCGGGAATCTCTCATATCCCCCAGCTGAGAGCCTTCGAACTTCTATCAGACCTGAGCATGTAGCTTGCTCAGTATCACGCCTTTATTTTTCGAGAGGTGGCTATCGGCCCGGCTCTCAGGTCCGAGGGTTTGTGGCTTAGAGGCGTTCAGCCACAGCCCTCGACAGGGAGCCTTTAGTGTTTTGTCCGGACCAAGAACTTCTGCCTTCGTGCGCCTGATTTAAATTTTAGATTGCTATCCTCAGTCTCACCTGCAGAGCAGCAGGTTGTGTCTCTCTTAGTCTGGTCCCTATCCCATATGCTGTCCGATATGTAGTTTTTCACCCATCGGCAAGCACATGGGGTCGATGGGACACGCAAGCTCCCCCACCACGGCAAGGTGGAGACACATTGGGGGAGGTTCAGTGGTTTGATGTTAGTCAAAATAATCTAGAGAACTTAGTGACAATTGGCAACAAGATAGCGAAACATGCTTCTATGTCAGCATGGCCCATGGTGATGATGAGTTTGCTATTGCTTTCTGAACTGCTGACGATTAAGCCATCTAAATCAACGCAAAGCGATCTGCATTCAAATCGCCTGTGGCTGATTTCGATCCAACGATCTAGTATGTGGAGGAAACTGTTTTCACTAACCCGTTAGCCATAGGCACGACTTACGTAAGTTAAGCCACACACACACACACACACACACACATACACCCACCCACACGCACGCACGCACACACACACACACACACACACACACACATATATATATATATATATACATATATATATATATATATATATATATATATATATATATATATATATATATATATATATATATATATATAGAGAGAGAGAGAGAGAGAGAGAGAGAGTTCACAAATGTTTGCTCTCATTAACGTTAAATTGTTTTAAACAGTTTCTCTTGAACCTTTATGAAATTTTTCTTGCTGTCGTATATTATCTCCCATCCAAGAAATATGTCTGTGATAGGTCCAAAGGCAACTGAAATCATGGAAAGCGGCGAAATTTCTTTGATATTTTGGAAACCTGTTTTACAGTAATGCACGTCGATTCGGGTTAATATACCTGTTTCATTATGCGACGTGCTTCTCAAAAAGGAAATTTCCATGCACCACGGAGAATATGCATTAATGAACACTGATGTTTCCGTGAGAAGATGTAATACATTTCATAATATGCACTTCGTCTGTGACCCGTAAATTATATACCGCATAAAGACAGAGTTGATCCATAAAACCAAAGACCGAGATCTGTGGATAGTAATGGACGCCTTCGCTAGCCGGCATGGCACTTGATGGTGATGCTTGCTTGCTTGTGTTCGTTGGCTTGAGCTCCAACGCGAAGTCCTGTATGTCGGATGAAGGCATCCTGTTGTCCAACATCAGTGTGATGTCATACAGGACTTGAGGTTTGCGTGAGTATCCGTTGTCCCATGTCTGGCTTATTGGTGTGCAGACTGGTGGTTCCTCGCCGTACAGGCAGACACTCTCCGACTTCGGAGGAATCGGCGATCCTACTGACCTTAGCCAGGACCCCGAAGGGACCTGTTGCCCAGGACGCTCGACGAGGACGCGTCAATAAGTCTTGGCCAGTATATAACCCAGCCCTGGTGCCTTGGAAACACCTCTGCGTCCCACTTGATGGTGATAATATAAACAAACATTGAGATCAGCTGTACAATCTCTAGAACAAAAAAAAAATATTTGGTGGATGTACATAATGATAAGGTAATATGCTAAATCTCATCATTTTCCCTCAGTTGGTTGCTGGGTTATATATTTTTATATGGGGCAAACATTTGTGAACGCACTATAATGTGATATGTGTTTCATTTAGCCACATTAAGAACAACGTCAACGAGAGCTTACCTAAAATTAATATTGTTTTTCCTGCGAGCTTCGATGAGTCTGTTCGCATCAGCTTCCCATGTTGTGTATTCGGGTATTTCCACTAGAGATGCGTCATCGAAATAGTAGGAAACACCAGCTGCCGGCCCCTCCACACGCACAGTAGCGCTTGTGTATGCTGATAGTAAAGGAAAGTGGAATGCTCATACTAAACAACGAAGAAAGAACATTAACAATACCATAATGTGTTTAATACCTGGGAGCCACAGCAGCCCATTGGCTAGTAATAATACCTGGGAGCCACGGCAGGCCATTGGCTAGCAACTTACCTGCCTGTCCAGTGGTCATAAGTTCAAATTCACAGTGAGGTAAACATTGACCGGAGCTTCCATGTCAAACCAGTCCATAATGGGTCCCAGGAAATACCCTGGAAAGTAAAGGCTGCCGGCGTGACACTGACCACATCACCCACCGAGTGACCATTGGTCTATCAGATATGGGCATAACACCATATGCCCAATGCACTTTAAGACGTGTTAAAGAGTCCTTTACTTTTTTTTTTAATACCAATCTACAAAAAGTAGCTGAATGAGTTGTTTATTCGTACCCTTATAATCTGCTTGGATGTTAATGGGATCTTCCTGCCCATGTTGTGCTTCTTTTATTACTGTGTCCATGCATACGTTGAAAAGTAGAGGTGAAAACACACAGCTTTGATGAACACAGTTGTTGTTTGAATGTCTTTGTGAGTCCACCAATTGTTGTTTGAATGCCTCTGTGAGTTCATCAGTTGTTTGAATGTCTCTGTCAGTCCACCAGTTGTTGTTTGAATGTCTCTGTGAGTTCACCAATTGTTGTTTGAATGTCTCTGTGAGTACACCAATTGTTGTTTGAATGTCTCTGTGAGTACACCAATTGTTGTTTGAATGTCTCTGTGAGTCCACCTGTTGTTGTTTGAATGTCTCTGTGAGTCCACCAGTTGCTGTTTGAATGTCTCTGTGAGTTCACCAGTTGCTGTTTGAATGTCTCTGTGAGTCCACCAGTTGCTGTTTGAATGTCTCTGTGAGTTCATCAGTTGTTTGAATGTCTCTGTGAGTCCACCTGTTGTTGTTTGAATGTCTCTGTGAGTCCACCAGTTGTTGTTTGAATGTCTCTGTGAGTTCATCAGTTGTTTGAATGTCTCTGTGAGTCCACCTGTTGTTGTTTGAATGTCTCTGTGAGTTCATCAGTTGTTTGAATGTCTCTGTGAGTCCACCAGTTGCTGTTTGAATGTCTCTGTGATTTTATCAGTTGCTGTTTGAATGTCTCTGTGAGTCCACCAATTGCTGTTTGAATGTCTCTGTGAGTTCATCAGTTGTTTGAATGTCTCTGTGAGTCCACCTGTTGTTGTTTGAATGTCTCTGTGAGTTCATCAGTTGTTTGAATGTCTCTGTGAGTCCACCTGTTGTTGTTTGAATGTCTCTGTGAGTTCATCAGTTGTTTGAATGTCTATGTGAGTCCACCAGTTGCCGTTTGAATGTCTCTGTGAGTCCACCAATTGCTGTTTGAATGTCTCTGTGAGTTCATCAGTTGTTTGAATGTCTCTGTGAGTCCACCAGTTGCTGTTTGAATGTCTCTGTGAGTTCATCAGTTGTTTGAATGTCTCTGTGAGTCCACCTGTTGTTGTTTGAATGTCTCTGTGAGTTCATCAGTTGTTTGAATGTCTCTGTGAGTCCACCAGTTGCTGTTTGAATGTCTCTGTGATTTCACCAGTTGCTGTTTGAATGTCTCTGTGAGTCCACCAATTGCTGTTTGAATGTCTCTGTGAGTTCATCAGTTGTTTGAATGTCTCTGTGAGTCCACCTGTTGTTGTTTGAATGTCTCTGTGAGTTCATCAGTTGTTTGAATGTCTCTGTGAGTCCACCTGTTGTTGTTTGAATGTCTCTGTGAGTTCATCAGTTGTTTGAATGTCTCTGTGAGTCCACCAATTGCTGTTTGAATGTCTCTGTGAGTTCATCAGTTGTTGTTTGAATGTCTCTGTGAGTCCAACAGTTGTTGTTTGAATGTCTCTGTGAGTTCATCAGTTGTTTGAATGTCTCTGTGAGTCCACCAATTGCTGTTTGAATGTCTCTGTGAGTTCATCAGTTGCTGTTTGAATGTCTCTGTGAGTCCAACAGTTGTTGTTTGAATGTCTCTGTGAGTCCACCAGTTGTTGTTTGAATGTCTCTGTAAGTCCACCAATTGCTGTTTGAATGTCTCTGTGATTTCACCAGTTGTTGTTTGGATGTCTCTGTGAGTCCACCAATTGTTGTTTGGATGTCTCTATGAGTCCACCAGTTGCTGTTTGAATGTCTCTGTAAGTCCACCAATTGTTCTTACCACACTGTAACACTTATGTTATTATCCTCTAACAATGCCTAACAGTTGACTCTTTATTCTGCAGTTTTCTAAAGTTTTACAAAATGTATCTCTGTCTACTCTGAGAGTGTTTCTTTCTAATGTGAGTTATTGTTTCTGTCTACTCTGAGAGAGTATTTCTATCGTCGACACTGCCAGTGTGATTCTGACTGATCTACAACACTGTTTCTATTTCCTCCGTGAGAATGTTATTTTTGTCTTATCAGAAAGGGTGTTTCTGCCTACAGCATCGCAAATGTTTCAGTCTTCTCTGATAGTGTTTCTTTCTACTTGAAAAGTGTTTCTGCCTACTCTGAGTCAGTAATTCTGTCATTTCTGACGACATTTTCTGTCTAAACCCTCGAGAGTATTTCTGTCTACTCTAACAGAATGTTATTATCTACTCAGAAAGAGTGTTTCTATCAACTCTGAGAAATTGTTTCCTTTTACTCTGAGAGAGTATTTTTGTCTACCCTGAGAGTGTTTCTATTTGCTACGAAAGTGTTGTTGTTTACGAATGTGTCTCTGTCTACTCTGCGAGAGTGTTTCCGTTTACTTTGGGGGAGTTTTATCTACTCTTCTAGACTGATTGTGGATTGATTGATTGATTGATTGATTGATTTATTTATTTAGGAACCGCCATCACAGCATTCGGGGCATTCCCATAGGCGCTCCGTCCCCATCCTCAGCAGCCAGGGAAGAGTTCCAACACCAATAGTACCAGTAGCAATATTGATTATATGTCCGTCTCGCCTTTCCTTTGAGCGTCGAGCGTCGGCCAGATCCCTTCGTCACTCCTCGCTGCCTCATTCTTGCCAGACTATGATGATCCATTTGCTCCACCGAGGTGTACACGTGCTCCCACAAGGCCGCAACCACGTCTGCCTTGTCATGCACCAATACTCCACCAAGTTTTGCAGAGCCAGCCAATCTGTCCGCCTGTTAATTCCCCAGCACACCGGCAAGCCCCGGAGAAAAGATCCAGGAGATGCTTGCCACCCGTGACCATCGAAGCGAAGCAAGCCACTCTGCAAGAAGCATGCCTGTCCTCAGCTTCCTCAGCATGTTTTCTGAGTCAGTTACAATCACGGTGAGTGTGTGTGTATGTATCGTATTCTCGATCCAGCGGAAAGCTGCAGTGACCGCCTCCACCTCCATTCTTAAGCTAGATGTTGTGGTATCATATGCCAGGCTCTCTTGCACAAAACGTCGGCCATTAGCTTTTGCTATGAACCCCCAGGCAATTCTCCTAAATCTCGACATCGAACCATCTGTGTAGATGATCACGTCACCCGAGTGAGCATTATTCTGAATTAGTTGCTGGATATCCACTTCCGTGGCCCTTGCTGGCCACTCCCTGCACTCCCGACTCAATGTGATTATAACTCTGCACAAGTATGAATTCTCCGCTGGCACTCTGACCCACTCCTCTCCTCGCCTAATCTTCTCCTAGATGCACACATGTCCGATCGTATCCTCCGCCTGAGCCATCCATGATTTCCCTCTTATCAGTCGCTGACCCTTAACTGCGTCCAGCGCCTCATGCAAAGGGTGATCTATGTTTGCAGCTACTCTAAGGTATGCCTTCGCCTGCATCACCTTGAGTCTACCTGCAACAGTCGGAAAACCAAGGATATAACGCATACACACTAATGGAGTGTCTCTGACGCATCCCAGAATGATCCGCATAGCTTCGTTCTGTATGCGCTCTAACTTCACCAGCTAACTCTTTGAGACAGTGAGCAGTCCTAGTCCATAATCAATCATTGAGAGGATAAAGTGCCGGTATAGTGTGAAAAGCATTCTCTGCTCTGTATCCATTGCAGCCATAGTATTAAGTGCATTGAGTCTCTTTTGAGATATTGTCACAACCGTCTCCACATGGTCCTTGAATGGCAGACTCCTGTCAAATGTTATTCCCTGATACTTCAGTTTGTTCTCTCTGTTGACGTTTCTACCATCTATTGTGAGGCTTGGGACATTAGCACTCACAATCCTGTTGTCTAGAGAGCACCACAAAATAGCCGCTTTTTCCAGGTGGATGACAGCACTCATTTCAGTGCACCAGTCAATCACTTTCTCTACTACCGCCTGTAGCTCTTGGGCTGTTTGTACCCTATCTCTCCCCTGGCTATATGCAAGTATATCATCTGCAAATGTGAGTATCCTTCCAACCCCTGGTGCTTCTAGGTTTGCAATCTTGCTCGTATACACGTTAAAGAGCACAGGTGAGATTGCAGATCCCTGTGGCAGTCCCGGGGTTAAAATGTGTGGCTCTGAGGTCCATGCACCCAGACGGAAAGCAACCCTATGAGAATACAGGACGGCTGCTATCCAGTTCATCAACCAGAGATTGACCCCCTTCTCCATCAGTGCGGTAATCAAAATATCATATCTAACTCTATTGTATGCATCCTCAAGATCAATAGCAGGCCGCCATCGTTTCCTCTCTACTCTGGAATCCCTCATAAACGTCAAAGGCAAAAGTGGCTGCATTTAACCAGGTATCTTTTCCTGGCCTGTAGCTCCCCAGACCTCTTGAAAGAAGCTTCCCCCTTCCCAAAATCCCTTGCAGCTTGACAGCGACTATCTTCTCTAATACCTTCCCAAATGTATTTTGAAGGGTGATGATCCTAAAGCCGCTAAGTTTTGAATGATCATTGAACGGTTTTGGGAGTGGGATGAGATAGCTGTGCACTCAGTCCTGCGGTACTGATGCTGTCCTAATGATCTGGTTAAAGCAGTCGGTCATCTCCTTCAGGTCTGCATCGCTCAAAGCCTTCATGTGGCCATACCTAACCCCATCGGGCCCTTGTGTCGTGTCTTTTGCCTTTTTAAAAATATGTTTAACATCTTTAACCCGTATGATGTCTTCATAATGCATATTCTTTATGGTACCAGATAACTCCTCTCTAACTGCATCCCTGGTGTCCGCATCATTATGATTGGTCTGCTCTAATAATCTCTGGAGAAACGCCTCCCCTTTCTCTTTGTCTGTTGTCACGCGCACACCATCATCTCTATAAATTGTTCCCACTGTCATAGGCCGATCTTTTCGTTGTATTTGTTTGTGCAGCTTCCAGAATTCTTTCAGTGCTTTATCACCTCAAATACCCTTCATGAAATATTCCCATTTTGTGTTTTTGGCCTCTGCAGCACAGCGCTTCAAAACCTCCACCCTATCTTTCTTGACATTTTCCGCTGTGTCCACTTCATCTCGTGAGCTTCGGGGTGTTTGTCGCACTTTCCTTATCTGCTTCATTGCAGCTCTCTTTGCTTTCCAAGCATGGTCTACTTCTGGATTCCACCATGGGGGCTGCAAAATAAAGGAGTTTTAACGGCCCTGTTGCATGCCTCCTGTCTGAGGCATCCAAGAAGGCTGTCGGTCCACTCATACAGGAAGGACTTGCGCACTCTCGCAGCCTTAACTTTCCTGGATTTAGAGATCAGGACTGAATACGGCATGTGATCACTCCCATGGTCATTCAAAACAGTCCAATTTACATCAAGGACTGATGACTGGGAGACAAGTCCAGGTCAATAGCTGTGTCTGCATCGCCAGGCCTCATTGTCATTCTAGTCGGTCTACTATCATTTATGCAGAATACATCGGAGTCCACCATAGCTTCCGCAAGTGCAATTCCCTGTCGGTTTTCTCCACTACTGTCCCATTCTCTGTTCCTCGCATTGAAGTCTCCACATATGAGTAGCCTATCACCTGGTAATTCCTCCAGTTCCTTAAGCCAGTCCCAGTGTTCCTTTGTGACAAAACAGTCCACTGTGGCATATACATTTATGATCTTCCAACTTCAGCCACCAATCTCCATTTGTATACCCCGGAGCTCTCTTGCACTGTGATTCCACTGACTCAAGTCAAGTACCACATGCTTTACTCCTTCCTTCACCAGCAGACCTTGTCCATGTCTCTTCTGCCCAGTAGGGTTTATATAACTGGCGTACCCAGGACAATGATATTTGTCTGTATTTAGCTCCTGAAGCATGAGGATATCAAAAGCATATATTAGCCTCTCCATTACAGGACCTCTCTTGAACTTGGGGGTTTATATTTGAAGTTTTCTGTCTCCTAGATAGACTGTTGTTCAAAGCTAACGGGTTCCACCTATCCGGGGGAAGGGTTAAAGCGCCCCAGGCACGTCTCCGAGCATATTTTCTTAGGAAATCAGATCAGACTGATTGTGGAATGTTTGGTGTATGTGATAAATATTTACCGGGGTGAAGTAGTATACATTTAATTAACTAAGACAATCACAGGAGAAAATAATCCAACTAGTTAATATACTTACGATCATTAGGGTACAAGAAAGTTCCCCCAATGCGCACCCAGTTATCACTGGGACTCACTCGAAGCCGCGTGGCCACTTCCAGGACACTTGTGGTTCCTGCGAGATACACAAGGGACGTTTGGTTTCATCTGATGGAAGGATTCGTGTTGAGATTGAACATCGAGTATAGATACAATATGGCAAACCAGATTATTGGCTAGACGTCGGAAATGCTGCCGAACAGACACGTGTCAATAAATACATTCTTCAACATTACCTTTATATCAATATTATTCTATAGTGGAACAATGACAGCAATACACATAAAGCAAAATTGTTGCAGGCAGGCCAGACAGCGCAGAATAGTGAATATGACAAGAAAAGATAGAATCGGAAGTTATGACGTTAGGAATCGCGTTAGTGCAATGCCAGACAGTTCAGTCTTGCGAAATGTCTACCCTCAAGCAGCTTACCGTAAACAGCTTACCGCAAACAGCTTACCAAAAACAGCTTACCGTAAACAGCCGACAGCATTCACATGTATAGACTTATGAAACAAAGCGAGGCAGACCCGGCAGGCGGGAGACTAGAGGGGTGGCAGAGATTACAGACTACTACAGACTACCCCACTACATTGTAGACAACCCACACAAGGGAGTTGGCCAGTAAGCTCTCTCTCTAGCCCTGGGGCGGGGAGCGTCCGGCCTGTGAGCTGTAATATATTCTACATGAAACATTCGGTGCGCAAATTGGCTGTTGTATAGAGAGATTGACGTGATCCCTGAATATATATACGCGCGTGTGTGCGCGTGTGTTTGTGTGTGTGAACGAGAGAGAGAAAGAAAGAGAGAGACCGAGAGAGAGAGAGAGAGAGAGAGAGAGAGAGAGAGAGAGAGAGAGAGAGAGAGAGAGAATCTAAATTTCTCGATCTCGTGTGTATGGGCACTGATCTACTTCAAAAATGACACTTGTTGGACACTAAGGCAGTCCTTATATTAGCTGATCCTTGTAAGGTAAAGTGCGCTACCATGATTACATGTGACCCAATAATAAATCTGTAATGTATGGCGGACGTTTGTCCAGGGATCAAGACGCTTATACTACTGCTTCTTACCGTCTGAAAGACTGGACGTGATCCTGACATAGACCGGCTGAGCTGCTCTTCCCGGGGAGTCGTCTAGGAGCTGGATGTACCCGTTGAATTGATATCTACTTCCAGGTGTGAGAGTGACGTCTTGAGCCGGGCCCTGCCAGTTCTGAGTCCTGCATGTTGGAAACATACATCAGTTTAGTAAATTGTAATATGTGATATAAAATAACAGGTACTACAAAACTCAGAAGATCTCATCTTAGGTACATAGTTGTTATAATGCCTGTTTACTTAAATCTGCGTCAGGGCTCAGTCAGATATGACTGAGCTATAGTATGGCTTTATATGGTAGTATTTGCTGCTCTGTTAGCGCCGAACGTTGGGCGGCACTCGCCAAATCCGACACCCCACATTGTTCCAACAGTCACGGGCGTAGGAGAGCAAATGGGAGGGCACAAGCCTTATCCTGGCGAGATGAAATTCAACCTAAAAACTAAATGTCATCGCAGGGCAGTCCAGGCACTATAGTAAGTTTTTTTTTTTTTTGCCCCAATATAAACATCCATATCTCAGTAACCAACTGAGGGAAAATTATGAGATTTAGTGTATAACCTTATCATTATGTCCACCCACAACAATGTTTTGTTCTGGAGATTTTACAGCAGATTTCAAAGTTTGTTTATAAGCGGTATATAATTTACGGGTCTGAGATGAAATTCATAATTTTAAATGTATTACAGCGTAGCCAGACAATCGGCGCTCAGTGTTGAATATTGTTCGTTTTTTCACGGAATTGGCCTTATGCCAACTACCCGCGTTGTTTAAACTAGGACTGTTCATTCAGAGGTGTCTCAAAATGTGGGTTATTTCATGAAACCTAAATAATATGTTGTTGTTGTTTTTTTAATTTTTTTTTTTAAATCTTACCACTTATCGCTAACATTGAAATGTGTGAATATTTTTCAATGGGATTGAATGCGAAATTATACACTTTAAAGAATCGTTATGAAGTTGTACACATATTTTTGTCAAGGAGCTGATCGCAGGAAATTGTTTTATGCTATTACAAATTCCGAAAAAAGAACAATGCATGCATTGGGTTTGAGTAAACGGTCATTTCGTCGACAGCTTTGACAAAGATGTCTTAAGGCGAGCTATCATAAAAATGCTTTAAAATGTCGCTTGATATACGACAGGGTCGACTTCATTGTACCCGGTTCTATCCCATATGGCTCGGTCTCTTTCCGCAGCGTAGAAAGCATCGCACAAAGCACGAACTCCGCAGCTCTAGCGACGACCCACAGAAGTCTCCGAAAAATTTAACTCGTGAACCGAAGGATGCGGCCCGGAATCGAACCCACGACATTTAGAGCCCGAGTCAAAAGGCTTGACTACTTCGCTACGGAGATTCCTAAAATTATAAAAATTTAGGATTTTATATCCAGGATAATCCAGCATTATAAAAATGCTGAATGCCAAAGAAACAGTGTCTGTAAGAAAACTTAGGGTTTGGTTCAGAAGGAACAATAACATAGAGCTATCCAAAACAACTTTTTGGAACATTATAAGGACATTATCTTCACTATTTGAAAGTACAATGGCGGTAGAAATAATCTTTGCGAGCAACCGTATTTACGAGCCACGAGAAGCTGATACCTATGTGAAATAAGGGAAATGCGCAAAGAAAATTATGGCATAGTGTGTTTGGATGAAATGTGGATCAATGCGCACCACACAAGTGATAAGGAATGGCAATCAGTGGATGGACAGATAAAGCGATATATGCCCAATAGTATAGGACAACTTTTGGTCATGGCCCATGCTGGTAATACGCATAATGGCTTACATCAGAATCCTGGGCTCGTGTTCGTATCAAAGCATACAGACAATAGGGATTATCATAATATGATGAATGGTAATTATTTAGAAATTGGCTCAAGAATACTGTGCTTCCATCCCTAGATAGACCGTCCATGATATCAATGTTGTTGCCCAAGAAGACAAAATACCTACAGCATCGAGCACAAAGGGAGCAATAAAGGTATGACTCCGAATGGAAAACATACCATTTCCAGAAACGTATTTCTAGATAGAATTGTTGTCCCTTGTAAAAAAGACGCCAAAAAGCAAGAAATATCAAATCGACAAGTTGATAGAGGAGCATCGTCTTGGGTACTTGAGACTTCCGCCGTACCATTCTCATTTTAACCCTATAGAACTTGTGTGGGCTAAAATTAAAGGACAGGTGGCAGCTGAAAATGCTATATTCAAATTGTCTGACGTCAGGATACTAATCCAGTCCGCGCAATTAAATATTGATAAAAGTTACTGGAAAAATATGAGGACCATGTGTTGAAAGAGGAAGAGGATTATTGGAGAAAGGATGGATTGAATTTTATGCAACCGAGAGCAGTCATCAACCACCTGTAATCGTCAGACACAGATTAAGGTCTGAGCAGATCGCAGACCTTAATTCACGTGCACACCAACTGGGATATTTTGCTATAAATATTCAGAAGAATTGCAGGCCCTAAACATTACAGCATCAGCATAATGTCAACGGCAACAGTTTGTATTCTACAGTGATGAATTTTCAATTCCGCAAGCCCTCAGCGGTGGCAAACAACTGTATTGAAAACACACACACACACACACACACACACACACACACACACACACACACACACACACACACACACACACACACACTAAACGCATTGAATACCAACAGAAGAGTAATATTGCGATGGAAACTGACATATTGTGGCATAACAAGAAACGTGAGAGCAAACACGTTGTCAAATTAGGGGACAACACATGTGCATACGAATCAATCTATAAACTTCAATGAAAAGAGGACCAACATCTTGGTCGTTAAGAAGAAAGCCCACTACAGAGACACTGACAACTATTTTCATAGTGCAAAACAGGTAATCATGTTCTGTCACTAAACGGTAAACAGCAGAGTAGACAATCTTTCACGAAGACTCAATGCGGGTCTGTCACTCATGTGTACGTGTGAACAAACTACACAAACAGCTGAACAGATAGTTAAAAAATGGAAACATGATGACTAAATTGCGGTATCATTTCTGGTCACTCCGTACGCACATTAACGCACAGCTATTTGGAAGCTGTCACGAACTCAATATAATAAGCTAACACGAATACTTGTGTACACATTATTAACCAGCAGCTGAAGAAACAAGTAGGAAATGAAAAATAAGGTAAGAAATATATTCATTCTACTTTCTTGTCAATTTACAAATTATATACCCCATGCCTCTGTAAATTCTCTGTCTTTACTAATATTACACATTGCACACCTCTCTGGATTCTCCGTAGTGAAATGGTCAAGCCGTCTGACTCGGGCTCCGAAGGTTGTATGTTCGATTCCGGGCCGCGTCCTTCATTTCACAAGTGCATGTTTTCGAAGACGCCCGAGGGTCGTCGCTAAAGGTACGGAGTTCGCGCTTTGTGCGACGATTTCCGCGCTGCGGAAAGAAACTGGGCCATATGGGATAAAAATAGGGTGCAATGCAACCGACCCTGTCGATTTTAAGCTACTTCTTTCATTGCACCCACTCCCATACGAATCCGGATACGCCTTGTGTGTCACCTGAATTGACGGGGCTTTCATTACTGTAAACATAAATTTGTTAGCGAGAAATCACTAGTTTTTCAGCAAAACATCAAAGAAATGTCGCCGCTTTCGATGATTTAAGTTGTTTTTGGACCTATCAAAGACATATTCCTTGGGTGGGGGTAAATATAAGACGGCTGGAAAAATTTCATAACGATGCAACAGACAGTTTTCAAAATAATTCATCGTGAATGAAGGCATTCTTTTCGGGACATACTATAGGCCTTGGTCGGCAACTTGTCTAGGATTGAAGCTCAAACAGGCGGACAGTTAGAGCATCGCTTTGCTGATCCGACAGCTTCCGCAGCTTGTATTGTTCCAGACATATTGGTGTTACCTTTCCTCTGGAGTAAACTAGGCTGGCCGTGAGAGTGATCATGTTGCATGGACAACACATGGTCTCCACAATTCAGCCTATGCTTTGTGCTATGGAGTGGCATAATTCCATACCGGGTCTTACCGCCATGGGATGGAGTATTATGATATTTTTTAAAAGTACAAACTATCGTCTGTCAAGATGGCAAGGTGCCAGTAACAGTAGTGCTAGACAGAAGATACAGTGCCTTTTATTGGAAGAAAAAGAAGGAGGAGAAGCATACTTAACATAGCGTACAATGTTGGTTTTTTTATATTTATATTTTGTCTCGCTTTAGCGAAATCAACATCTAGTTTGAAGACAAGTTTCATATATACAAA
Organism: Cepaea hortensis; assembly: GCA_963921405.1. Taxonomy (NCBI): domain Eukaryota; kingdom Metazoa; phylum Mollusca; class Gastropoda; order Stylommatophora; family Helicidae; genus Cepaea; species Cepaea hortensis. The sequence goes on from OY992877.1 coordinate 182,926,314, forward strand.
CGCAAAGACTGTTACGGGTATTTAAAGGATAGATACAGTGTGGATAGATAAACACACAGACTGTTACTGGTTTTTCAAAGATAGATAAGGTGTAGGCAGATAAACATACGGGCTGTTACTGGTAATTCAAGGATAGATACAGTGTGAATAGATAAACAAATAGACTGTTACTGTTATTTCAAGGATAGATACAGTGTGGATAGATAAACATATAGATTGTTACTGGTATTTCAAGGATAGATAAGGTGTGGATAGATAAACACACAAGACTGTTACTTTTATTTTAAGGGTAAATACATTGTGGATAAATAAACACACATACCGTTACTGGTATTTCAAGGATAGATACAGTGTGGATAGACAGACACTTAGACTGGTACTGGCATTTCAATGATAGATAAGGCGTGGGTAGATAAACACACGTTCCGTTTCTGGTATTTCAAGGACAGATACAGTGTGCATAGATAAACACACAGACAGTTACTGGTATTTCAAGGATAGATACAGTGTGGATAGATAAACACACACACAGTTACTGCTATTTGAAGGATAGATACAGTGTGGATAGATAAACACATAGACAGTTACTGGTATTTCAAGGAAAGATACAGTGTGAATACATAAACACACAGACAGTTACTACTATTTCAAGGATAGATAAGATGTAGGCTGATAAACACACGTTCCGTTTCTGGTATTTCAAGGACAGATGCAGTGTGGATAGATAAACACAGACTGCTACTTGTATTTCAAGGACAGATGCAGTGTGGATATAAACACATAGACATTTACTGGTGTAACATGCGTTTGTGTTTGCAAATTGGGAGGTTAATGGACTTCTAGGAATGTTATTATACTGGTAGGGGTAACTGGGTCAGAAAAGTATACAGATGTGAGACCAAGTAGGTTAATTACACATTTTCAACAAACGGGGATAGTCCCAGACTAGATGATGGTTTAGTCACGGACTCAGGACATAAATCGTCATGCTAATGTGGGGGGGGGGGGGGGGGCGGGGCACGAAACATGGTGAGGTTGTCTAGATTTAAATCACCGGTGGAAAGGTAAAACGTGATTGGAAACTAATAGATTAAGGGAATCTGGAAAGAAGAGAAGCAGAGGGGAAGAGAGGCAGAGGCAGACCAAGAGAAATGATGCTGGATGGATTGAGACGGTGGCATGGAGGAATATTAGCAGCAGAGTTGATCCAGAAAACCAAAGACCGAGATCTATGGAGAGCAATGAACGACTACGCCAGCCGGCACGGTACTTAATGATGATGAGAAAGGTAATGGTGGTGGAATGTAGATTGAGGTTAAAAAAGGTTAAATGGTGTGGTTCGTGGTATGTCCGTGAAGATGGGCTAAAAAGATTTAGCTGGGAAAATTACGGGGAGTTGAGTTTGTGAGCGAGACAGTGGAATTCTGAGCTCGGAGTATTGAGTCTTGGGCTGAGGTGTTTGAGACACTAGCCAAGCTAGTGGATTTTGTTGAGTGGTTCTAGCTGTTGGAGAGCCGGGCGTAACTGTCTATGTGCACTAGTTGAAGGAGGCCTAATGAAGGCAATGTTATAGAGAAAAGTAATTCCTAATGATGACGGATTATGTATACTAAACTTCCTGGAATAATGTTCTGCGTGTCACTGTGTTCATCTATGATTAAACGAATTTGTGAGCGCAACATAAGTTTTTTCCAGTGACTCATAGATTCAAGTAATGATGTGTCGTTATACCTGTGGCTGAGCCACCCTGCTCTACTCACTGATATTTGGAAATTATCGGGACCTTAGACAACGGCAATCTTAATCTGTTACAGGGCATTGTGACAGATAGATTAACTGAGGGCTCTCCGATCACAGAAACTAAGATAGCTAATGGGAACTATTCTTCATAATTTGACATTACTTACATTACATCGACGCTAATAGCAAGCAGCTACACATATAAGTATTCATTTCCCTTTGGGATCTAGCGTCGTAGTCACTTCAAAACATTAATTTAAAGTTATCATCGTCGTCAGGCCAAAACACATGCCTGAAAGCATACAGTTCCAGCATAAACATGTTCAAACATCCGATGCAGTTCTAACCACCATACATATCCAGGCTACTGTCGGAAATTACGAAATACAGCTAATACCTTGAGTTGTGGCGATTACACTGAGGTCTGTGACTACGTTGTTAGTACTGTCCTCCATCGTCCTACGTATTGTTTTTGTGTGTTACTCATTTATTCGTATGTGGTCCAGTATTCGTGATAATTAGGATATTTTTGTTATGTTTCGCGGTATTCGTGAGGCACAGCAAACGTGATTCTCTGGTGCCCAGTATATTTTCTAGAAAGTAATCTACGGGTCGGTTTGGTTTTTGACTTGGGGCATTGTCTGTCTTGGAATAATATCCCGTGCCGTGTTCTCTTGCGTCAGTTCTGTGTATATTATTGATTTTAGATTGCTTCTTTTTTTCTCTCATTATATTTACGCATGATATTTTGTTTCTGTGGTTATACATGTGTTATTATTGTAACTCTTGCGATTAAATCTACTATACAGATTGTTTTCGGTGCCTTACGCGCACTGTGGTTGTCTCACACAAGCATGTAGATGTTACTGTGATTTATTTCTCTGTGATCATCGTTCTGCGTGTCTCCAGCTTGTGCGTCCAGCGTTTGATAGGCGTCATTAATTGTTTATCATATGTATATATGTATGTCTTCAGGTCAGGTCTTAGTCAGATATGACTGAGCTACCGTATAACAGTAGACGGTACTACCTGGTTTCTGTTAGCGCCGAACGTTGGGCGGCGCTTACCAAACCCGACACCCCACATTGTGCCAACGGCTTCGGGCGGAAGAGCGCAATTGGGAGGGTACAAGCCTTACCCTGGTGCGAGGAAATGCAAGCTAAAGACAAAATTGTCATGGCAGGGCAGACCAGGCCCTAAGCCTTGGTTGGCGACTGGTCTAGGATCGAAGCTCCGACAGGCGGACAGTTAGAGCATTGCTTTGCTGATCCGGCAGCTTCTGCAGCTTGTCTTGTTCCAGATGTAGGGGTGTTACCTTTCCTCTGGAGTGAACTAGGCAGGCCGAGAGAGGGATCATGCTGCATGGGCAACACATGATCTCTATATTTTAGCCCAGGCTTTGTGCTATGGAGAGGCAATAACTCCATCCCTGGTCTTAACTGGTCTCGGAATCAAAGCGAGAGGCAACTGTTACGGGTTATAAGTCCTTGTCAGTTGGCGTAGACATGGGGCGCCACGCGTTGCCTCTGACGGTGGGAGACACCTATAGGTGTCACTGATCAGCTACCGCCCGCCTCAAGCTGGGCAGCCCCCAGCCAATTGGGTGCTGATCCGCCACAGCCTGCCTGCTTCAATGGGTGCTTGGGGCTAGGACAAAATCTGAATCGCAGGCTGTAAAACCAATGCACCAGGTACAAACAAAAATAAAAATAGAAACCTCAAGCTACGGCTTGCAACCTGGAACGTGAGAACCATGTGTCCAGGATTTTCCACTGACTTGACCAATATTGACGATGTGAGAAAAACGGCTGTGATTGATGCCGAACTCAATCGTCTTAACATTGATATTGCTGGCCTGCAGGAGACTCGCCTCGCTGAGGAAGGGTCACTCAGAGAAAACAACTACACCTTTTTCTGGAAGGGTAGAGGGCAGGCAGAAAAAAGGCAACACGGTGTGGGCTTTGCAGTGAAGAATTCGCTACTGGGAATGATTGAAATTCCAGTAGGAGGAAATGAAAGACTATTATCCCTGCGCTTGGCAACCTCTTGTGGGTTTGCCACCATTATTACTGCATATGCACCGACACTCGATTCCTCTGATGATGTGAAGGATTTGTTCTATGAGGAGTTAGACTCCGTGATCAAGGCAGTTCCAAAATCTGACTGCATTTATATGCTCGGTGATTTCAATGCTCGTGTGGGCAAGGACTCGAGTTCATGGCCAGTGTCCCTTGGAAAATACAACATCGGTCGCATGAATGAAAATGGGCAAAGGCTGCTGGAGCATTGCACCTGTAATGACCTATGTATTACAAACTCTTTTTTTAAAACAAAAGAGATGCATAAGGTCACATGGAAACATCCAAGATCCGGCCATTGGCACCAGCTGGACTTCATCATCACACGGAGACAACATCTGAACCATATATCATTGACTCGTAGTTACCACAGTGCTGACTGTGATACAGATCATTCTTTGGTTGTTGCAAGAGTTAGACTGAGACCAAAGAGAATCTACACAGCTAAACACAAATCTAGCCCCAGGATTAATATTATTAACACTCATGATCCTGAAAAGTGCTTTCAGTTTCAACAGCAACTTGAAGACGCTTTCACTGATACACCAGAAAATTGTACAGTAAATGAAAAGTGGGGTCAAATTAAGGAAACTCTTTATAAAACTGCTGTAGGGGTTTACGGCACTGTGGATCATAAGAGGCAGGACTGGTTTGCGGCCAACAGCGAGACTCTGCAGCCCTTGATTGATAAGAAGAAGAAAGCTCTCTTAAGAAACAAGGAAAGACCAACGCGTAACACTCTGAGTGAGCTAAGGCAAGCTAGGAAGGATGTACAAAAGGCTGCCAGGCAGTGTGCAAATGATTATTGGATCAAGTTATGTGAGTCCATTCAAATCGCAAGTGATAAGGGAGACATAAGAAGCATGTATGAAGGAATAAAGAAAGCCTGTGGTCCAGTGATCAAAAGAAGTGCACCGCTGAAAACCTTGACTGGAGAAGTCATCACTGATAAGAAACAGCAGATGGACAGATGGGTAGAGCACTATTTGGAGCTTTACTCAAGTGAGACCAAACTAGCGGATGATGCCCTTAACGCCATAGAGGCTCTACCAACTCTTGACCACCTGGACACACTTCCCACCATAACAGAAGTTAAGTGTGCTATAAATGAACTTGCATCTGGCAAGGCTCCAGGTAAGGATGGGATTCCAATAGAGGTTATCAGGAGTGGGCAAGACACACTCACTCTACAGATCCACCAGCTAATAGAGCTATGCTGGCGTGAAGGACAAGTCCCACAGGATTTCAAAGATTCAAACATCATAACGCTGTACAAGAACAAGGGTGATCGGAGCGACTGTAACAACTATAGGGGTATCTCACTTCTGTGTATTGTTGGAAAAGTATTTGCCAGAATTGTTCTGCGCAGACTTCAAGTCCTAGGAGATCAAGTCTACCCCGAATCACAGTGTGGCTTTCGACAGAACCGGTCTACCACTGATATGATATTCTCATTGCGACAAATGCAAGAAAAATGCCGTGAACAGAATCAACCACTGTTTATTGCCTTCATCGACCTCACAAAGGCATTTGATTTGGTCAGTCGTGAGGGTCTGTTCAAGGCACTAAAGAAGATTGGCTGCCCACCAACTCTTCTGTCCATTGTGGAATCGTTCCACACAGGCATGAAGGGTATAATCAAGTTTGATGGTGCAACTTCTGAAGAATTTGAAATCAAGAGTGGAGTTAAGCAAGGTTGTGTACTAGCTCCCACCCTCTTTGGAATATACTTTTCACTTCTACTGAAATATGCATTTCGTGATCAGGATGGTGGTATATACATTCACTCACGCTCAGATGGCGGCCTCTACAATGCTCAGAGATTGAAGGCTAAGACCAAAATTAGGAGGGTACTGATCAGAGAGTTGCTTTTTGCAGATGATGCTGCAGTTACGACCCACTCTGAGGAAGAATTGCAATGTCTACTATCTGCATTCTCCAATGCTTGTTCTGAATTTGGTTTAACAATTAGCAAAAAGAAGACACAGATTATGTCACAAGGTGCACATGGGGTACCATCAATCTTTATTGACGACGCCGAACTAGAGCTAGTAGACCATTTTACATATCTAGGATCAGTGGTAAATAGCAAATTATTCCTAGATCAGGAAATCAACATCCGGATTGGTAAGGCAGCAACAACAATGAACAGGTTAAGAAAAAGAGTCTGGGAGAACAGGAAGCTTACTGCCAAAACAAAAGTCCTTGTCTATCAAGCCTGTGTCCTTAGTACTCTTCTCTATGGCAGTGAAACCTGGACAACTTACTCACACCAAGAGAACAATTTAAACAGCTTTCATATGCGGTGGCTGCGAAGAATTCTTGGTATTAAGTGGCAAGACAAAATCACAAATACTGAAGTATTGGAAAGATCAGGTTGTGTGACAGTTTATTCCATGCTCAGTCTTCGTAGACTTAGATGGATAGGACATCTTAGGAGGATGGATGATGGTAGAATACCAAAGGATATCTTTTTTGGTGAATTACAGATGGGTAAGAGATCTCAGGGTCGGCCTCTACTACGATACAAAGATGTGTGTAAGCGGGACATGATTGATACAGGCATTGATAATGCACATTGGGAGCAAGTCGCCGCTGAACGTGTTGCATGGAGGGCAAATATCAGAAATGGAATAAAGTCAAAGGAGAAAATTATTGCAGAAAAGTCACACACCAAGCGTTTGAGACGTAAGATGGTGCATGATGGTGGAAATGACCACGTGTTCACATGCACCCACTGTGAACGGACATTTACAGCGCAAATTGGCCTTATTAGTCACACTCGCTGCCGCCATAGTTAAAAGTTATTATGCCTTTTTAGAGCACAAACTATCGTCTGTCAAGACGGCAAGGTGCCAATGAATGATATGTATGTCTAACACAATTTCCAGAACTTCCTACAACAATTTATTACATATTCGAGAGAGTATAGGTAATAATACGCCCCACTCACTATCTAGTGCTTACAGGGGGACTGTGTGAGTAGAGAGTGATATTATCAGTACTACGGATTTACTTATAGTGTGAGTGGCGGTGTACTTAGAAGGAAGGTAAACAAAGATTAGAAGCAGTGTTGTTATATTTACAGTTGACTGACTGACTGACGGCTACTGTCCACAATTACAAAGATGCCTACCTTAATGGAATATATTGAGGCGGGTGAGCGACTAGGCCTCAGTAGGAGAGAACTACAGGATTTTGCAGAAGCAAAATTGAAAGAATTTCATCACTGGGAAAGAGAAGAGAGACAGAGTGAACCTGAGGCAAAATGCCTGCTGTAAGAAAAATTAGCTGACACCCGGCGCTTACAGGAAGAAAAGTTAGCTGAAGCCCAGCGTTTACAGGAAGAAAAGTTAGCCGAAGCCAAGCGGTTACAGGAAGAGAAAGAGGCACAGGTCAATTTAATGCAACTAGAACTTGAAAAGTTAAAACAAACAAATGCGGTGGAAATTGAAAAACATAAGTTTAAGTTTCAGATGGAGAAGGCGATTGCACTCCGGAAATTATAACTAACGTCAAATGGACAGAGTGATGAAAGCAGAAGACAGTCGCACTCGTCACATCGACTAAAACTGCCATATTTTACAGACAAAGACAATATAAAGGCATATTTGGACCGTTTCGAAGCGGCAGTTAAGGCTTTCTGCATTCCAGAAGGAGAGTATGCTATGAGGCTATGTGAGTAACTAACGAGAAAGGTCCTAGATACTATGTTCAATTTGCCAGTGGCAGAAAGAAATGACTATGTTATTCTACGTCAACGCTTGCTCACGAAGTTCAGTCTAACCGAACATGGATACAGAACGAAGTTCAAACAATTTGTGCCAGAGACAAATTGGGATTTTAAGATTTTGTCAATACGGTGAAGAACATATTTAATAAATGGAATGAACTTGCTGAAGTAGAAGGAGATTTTAATCGGTTAGTGGATTTGATGCTAAGAGACAAGGTATTATCGTCATGTAATACAGACTTTGTGGCTTTCTTTCAAGAACGCAAACCAAAGGGCATAGACACAATGTCACAGTTAGGACAAAACTACATGACCGCACATCCGAACAGTTCTATTGGCAGACAAATTGATGAGGAAATAGTCTGTGCAGCTTATACGAAACAGGATCAGAATCTAGTTATTAGATAGAGGTCGAAAAGTGTGGACTCAGCACATAGGTATGAGCAACAATGACCGCAAGGCAATGGGTTCCGTGGCAACCATTTTGGTAAATCAGGACGTTACCCATACCACAGGGGGAATCTTAAGAGGCGTCAGAATAGTTATTCTGGATATGTTAATTGTGGGAGCTGGAGACACAAGGCAGCACAGTGTGATGTACAACCATCCAGTGGACCAAAAAATAATAGGAGGAAGGACATTATTTGTTTCAAATGTGGCAGGACCGAGCACTTCCGGTATCAATGTACGATGTGTGAAACTGAGCACTCAAATGCAGCGCAGGTGATTGAGACAATCAATAATGAGAGGTGTCGTTGATGCAAACCTCTTTTTGATAAAGACAGTCAGCCTGTTTTAATGGGCGGTCATCCATTTCTAGCAGGATCAGCAGTAATTGCAAGAGGAAGTTTGAAGCTGCATCATGAGTTTGTTAATAATACTCTAGTGGTAACACTTAGGGATTCCGGGTGTACGACGATCGGGGTCAGAAAATGTTTGGTAGATCCCTCAGCTTACACAGGGAAAAAGGTCAGATGTATTACTTTTAATGGGAAAGTACAAGTTTACCCATTAGCTGAGATCACAGTGAAAACACCATATATCACAGGAAGCGTGACAGCGTGTGTCCTGGACTTCCTAGCAGACTTGATCATTGGAAATGTACTAACAGTAAAAGCATGTACAGAGCAGGAAATAGATAACTGGGACCGTAAATATGGTGTGAGCAGTAACGCAGTAGTTATCAGAAGACAACCTAGATTAGATACTATAGCTTAAGAAGAAGAAGAGATACTTGAGACAGACAACGAGAAAGAAACTAACAATAGCACCACTGATCAGGGGAAGACTGATCTCAAACTGTCAAAGAAAAGACGTCACTATGGACAAATGTTATCAGGGGTATAGTAAACCAGAACATACGACATTAACGAGCGAGAGGTGGGGCTTCGGCGGGAAGAATAATAGTCTCACTAACGATGTGTCAGATGACAAGATGATAAGCAGGCAAGGTGGGGTACCTTTAACGCATATGCAACTGAATATGAGAACTGCTTATGATATGTTATTTGCAGGACACATGGTAATAATGCATACACAGCAGAGAGTTGTGTCCCAATGTTATTGGCCAGGATTTAGTAAAGAGGTCAAGTAAACAGAGAATCCCGTGAGACGGTGCAAGATACAGATAGGACAGATAAGTCTGTTCAAAAGAATGCTAACGACATCACTGACCCAGGGTTAATGATAGCCAACTGGTGTTTTAGATATATACGGACCATGAGTGAGGGGTACACGAGAGGGACAGACGCCAGATCTGTCAAATATAGTACTCTAGATGCGGCAACTGAAGCACTATTAGCGGTACTTTCGGGTTTGGGTTTGCACAATGAGATTTTACCGGACAAGGGGCGACAATGTAGGCTTCAGATTATTAGAGATGTGAACAAGATGTTCCACATCACGGAAGGCTATAATACAGTCAGCTATCACATCAGTGTTGTCTGGGTGGACACAGGAGTACAGACCTAACAAAGTGGTCTACAAACACGACAGTGGGTGGTAGAAGTGAGAAGTATGAAACTGTTGTCTAGTCATCCCTTGTTAATTCTCCATAATCTTGACTTGCAGTGTACACGTGAGGGAGACGTATCATCGGCAGAAGCTGGTGGATGTGCGACACAAGAGGAGAATCCTGTCGGGTATCCAGTAGGACAGGTCAACAGTGAACATTCGTTACCAGAGACAATCTTCAGCGTGGCGACGGGAGGTCAGGGCTATTGTGTTGTCGGTAAAGAAATGGTACATTTCTTTTTCAATGAACAGTCACGTCATTAAACAAACCGATCACAGACCACTCAAGTTCATGCAGACAGCAGCAATGAAGATCTCACGTATTCATCGATGGAGTATCTCACAGACAGAGGATTCATGTGGGGTAGCACTAACACGTGGCGAGAACAATACTAGGTTAGACGTGCTTCCAGAAATTACCAAGTGCATGGTTCCACATAAACAAGTAACATTTGGTTCTGTCTCTTATCTGGTGTGTGTTATTATAGACGGTTACTAATAGAATATATTGTGCGGTGGAGGACAGAGACGATTTAGCGCCTCGACATTTATTCATGGACGCTTATTAGATAGCTGGTTACTTATTCACAAGGTTGTATAATTCGTGTGTTCGTTATGATACTAATGGACCTGCAGGTACACACATATGATATTTTATATGATATGTTGCTTATTGTGTGATGTATTAGCTTACTGATTTTTACATAAGGTGGAACAGGGGTTGTGTTTGTGTATGGGGTGTGTGTTCGGTGACTTATGATCACCTGCTATATTAGGTAATGTGAAAGTTGTATGTACGGCTTTTTCCATGATGTTATGAGTAGGAACATGTTCAATTTTGTGTTTTCTGTTATGGATAGGGAAGATATCATGACTACTAGGCACGCATCGTTACTTGTGCCCACATGTGAAAAACATTACTCTCTCATCATTGGAAAACGATGTTTTCTTTTGAGGAGAGGGTAGTGTAACATGCGTAGGTTTATGGAAATTTTGAGGTTAACGGACTAGCTAGGAATGTTATTATACTGGTAGGGGTAACTGGGTCAGAAAAGTATACAGATGTGAGGCCAAGTAAGTTAATTCCACATTTTCAACAATCGGGGATAGTCCCAGACTAGATGATGGTTTAGTCACAGAATCAGGATATAAAACGTCATGCCAATGGGGGGGGGGGGGGGGGTGGGGGGGGGGAGGGGAGGAAATCCCGAAACATGGTGAGATTGTCTAGATTAAAATTACCGGTGGAAAGGTAAACCGTGATTGAAAACTAATAGATTAAGGGAATCTAGAAAGGTAATGGTGGTGGAATGTAGATTGAGGTTGAAAAGGGTTAAATGGTGTGGTTCGTGGTAGGTCCGCGAAGAGGGGATAAATAGATGTAGCTGGGAAAATTACGAGGAGTTGAGTTTGTGAGCGAGAAAGTGGAGGTCTGAGCTCGGGCTGAGGTGTGTGAGACACTAGGCAAGCTAGTGAATTTTGTTTAGTAGTTCTAGCCGCCTGTTGGAGAGCCGGGCGTAACTGTCTATGTGCACTAGTTGAAGGATGCCTAGAGAAGGCAATGTTATAGAGAAAAGTAATTCCTAACGATGACGGATTATGTATACTAAACTTCCTGGAATAATGTTCTGCATGTCACTGTGTTCATCTATGACTAAACGAATTTGTGGGTGCAACATAAGTTTTCTCCAGCGACTCATAGCCGTTGATTCAAGTAATGCTGTGTGTCGTTATACCTGTGGCTGAGCCATCCTGCACTGCTCAGTGATATTTTGAAATTATCGTGACCTTAGACAAACGCCAATCTTAATCTGTTACAAGGGATTGTGACAACTGGTATTTCAATGAGATACAGTGTGGGCAGATAAAAACCAAGACTGTTACTGTTATTTCAATGATAGATATATTGTGGCAGATAAACACATAAAAAGATGTCAATTGAAACGAGAAAAAGAGTGTTGAGATGCTACATTGAACCTGTACTTGTGTATGGATGTGAAGCGTGGACAATGAGCAGTCAGGCTGAAAAACATCTGATGGCTGTAGAGATGTGGTTTCTAAGGAAAATGCAAAGAATACCATGGACAGCCAGAAAGACCAATGAACAAGTCCTTCAAGAAACAAATGAAGATCGTAAATTGATTAGAGAAATTAGACGTAGACAGTCAAAATTTTTTGGGCATGTTATGAGAAGAAATGGATTGGAGAATTTGGTGACAACTTGTAAGATCGAGGGGAACAGACCAAGGGGAAGACCTAGAAGCAAGTACCTGGATGGCTTGGCCTTGTGGCATGGTCGAGACAGAAACACGGAGCTGATCCACGACTCTGGTGATCGAGTGAGATGGCAGAACATGACCGCCCACGCTTACCGGCATGGCACATGATGGATGGATGGAAACACACGGACTGTTAATAGTATTTCGAAGACAGATACAGTGTAGATAGATAAACACACAGACTGTTACTGTTATTTCAAAGATAGATATAGTGCGGATAGAAAAACACATAGACAGTTACCGGTAATTCAGTGAGATACAGTGTGGGCAGATAAACACACAGACTGTTACTGGTATTTCGAAGACAGATACAGTGTAGATAGATAAACACACAGACTGTTACTGTTATTTCAAAGATAGATATAGTGTGGATAGATAAACACATAGACAGTTACCGGTAATTCAGTGAGATACAGTGTGGGCAGATAAACATACAGACTGTTACTGGTATTTCAAGGGCCAATACAGTGTAGACATATAAACACCCGGAATGTTACTGGTGATTTAAGGATAGATCAGGTGTGGGCAGATAAACACACAGACTGTTGCTGGTATTTCAAGGACAAATACAGTGTGGGCAAATAAACACAAATTCTGTTGCTGGTATTTCAGGGGTCGATACAGTGTGGATAGCTAAACACACATTCTGTTGCTGGTATTTCAAGGACGGATACAGTGAAGAAAGCACAAAGTGCCGACCACTTAAAATGCATGCCAGCAGAGATGACACCGAGACTGTTCTTAATTTTGCGTATGTCTTCCTCTTCTACCCTTTGTCCTTCATTGGAGCATAAGACTCAAACTAACTCACTCCATCTGGTTAAATACCTCACAATTCAATATACACCCGCTGAAAATATCTCTGCTTTATTGCTGGTAGTAATATATTTCTGTGTTTTCAGCTAAAGAGTGTTGGTCGTTAAATACACATTGTGTCTTTGTCTTTCCAGAATATCCATACCATTGATGATGTTTTGTCTTCGTTTCGATATCCGCACCAAGACACCACATTCCAATGTTTAATAATATTAAAATGTGCTTCAATGTTTATTTAATGTGTTTTCATTTATATTAATCTTATATTTTTATATATGTATGTGTTGCTCTTCACCGATACGCCGGATAGGCGCCTTGTATTTTATCATACAAAACATTTAAGAGCGCACGCTCTTAAAATTCCGGTTTGCTGGTGACGAGGTAGTGAGTCCCTCATTACCTTAGCCAGTTAAATTTAAACGCTGACGTCATTAACATGGAAACGTAAATTACAAGTAATTCAGAATATTTAGTAGGTTCACCTGATGGCGAGAAACACTGGTAACGGGGAAAGCTAGCCCATACGCAAAAAATCAGTTCATCGTGGGCTGCGCTCGAGTACAAAGCGAACGAACGGAAACAAACTTGTTTTAGCAATTATTATACTATTTTAATATCCTCATTTTTCTCGCGGTGTCTCATAGTATATAAATATATCTTGTCTTAGTAATTATTATATTGTTATAATAGTCTCATTTTCCCCGCCGTGTCTCATATTATGTGCATATTGCTTGATGTCTCAGTCAGATATACATGTGTTTATATTTATTGTTCATCTTCAAGATCTATAAATGCCTTTTTTTGGATTCAATATATAGTGCAATATCCCGTTGCAGACATCTTACTTATCTGTTAGATCAAGGCTGGGTCGACTTGTTAACCAGGAGTTCCTAGCTTGGGAACCAGAAGTTGCTAACTTGGGAACCAAGAATTGTTTACTTGGGAACGAGGAGTTGCTAATTTGGGAACCAGAAGTTGCTAACTTGGGAACCAGGAGTTGCTAACTTGGGAACCAGGAGTTGCTGACTTGGGAACCACGAGTTGCTAATATGGGAACGAGAAGTTGCTAGCATGGGACCAGGAGCTGCTAAAACGGGAACAAGGGTGCTAACATGGGAACCATGAGCTGCTAACATGGGAACCAGGAGCTGTTAACATGGGACCAGGAGCTGCTAACACGGGACCAGGAGCTGCTAACATGGGACCAGGAGCTGCTAACATGGGACCAGGAGTTTCTAACATGGGACCAGGAGTTTCTAACATGGGACCAGGAGTTTCTAACATGGGAACCACGAGTTGCTAGCATGGGACCAGGAGCTGCTAACATGGGACCAGGAGCTGCTAACATGGGACCAGGAGTTTCTAACATGGGACCAGGAGTTTCTAACATGGGACCAGGAGTTTCTAACATGGGAACCACGAGTTTCTAACATGGGACCAGGAGCTGCTAGCATGGGACCAGGAGTTTCTAACATGGGAACCACGAGTTTCTAACATGGGACCAGGAGCTGCTAGCATGGGACCAGGAGTTTCTAACATGGGAACCACGAGTTTCTAACATGGGACCATTAGTTTCTAACATGGGACCAGGAGCTGCTAACATGGGACCAGGAGCTGCTAACATGGGACCAGGAGCTGCTAACATGGGACCAGGAGTTTCTAACATGGGACCAGGAGCTGCTAACATGGGACCAGGAGTTTCTAACATGGGACCAGGAGCTGCTAACATGGGACCAGGAGTTGCTAACATGGGAACCAGGAGCTGCTAACATGGGACCAGGAGTTTCTAACATGGGACTAGGAGCTGCTAACATGGGACCAGGAGCTGCTAACATGGGACCAGGAGTTTCTAACATGGGACCAGGAGCTGCTAACATGGGACCAGGAGTTTCTAACATGGGACCAGGAGCTGCTAACATGGGACCAGGAGCTGCTAACATGGGACCAGGAGCTGCTAACATGGGACCAGAAGTTGCTAACATGGGAACCAGGAGCTGCTAACATGGGACCAGGAGTTTCTAACATGGGACCAGGAGCTGCTAACATGGGACCAGGAGCTGCTAACATGGGACCAGGAGTTTCTAACATGGGACCAGGAGCTGCTAACATGGGACCAGGAGTTTCTAACATGGGACCAGGAGCTGCTAACATGGGACCAGGAGCTGCTAACATGGGAACCAGGAGTTTCTAACATGGGACCAGGAGCTGCTAACATGGGACCAGGAGCTGCTAACATGGGACCAGGAGCTGCTAACATGGGACCAGGAGTTTCTAACATGGGACCAGGAGCTGCTAACATGGGACCAGGAGCTGCTAACATGGGAACCAGGAGCTGCTAACATGGGACCAGGAGTTTCTAACATGGGACCAGGAGCTGCTAACATGGGACCAGAAGTTGCTAACATGGGAACCAGGAGTTTCTAACATGGGACCAGGAGCTGCTAACATGGAACCACGAGTTTCTAACATGGGAACCAGGAGTTTCTAACATGGGACCAGGAGTTGCTAACATGGAACCACGAGTTTCTAACATGGGACCAGGAGTTGCTAACATGGGAACCAGGAGCTGCTAACATTTAACCACGAGTTTCTAACATGGGACCAGGAGTTGCTAACATGGGAACCAGGAGCTGCTAACACGGGACCTGGAGTTTCTAACATGGGAACCACGAGTTGCTAGCATGGGACCAGGAGCTGCTAACATGGGACCAGGAGTTTCTAACATGGGACCAGGAGTTTCTAACATGGGAACCACGAGTTGCTAGCATGGGACCAGGAGCTGCTAGCATGGGACCAGGAGCTGCTAACATGGGACCAGGAGTTTCTAACATGGGATCAGGAGTTTCTAACATGGGAACCACGAGTTGCTAGCATGGGACCAGGAGCTGCTAACATGGGACTAGGAGCTGCTAGCATGGGACCAGGAGCTGCTAGCAAGGGACCAGGAGTTTCTAACATGGGACTAGGAGCTGCTAACATGGGACCAGGAGCTGCTAACATGGGACCAGGAGCTGCTAGCATGGGACCAGGAGCTGCTAGCATGGGACCAGGAGCTGCTAACATGGGAACCAGGAGTTTCTAACATGGGAACCAGGAGCTGCTAACATGGGACCAGGAGCTGCTAGCATGGGACCAGGAGCTGCTAGCATGGGGCCAGGAGCTGCTAACATGGGAACCAGAAGTTTCTAACATGGGAACCAGGAGTTTCTAACATGGGACCAGGAGCTGCTAACATGGGACCAGGAGCTGCTAGCATGGGACCAGGAGCTGCTAGCATGGGACCAGGAGCTGCTAACATGGAAACGAGGAGTTTCTAACATGGGAACCAGGAGTTTCTAACATGGGAACCAGGAGTTTCTAACATGGGACCAGGAGCTGCTAACATGGGACCAGGAGCTGCTAGCATGGGACCAGGAGCTGCTAGTATGGGACCAGGAGCTGCTAACATGGGACCAGGAGTTGCTAACATGGGAACCAGGAGCTGCTAACACGGGACCAGGAGCTGCTAACATGGGACCAGGAGCTGCTAACATGGGACCAGGAGTTGCTAACATGGGACGAGGAGTTGCTAACATGGGACCAGGAGCTGCCAACATGGGACCAGGAGCTGCTAACACGGGACCAGGAGCTGCTAACATGGGACCAGGAGCTGCTAACATGGGACCAGGAGCTGCTAACATGGGACCAGGAGTTGCTAACATGGGACCAGGAGCTGCTAACATGGGACCAGGAGCTGCTAACATGGGACCAGGAGCTGCTAACATGGGACCAGAAGCTGCTAACATGGGACCAGGAGCTGCTAACATGGGACCAGGAGCTGCTAACATGGGACCAGGAGCTGCTAACATGGGACCAGGAGCTGCTAACATGGGACCAGGAGCTGCTAACATGGGACCAGGAGCTGCTAGCATGGGACCAGGAGCTGCTAACATGGGACCAGGAGTTGCTAACATGGGAACCAGGAGCTGCTAACATGGGACCAGGAGCTGCTAACATATGACCAGGAGCTGCTAACATGGGACCAGGAGCTGCTAACATGGGACCAGGAGCTGCTAACATGGGACCAGGAGCTGCTAACATGGGACCAGGAGCTGCTAACATGGGACCAGGAGCTGCTAACATGGGACCAGGAGCTGCTAACATGGGACCAGGAGCTGCTAACATGGGACCAGGAGCTGCTAACATGGGACCAGGAGCTGCTAACATCGGACCAGGAGCTGCTAACATGGGACCAGGAGCTGCTAACATGGGACCAGGAGCTGCTAACATGGGACCAGGAGCTGCTAACATGGGACCAGGAGCTGCTAACATGGGACCAGGAGCTGCTAACATGGGACCAGGAGCTGCTAACATGGGACCAGGAGTTGCTAACATGGGACCAGGAGTTGCTAACATGGGACCAGGAGTTGCTAACATGGGACCAGGAGCTGCTAACATGGGACCAGGAGTTGCTAACATGGGAACCACGAGTTGCTAGCATGGGACCAGGAGCTGCTAACATGGGACCAGGAGTTTCTAACATGGGACCAGGAGTTTCTAACATGGGAACCACGAGTTGCTAGCATGGGACCAGGAGTTTCTAACATGGGACCAGGAGCTGCTAACATGGGACCAGGAGCTGCTAACATGGGACCAGGAGCTGCTAGCATGGGACCAGGAGCTGCTAGCATGGGACCAGGAGTTTCTAACATGGGAACCACGAGTTTCTAACATGGGACCAGGAGTTTCTAACATGGGACCAGGAGCTGCTAGCATGGGACCAGGAGCTGCTAACATGGGACCAGGAGCTGCTAGCATGGGACCAGGAGCTGCTAACATGGGACCAGGAGTTGCTAACATGGGACCAGGAGTTGCAAACATGGGAACCACGAGTTTCTAACATGGGACCAGGAGTTGCTAACATGGGAACCACGAGTTTCTAACATGGGACCAGGAGCTGCTAGCATGGGACCAGGAGCTGCTAACATGGGACCAGGAGCTGCTAACATGGGACCAGGAGCTGCTAACATGGGACCAGGAGCTGCTAACATGGGACCTGGAGCTGCTAACATGGGACCAGGAGCTGCTAACATGGGACCAGGAGCTGCTAACATGGGACCAGGAGCTGCTAACATGGGACCAGGAGTTGCTAACATGGGACCAGGAGTTGCTAACATGGGACCAGGAGTTGCTAACATGGGACCAGGAGCTGCTAACATGGGACCAGGAGTTGCTAACATGGGAACCACGAGTTGCTAGCATGGGACCAGGAGCTGCTAACATGGGACCAGGAGTTTCTAACATGGGACCAGGAGTTTCTAACATGGGAACCACGAGTTGCTAGCATGGGACCAGGAGTTTCTAACATGGGACCAGGAGCTGCTAACATGGGACCAGGAGCTGCTAACATGGGACCAGGAGCTGCTAGCATGGGACCAGGAGCTGCTAGCATGGGACCAGGAGTTTCTAACATGGGAACCACGAGTTTCTAACATGGGACCAGGAGTTTCTAACATGGGACCAGGAGCTGCTAGCATGGGACCAGGAGCTGCTAACATGGGACCAGGAGCTGCTAGCATGGGACCAGGAGCTGCTAACATGGGACCAGGAGTTGCTAACATGGGACCAGGAGTTGCAAACATGGGAACCACGAGTTTCTAACATGGGACCAGGAGTTGCTAACATGGGAACCACGAGTTTCTAACATGGGACCAGGAGCTGCTAGCATGGGACCAGGAGCTGCTAACATGGGACCAGGAGCTGTTAACATGGGAACCACGAGTTTCTAACATGGGACGAGGAGTTTCTAACATGGGACCAGGAGTTTCTAACATGGGAACCACGAGTTGCTAGCATGGGACCAGGAGTTTCTAACATGGGACCAGGAGTTGCTAACATGGGACCAGCAGCTGCTAACATGGGACCAGGAGCTGCTAACATGGGAACAAGGCTGCTAACATGGGACCAGGAGTTTCTAACATGGGACCAGGAGCTGCTAACATGGGAACCAGGAATTGCTAACATGGGAACCAGGAGCTGCTAACATGGGACCAGGAGTTTCGAACATAGGAACCACGAGTTGCTAGCATGGGACCAGGAGTTTCTAACATGGGAACCAGGAGCTGCTAACATGGGAACCAGGAGCTGCTAACATGGGACCAGAAGCTGCTAGAATGGGACCAGGAGCTGCTAACATGGGACCAGAAGCTGCTAACACGGGACCAGGAGCTGCTAACATGAAACCAGGAGCTGCTAACATGGAACCACGAGTTTCTAACATGGGACCAGGAGTTGCTAACATGGGACCAGGAGCTGCTAACATGGGACCAGGAGTTGCTAACATGGGAACCACGAGTTGCTAGCATGGGACCAGGAGCTGCTAACATGGGACCAGGAGTTTCTAACATGGGACCAGGAGTTTCTAACATGGGAACCACGAGTTGCTAGCATGGGACCAGGAGTTTCTAACATGGGACCAGGAGCTGCTAACATGGGACCAGGAGCTGCTAACATGGGACCAGGAGCTGCTAACACGGGACCAGGAGCTGCTAACATGGAACCAGGAGCTGCTAACATGGAACCACGAGTTTCTAACATGGGACCAGGAGTTGCTAACATGGGACCAGGAGCTGCTAACATGGGACCAGGAGTTGCTAACATGGGAACCACGAGTTGCTAGCATGGGACCAGGAGCTGCTAACATGGGACCAGGAGTTTCTAACATGGGACCAGGAGTTTCTAACATGGGAACCACGAGTTGCTAGCATGGGACCAGGAGTTTCTAACATGGGACCAGGAGCTGCTAACATGGGACCAGGAGCTGCTAACATGGGAAAAGGAGCTGCTAGCATGGGACCAGGAGCTGCTAGCATGGGACCAGGAGTTTCTAACATGGGAACCACGAGTTTCTAACATGGGACCAGGAGTTTCTAACATGGGACCAGGAGCTGCTAACATGGGAACAAGGCTGCTAACATGGGACCAGGAGTTTCTAACATGGGACCAGGAGCTGCTAACATGGGAACCAGGAGTTGCTAACATGGGACCAGGAGTTGCTAACATGGGACCAGGAGCTGCTAACATGGGACCAGGAGTTGCTAACATGGGAACCACGAGTTGCTAGCATGGGACCAGGAGCTGCTAACATGGGACCAGGAGTTTCTAACATGGGACCAGGAGTTTCTAACATGGGAACCACGAGTTGCTAGCATGGGACCAGGAGTTTCTAACATGGGACCAGGAGCTGCTAACATGGGACCAGGAGCTGCTAACATGGGACCAGGAGCTGCTAGCATGGGACCAGGAGCTGCTAGCATGGGACCAGGAGTTTCTAACATGGGAACCACGAGTTTCTAACATGGGACCAGGAGTTTCTAACATGGGACCAGGAGCTGCTAGCATGGGACCAGGAGCTGCTAACATGGGACCAGGAGCTGCTAGCATGGGACCAGGAGCTGCTAACATGGGACCAGGAGTTGCTAACATGGGACCAGGAGTTGCAAACATGGGACCAGGAGTTTCTAACATGGGAACCACGAGTTGCTAGCATGGGACCAGGAGTTTCTAACATGGGACCAGGAGCTGCTAACATGGGACCAGGAGCTGCTAACATGGGAAAAGGAGCTGCTAGCATGGGACCAGGAGCTGCTAGCATGGGACCAGGAGCTGCTAACATGGGACCAGGAGTTGCTAACATGGGACCAGGAGTTGCTAACATGGGACCAGGAGTTGCTAACATGGGACCAGGAGCTGCTAACATGGGACCAGGAGTTGCTAACATGGGAACCACGAGTTGCTAGCATGGGACCAGGAGCTGCTAACATGGGACCAGGAGTTTCTAACATGGGACCAGGAGTTTCTAACATGGGAACCACGAGTTGCTAGCATGGGACCAGGAGTTTCTAACATGGGACCAGGAGCTGCTAACATGGGACCAGGAGCTGCTAACATGGGACCAGGAGCTGCTAGCATGGGACCAGGAGCTGCTAGCATGGGACCAGGAGTTTCTAACATGGGAACCACGAGTTTCTAACATGGGACCAGGAGTTTCTAACATGGGACCAGGAGCTGCTAGCATGGGACCAGGAGCTGCTAACATGGGACCAGGAGCTGCTAGCATGGGACCAGGAGCTGCTAACATGGGACCAGGAGTTGCTAACATGGGACCAGGAGTTGCAAACATGGGAACCACGAGTTTCTAACATGGGACCAGGAGTTGCTAACATGGGAACCACGAGTTTCTAACATGGGACCAGGAGCTGCTAGCATGGGACCAGGAGCTGCTAACATGGGACCAGAAGCTGCTAGAATGGGACCAGGAGCTGCTAACATGGGACCAGAAGCTGCTAACACGGGACCAGGAGCTGCTAACATGAAACCAGGAGCTGCTAACATGGAACCACGAGTTTCTAACATGGGACCAGGAGTTGCTAACATGGGACCAGGAGCTGCTAACATGGGACCAGGAGTTGCTAACATGGGAACCACGAGTTGCTAGCATGGGACCAGGAGCTGCTAACATGGGACCAGGAGTTTCTAACATGGGACCAGGAGTTTCTAACATGGGAACCACGAGTTGCTAGCATGGGACCAGGAGTTTCTAACATGGGACCAGGAGCTGCTAACATGGGACCAGGAGCTGCTAACATGGGACCAGGAGCTGCTAACACGGGACCAGGAGCTGCTAACATGGAACCAGGAGCTGCTAACATGGAACCACGAGTTTCTAACATGGGACCAGGAGTTGCTAACATGGGACCAGGAGCTGCTAACATGGGACCAGGAGTTGCTAACATGGGAACCACGAGTTGCTAGCATGGGACCAGGAGCTGCTAACATGGGACCAGGAGTTTCTAACATGGGACCAGGAGTTTCTAACATGGGAACCACGAGTTGCTAGCATGGGACCAGGAGTTTCTAACATGGGACCAGGAGCTGCTAACATGGGACCAGGAGCTGCTAACATGGGAAAAGGAGCTGCTAGCATGGGACCAGGAGCTGCTAGCATGGGACCAGGAGTTTCTAACATGGGAACCACGAGTTTCTAACATGGGACCAGGAGTTTCTAACATGGGACCAGGAGCTGCTAACATGGGAACAAGGCTGCTAACATGGGACCAGGAGTTTCTAACATGGGACCAGGAGCTGCTAACATGGGAACCAGGAGTTGCTAACATGGGACCAGGAGTTGCTAACATGGGACCAGGAGCTGCTAACATGGGACCAGGAGTTGCTAACATGGGAACCACGAGTTGCTAGCATGGGACCAGGAGCTGCTAACATGGGACCAGGAGTTTCTAACATGGGACCAGGAGTTTCTAACATGGGAACCACGAGTTGCTAGCATGGGACCAGGAGTTTCTAACATGGGACCAGGAGCTGCTAACATGGGACCAGGAGCTGCTAACATGGGACCAGGAGCTGCTAGCATGGGACCAGGAGCTGCTAGCATGGGACCAGGAGTTTCTAACATGGGAACCACGAGTTTCTAACATGGGACCAGGAGTTTCTAACATGGGACCAGGAGCTGCTAGCATGGGACCAGGAGCTGCTAACATGGGACCAGGAGCTGCTAGCATGGGACCAGGAGCTGCTAACATGGGACCAGGAGTTGCTAACATGGGACCAGGAGTTGCAAACATGGGACCAGGAGTTTCTAACATGGGAACCACGAGTTGCTAGCATGGGACCAGGAGTTTCTAACATGGGACCAGGAGCTGCTAACATGGGACCAGGAGCTGCTAACATGGGAAAAGGAGCTGCTAGCATGGGACCAGGAGCTGCTAGCATGGGACCAGGAGCTGCTAACATGGGACCAGGAGTTGCTAACATGGGACCAGGAGTTGCTAACATGGGACCAGGAGTTGCTAACATGGGACCAGGAGCTGCTAACATGGGACCAGGAGTTGCTAACATGGGAACCACGAGTTGCTAGCATGGGACCAGGAGCTGCTAACATGGGACCAGGAGTTTCTAACATGGGACCAGGAGTTTCTAACATGGGAACCACGAGTTGCTAGCATGGGACCAGGAGTTTCTAACATGGGACCAGGAGCTGCTAACATGGGACCAGGAGCTGCTAACATGGGACCAGGAGCTGCTAGCATGGGACCAGGAGCTGCTAGCATGGGACCAGGAGTTTCTAACATGGGAACCACGAGTTTCTAACATGGGACCAGGAGTTTCTAACATGGGACCAGGAGCTGCTAGCATGGGACCAGGAGCTGCTAACATGGGACCAGGAGCTGCTAGCATGGGACCAGGAGCTGCTAACATGGGACCAGGAGTTGCTAACATGGGACCAGGAGTTGCAAACATGGGAACCACGAGTTTCTAACATGGGACCAGGAGTTGCTAACATGGGAACCACGAGTTTCTAACATGGGACCAGGAGCTGCTAGCATGGGACCAGGAGCTGCTAACATGGGACCAGGAGCTGTTAACATGGGAACCACGAGTTTCTAACATGGGACGAGGAGTTTCTAACATGGGACCAGGAGTTTCTAACATGGGAACCACGAGTTGCTAGCATGGGACCAGGAGTTTCTAACATGGGACCAGGAGTTGCTAACATGGGACCAGCAGCTGCTAACATGGGACCAGGAGCTGCTAACATGGGAACAAGGCTGCTAACATGGGACCAGGAGTTTCTAACATGGGACCAGGAGCTGCTAACATGGGAACCAGGAATTGCTAACATGGGAACCAGGAGCTGCTAACATGGGACCAGGAGTTTCTAACATAGGAACCACGAGTTGCTAGCATGGGACCAGGAGTTTCTAACATGGGAACCAGGAGCTGCTAACATGGGAACCAGGAGCTGCTAACATGGGACCAGAAGCTGCTAGAATGGGACCAGGAGCTGCTAACATGGGACCAGAAGCTGCTAACACGGGACCAGGAGCTGCTAACATGAAACCAGGAGCTGCTAACATGGAACCACGAGTTTCTAACATGGGACCAGGAGTTGCTAACATGGGACCAGTAGCTGCTAACATGGGACCAGGAGTTGCTAACATGGGAACCACGAGTTGCTAGCATGGGACCAGGAGCTGCTAACATGGGACCAGGAGTTTCTAACATGGGACCAGGAGTTTCTAACATGGGAACCACGAGTTGCTAGCATGGGACCAGGAGTTTCTAACATGGGACCAGGAGCTGCTAACATGGGACCAGGAGCTGCTAACATGGGACCAGGAGCTGCTAACACGGGACCAGGAGCTGCTAACATGGAACCAGGAGCTGCTAACATGGAACCACGAGTTTCTAACATGGGACCAGGAGTTGCTAACATGGGACCAGGAGCTGCTAACATGGGACCAGGAGTTGCTAACATGGGAACCACGAGTTGCTAGCATGGGACCAGGAGCTGCTAACATGGGACCAGGAGTTGCTAACATGGGAACCACGAGTTGCTAGCATGGGAACCACGAGTTGCTAGCATGGGACCAGGAGTTTCTAACATGGGACCAGGAGCTGCTAACATGGGACCAGGAGCTGCTAACATGGGAAAAGGAGCTGCTAGCATGGGACCAGGAGCTGCTAGCATGGGACCAGGAGTTTCTAACATGGGAACCACGAGTTTCTAACATGGGACCAGGAGTTTCTAACATGGGACCAGGAGCTGCTAACATGGGAACAAGGCTGCTAACATGGGACCAGGAGTTTCTAACATGGGACCAGGAGCTGCTAACATGGGAACCAGGAATTGCTAACATGGGAACCAGGAGCTGCTAACATGGGACCAGGAGTTTCTAACATAGGAACCACGAGTTGATAGCATGGGACCAGGAGTTGCTAACATGGGACCAGGAGCTGCTAACATGGGACCAGGAGTTGCTAACATGGGAACCACGAGTTGCTAGCATGGGACCAGGAGCTGCTAACATGGGACCAGGAGTTTCTAACATGGGACCAGGAGTTTCTAACATGGGAACCACGAGTTGCTAGCATGGGACCAGGAGTTTCTAACATGGGACCAGGAGCTGCTAACATGGGACCAGGAGCTGCTAACATGGGACCAGGAGCTGCTAGCATGGGACCAGGAGCTGCTAGCATGGGACCAGGAGTTTCTAACATGGGAACCACGAGTTTCTAACATGGGACCAGGAGTTTCTATCATGGGACCAGGAGCTGCTAGCATGGGACCAGGAGCTGCTAACATGGGACCAGGAGCTGCTAGCATGGGACCAGGAGCTGCTAACATGGGACCAGGAGTTGCTAACATGGGACCAGGAGTTGCAAACATGGGACCAGGAGTTTCTAACATGGGAACCACGAGTTGCTAGCATGGGACCAGGAGTTTCTAACATGGGACCAGGAGCTGCTAACATGGGACCAGGAGCTGCTAACATGGGAAAAGGAGCTGCTAGCATGGGACCAGGAGCTGCTAGCATGGGACCAGGAGCTGCTAACATGGGACCAGGAGTTGCTAACATGGGACCAGGAGTTGCTAACATGGGACCAGGAGTTGCTAACATGGGACCAGGAGCTGCTAACATGGGACCAGGAGTTGCTAACATGGGAACCACGAGTTGCTAGCATGGGACCAGGAGCTGCTAACATGGGACCAGGAGTTTCTAACATGGGACCAGGAGTTTCTAACATGGGAACCACGAGTTGCTAGCATGGGACCAGGAGTTTCTAACATGGGATCAGGAGCTGCTACCAGGAGTTGCTAACATGGGAACCACGAGTTTCTAACATGGGACCAGGAGTTGCTATCATGGGAACCACGAGTTTCTAACATGGGACCAGGAGCTGCTAGCATGGGACCAGGAGCTGCTAACATGGGACCAGGAGCTGCTAACATGGGACCAGGAGTTGCTAACATGGGACCAGGAGTTGCTAACATGGGACCAGGAGCTGCTAACATGGGACCAGGAGTTGATAACATGGGACCAGGAGTCTCTAACATGGGACCAGGAGTTTCTAACATGGAACCAGGAGTTGTTAACATGGGACCAGGAGTTTCTAACATGGGACCAGGAGCTGCTAGCATGGGACCAGGAGCTGCTAACATGGGACCAGGAGCTGCTAGCATGGGACCAGGAGTTTCTAACATGGGACCAGGAGTTGCTAACATGGGAACCACGAGTTTCTAACATGGGACCAGGAGCTTCTAACATGGGACCAGGAGTTTCTAACATGGGAACCACGAGTTGCTAGCATGGGACCAGGAGTTTCTAACATGGGACCAGGAGTTGCTAAAATGGGACCAGGAGCTGCTAACATGGGACCAGGAGCTGCTAACATGGGAACAAGGCTGCTAACATGGGACCAGGAGTTTCTAACATGGGACCAGGAGCTGCTAACATGGGAACCAGGAATTGCTAACATGGGAACCAGGAGCTGCTAACATGGGACCAGGAGTTTCTAACATGGGAACCACGAGTTGCTAGCATGGGACCAGGAGTGTCTAACATGGGAACCAGGAGTTTCTAACATGGGACCAGGAGCTGTTAACATGGGACCAGGAGCTGCTAACATGGGACCAGGAGCTGCTAACATGGGAACCAGGAATTGCTAACATGGGAACCAGGAGCTGCTAACATGGGACCAGGAGTTTCTAACATGGGACCAGGAGCTGCTGACATGGGAACCAGGAATTGCTAACATGGGAACCAGGAGCTGCTAACATGGGACCAGGAGCTGCTAACATGGGAACAAGGCTGCTAACATGGGAACAAGGCTGCTAACATGGGAACCAGGAATTGCTAACATGGGACCAGGAGTTTCTAACATGGGACCAGGATCTGGTAACATGGGAACAAGGCTGCTAACATGGGACCAGGAGTTTCTAACATGGGAACCAGGAGCTGCTAACATGGGAACCAGGAGTTGCTAACATGGGACCAGGAGCTGCTAACATGGGACCAGGAGCTGCTAACATGGGAACCAGGAATTGCTAACATGGGAACCAGGAGCTGCTAACATGGGACCAGGAGTTTCTAACATGGGACCAGGAGCTGCTAACATGGGAACCAGGAATTGCTAACATGAGAACCAGGAGCTGCTAACATGGGACCAGGAGTTGCTAACATGGGAACCACGAGTTTCTAACATGGGACCAGGAGTTGCTAACATGGGAACCACGAGTTTCTAACATGGGACCAGGAGCTGCTAGCATGGGACCAGGAGTCTCTAACATGGGACCAGGAGTTTCTAACATGGAACCAGGAGTTGTTAACATGGGACCAGGAGTTTCTAACATGGGACCAGGAGCTGCTAACATGGGACCAGGAGCTGCTAGCATGGGATCAGGAGCTGCTAACATGGGACCAGGAGTTGCTAACATGGGACCAGGAGTTGCTAACATGGGACCAGGAGTTGCTAACATGGGACCAGGAGTTTCTAACATGGGAACCAGGAGCTGCTAACATGGGAACCAGGAGCTGCTAACATGGGACCAGGAGCTGCTAGCATGGGACCAGGAGCTGCTAGCATGGGACCAGGAGTTGCTAACATGGGAACCACGAGTTTCTAACATGGGACCAGGAGTTTCTAACATGGGACCAGGAGTTTCTAACATGGGAACCACGAGTTGCTAGCATGGGACCAGGAGTTTCTAACATGGGACCAGGAGTTGCTAACATGGGACCAGGAGCTGCTAACATGGGACCAGGAGCTGCTAACATGGGAACAAAGCTGCTAACATGGGACCAGGAGTTTCTAACATGGGACCAGGAGCTGCTAACATGGGAACCAGGAATTGCTAACATGGGAACCAGGAGCTGCTAACATGGGACCAGGAGTTTCTAACATGGGAACCACGAGTTGCTAGCATGGGACCAGGAGTTTCTAACATGGGAACCAGGAGCTGCTAACATGGGAACCAGGAGTTGCTAACATGGGACCAGGAGCTGCTAACATGGGACCAGGAGCTGCTAACATGGGAACCAGGAATTGCTAACATGGGAACCAGGAGCTGCTAACATGGGACCAGGAGTTTCTAACATGGGAACCAGGAGCTGCTAACATGGGAACCAGGAGTTGCTAACATGGGACCAGGAGCTGCTAACATGGGACCAGGAGCTGCTAACATGGGAACCGTGAATTGCTAACATGGGAACCAGGAGCTGCTAACATGGGACCAGTAGTTTCTAACATGGGACCAGGAGCTGCTAACATGGGAACCAGGAATTGCTAACATGAGAACCAGGAGCTGCTAACATGGGACCAGGAGTTGCTAACATGGGAACCACGAGTTTCTAACATGGGACCAGGAGTTGCTAACATGGGAACCACGAGTTTCTAACATGGGACCAGGAGCTGCTAGCATGGGACCAGGAGCTGCTAACATGGGACCAGGAGCTGCTAGCATGGGACCAGGAGCTGCTAACATGGGACCAGGAGTTGCTAACATGGGACCAGGAGTTGCTAACATGGGACCAGGAGTTGCTAACATGGGACCAGGAGTTGCTAACATGGGACCAGGAGCTGCTAACATGGGACCAGGAGTTGCTAACATGGGACCAGGAGTCTCTAACATGGGACCAGGAGTTTCTAACATGGAACCAGGAGTTGTTAACATGGGACCAGGAGTTTCTAACATGGGACCAGGAGCTGCTAGCATGGGACCAGGAGCTGCTAACATGGGACCAGGAGCTGCTAGCATGGGACCAGGAGTTTCTAACATGGGACCAGGAGTTGCTAACATGGGAACCACGAGTTTCTAACATGGGACCAGGAGTTTCTAACATGGGACCAGGAGTTTCTAACATGGGAACCACGAGTTGCTAGCATGGGACCAGGAGTTTCTAACATGGGACCAGGAGTTGCTAACATGGGACCAGGAGCTGCTAACATGGGACCAGGAGCTGCTACCATGGGAACAAGGCTGCTAACATGGGACCAGGAGTTTCTAACATGGGACCAGGAGCTGCTAACATGGGAACCAGGAATTGCTAACATGGGAACCAGGAGCTGCTAACGTGGGACCAGGAGTTTCTAACATGGGAACCACGAGTTGCTAACATGGGACCAGGGGTTTCTAACATGGGACCAGGAGCTGCTAACATGGGACCAGGAGCTGCTAACATGGGAACCAGGAATTGCTAACATGGGAACCAGGAGCTGCTAACATGGGACCAGGAGTTTCTAACATGGGACCAGGAGCTGCTAACATGGGAACCAGGAATTGCTAACATGTGAACCAGGAGCTGCTAACATGGGACCAGGAGCTGCTAACATGGGAACAAGGCTGCTAACATGGGAACAAGGCTGCTAACATGGGAACCAGGAATTGCTAACATGGGACCAGGAGTTTCTAACATGGGACCAGGATCTGGTAACATGGGAACAAGGCTGCTAACATGGGACCAGGATCTGGTAACATGGGAACAAGGCTGCTAACATGGGAACATGGCATTGACCTGGAAAGTAAAGATGGACGGTGTGATATTGTCCACATGATCAATGACGTGTCAATATGGAGCCATCACCATATACTAAAGCCGCCTCAAGGGATGTACAAGGGTCCTTTACTTTACTTATAGAGAACCAAATAGTTTTTCTCCTGTTCTAAAGAAATTACCATCATAATCCAATGCTTGCCGGCTGGAGCGGGCGATCATGCCTCTACACAAATTACGATCTCCGATGTCATGGATCAATTCGTGTGTTGACTCCCTTCCTTGCCATGACACAAGACTGTCAAGAATCTTCTCACGCTGTCTTCCATCTCTCTTTCCGCAAATCTTCCCAGTTGTCACAACAAGTTCCAGTTTGTGTATTCTCATAACATGGCTAAAAACGATGACTGCCTATTTCTGATGTTTGTAATAAGCTGTCTGTGCGACTCAGCTTACAACTTTCTAATTGCTCATTTTGGCTGTCCAATTAATTTTCAGCACTCCTCGATATAACCACATCTACAAGGCTTCTAAGGATGTTTTTCCCGCCTGTTTACAAATTGTCCAGGATTCGCAGCCGTATGTTAAAACTGGTTATATCTAACATGCAAGAATTAATTTTTTTTTTCTAAAGAAACAGCAGTAGTTAATGAAATAAAGAAGTACATATCTACCTTTCTGTACACAGCGCGGAGGCTGCTCCTTCGTGGACAATGCTGGAGTCTTTCTGTAAAGTGAAGCCATCCCCGTTCCATCCGGTCACTCCATTTTCGAAGCTGGGGTTCGTCAGCAGCTCCTGAGCACTACAAAGAGAACTGACAACCAGCAGACACAAGACCGAACGGTCAATTAGATGCCACATCTTCCTGGAGTATGACTTGTCACTTTACAATAGACCGTATTCTGGCGACAACCCAAACTGGAAAGTTACTAAATCATAGGTACTTAAAGGAGATTTAGCATGTTTAAAAAATATTATTGTACTCACTAAAAGTACCAAGAACATGTTGTTTTCTCACGGAATAATTACTTTGGGCCGCTTAATTTGTGACATTGAGCTGATTATATCTACTATAGATAGCGATTTAGTTTAAAACATTGGCCGTGGATGAAAACACGAAATGAGTTTAGTATGTTGTCACGGATACTAAAAATATGCTTATGCCAGAGATTCTAGGTAACCAGATACACGCAAACTGGCTTGTGGTTTTAGGGTTAGTGAACGCAGTTTTGCAGTTCCCCGACATACCGGATATGAGTTCGAAATCACTGAAAGCAGTTTGGAAGCAGACCGCTTTAAGTTCATTTCAATAAATGTTGGGGTTGATGGTACGGTCCTGTAAAGAGCATGCTACTAACTTAACGGCAACGCAGCACCAGGCGTAGGCGTGCATGTCACTCCACATATATGGTGTTACGAATCAACTCTGCTGATTATATTCCTCCATGCTAACCGCTCAGTCTATCCAGCAACATATCTCTCCGCCTACTCCTGCCTCTTCCTATCGCTACCCTGGCTATATTTATACTTTAGAAAATCAACCCAGTTTTACGGACTGAGATTCTGATGTAAACTGCACATTTTGTTCATTTTTGTCCCCATTTTTGTTTCATTTTCTTTTCATTGTACTCATTGTTTGCATCTTTCCATTCATCCCAGTCGGTTGTTATGCAGTAATTTAGTCACTGTAGTGTAGTCCCCGTGTTTACGTTTTTTTTTTTTGCGGGGGGGGGGGGGTGGGTGGGGGGGTGTTATTTGTTTGCTGATGAAGGCTAGTCCCCGAAGCGTCCATTGTTTTTGTAATTGTCTTGTGTAAAACGTAAAGGGGAAGGCAGAGAAGTAAATACCTGAATGGCTTGGCATGGTCGAGACAAGAACACAGAGCTTATCCACGACATTGGTGATCGTGTAAGATGGCGAAACATGACTGACCGCGCTTAGCGGCACGGCACATGATGATACAAGTTACATTACTTCGTGTTATTTTATATTGTTTACAATCCTCAAGAAGCATGTTTTAACACGACTGGTGTAATTCTGATTAAACACACAACTGAATCCTCACCTGTGCTGCGGTGCTAGAGCTCTGTGTTGAGATTCTCTATACGTGACCTACGGGAGATTTGAAGTCATAATAGGGTTTTGGCTTTAATGTTAGTTTAGGTGTTAATTTGGGACAAGTACACACATTCAAGTATCTAGGCACAATGACAGCATCGGATGAAAATATCACAGAGATAAAGAACACAATAGATGAAAGTATCACAGAGATAAAGAACACAATAGGACAAGCAATAACTACATTTTATTAAATAAATATCGTATGTAGTTCCTGTCATTGGAGGTTAGAAAAAAGAATTATTAATTAAAGAATTAATATTATATAAAACTAGTTTTAACACATTGTTGTGTTTTAGGAAAATTTGAATTAGGAAATAAAAATGATGTAGGTGACAAATTAATTGAATTTTGCACAGAAAATAAATTAACGATAGCCAACACACTTTTTAAACCACAACCAAAGAGACACTTCATATGGGAGTCGGCGGACAGAACTATCAAAAACCAGAAGTATTATATTATAATATAAAGAATCTGTTTAAGTCTCCGCTAATCACTGGTATCATGAAGGCTAATAGACTACAATGGCTGGGGCATATAGAAAGAATGGAAGATAATAGGGAAACAAAACTCGCTTACACTCAGGAAATAAATGACCGTAGACCCCGAGGTAGACCAAGAAGGCGGTGGAGAGATAATACATGTACAGACCTGCAAGCACTTGGAATCAACGACTGGCAAGAGAAGGTCCACCAGAGAGATGAATGGAGACGGATTGTATCTGCAGCAAAGAACCTCAATGGCTCGGAACGCTGAAGAAGAAGAATACAAAGAAGATGAAGATCAAGCATAACATCGACAAAAACCATACGAAGTGAAGACTATGATACAGATCTTCATCTATTAGAAGCAGATATGCACGTAAAACTCAAAAAGCTTACCCGAGGACCAAGGCCGGTTCGTTTTGATCTCACAAAAATACCAATGAATACAACGCAGAAGTGAAGAATCGTTTTGGTTTCTTGTCTATACAGGAGAAATTAACACCTGACGAACTGGCAGTACAAGCTAGATATATCTTGATAACAGTAGCCAAAGGTTTAATTCCGACCAAGACTAAACAAAATAAGCAATAGATTACATAAGATACATTAGAATTAATAAAACAACGAAGGGAACTGAAAGTAAACGGAGCAGAAACCGATAACAGTATGATGAAGTATAAATCTCTAACACGAGAAATAAGAAAGAACACAAGAAAGGACAAAAATCAATATATAAAAGATTGTTGTATTAAAATAGAGCAATTTCATAAGAATGGAAAAGATTACGAAATGTTCAAAGAAATGAAATTATTGACAAGAAACGTTCAACCTCGATTAAATGTTATCTGTGACAAGTTGGGAAATACCTTAACAGAATCTCGATAAATTCTAGAAAGATGGAAGGAATACTGCAGTGGAATATATGATATGAATGACTGTGAGGATGTTAATGGTATACACGAACCAATGAAAGCAGAGACAGAACCTGAACCCTCATTAACCCGCATTAAAGAACCTGGAGAAGGGTAAATCACCTGGATGTGAATAGATACCAGCTGAATAATTAAAGCAGGAGGAGAAGAAAGCATACATATCTCTCACGCATTATGTAACAAGATATGGAAATATGGTATTTGTCCAATAGATTGGAGGAGAATTATCTTCATTCCAATACCAAAAAGGGCAACCTGCAAGTAAAATTCTACTTAAAATCATAATGGGAAGATTTAGTAAGAAAATGGAACAAGAGGATTAACGTAGTTCAAGCTGGATTTAGGCATGGAAGAGAAACAAGAGATAACATACTCAACATGCGTTTAATAATAGAGAAGTGCAGATAATTTAATGTAAATCTATTCTCGTGTTTTGTGGATTTTTCAAAGGCATTGGACTTTTTTTCTTCTTTTTTTTTTCATATCCTTTACAGGACATCGCTGTCAACACCAGCATCTTTCAGCTGTATGTTGATTTCTTGGCAAGATTACGCTCAGTAGTTTGCCATTGCTTTCTGAGCGGCCGGCTCACACACCCCGTAAGCTACCGATGTGATTCTAACCACTGCTGATTCTCACCGTCATCACGTTATCTACGAGAGTATACGGGATTACGGAGAAAAGTCGCTAACCCCTAAGCCACGAAGCCGGAATTTGACTGTGTACAACATTATAAATTTTGGGAAATCATGAGGAATATGGACTTTACATCACATGTTGTCTTCTTATTCTTCAGCATTCCGAGTAATTGAGGTTCTTTGCTGCAGAAACAAGCCGTCTCCATTCGTCTCTCTGATTGAGCTTCTCTTACCAGTCGTTGATTCCAAGTACTTGTATGTCTGTATGTATATCTCTCCACCGCTTTCTTGGTCTACCTCGGGGTTTACGGTCATTTATTTCCTGAGTGTAAGAGAGTTTTGTTTCTTTATTATCTTCCATTGTTTCTATATGCCCCAGCCATTGCAGTCTATTATGAATCATGTGAATCACGTGATCACATGTTGTACAACTCATAAAAATGCTCTAACTAGACCAGGGGTCACCAAACTACGGCTCGCCGGCCGGATCTGGCCTGCGACGTCAGTTCATCAGACACGACGTCTGTACTCGAATTTGCTTGATAAAGCGCATGGAACACGAGACGTTGTGATACAATTTAAATTTAAATATTATGTTTGGAATACTAGGAGCTCTTCACATGCATGAGACCTCCTGGCTGCTATGTGCTTTAACTTTACTGTTCTCAATTTTGAATTATTGTATTCCTATTTTCTTGGTTTTGTAATGTTTGCTTATTTTGCGTCATCCCAAGTCCTTTCGCGGATGGCGGTAACTCCGCCTACACTCTGACGTAACCATGGTTTCCACAAACAAGCATCTTTCCCTCCCCCAGATGCCTCGAATGTCAACACAGGTCCGACGCTGCAGAAATATTTACTTCATTTTACCTGCCGTCCATTTTATAGGTATGCAACAAGGATTTCGTTGTTTGACAATGATAGGTAAGTGAACTACACGTGTGAATAGAGGCGATAAAGTAGCAAACATAGCAAAAAAGTGCCATAGAAGCCTCATGTTATTACGAAAATATTATCCTCAGCTCAGAAAAATTAATCGGTCAAGGTGTTAATCGAGTTTATCTCTAGGCCAGTATTTGTTTTAAGCTTTCTGCTGGAGCTCTGGGCTGTTTATTTAGGCCGGCCTTATTTATATATTTTGCAAACCTTATTATGTGATATATTATATTACCAAAGTTACCTATAAACTTTATATGTACCTTTGGTGAGCCATACCTTCACTAGTGACCCCTAGTCCTCTGCTTTCTTTGTATGTAATAGGATTCTAATTATGTTTCTAATTCAATGTCTTTTTCATTTTCAGATCACGTTTACTTCACCCTTCATTATGGCCACCATGAAAATAACAGTGGACACCGAAGGCCGCGTTTTCAAAGAAGAATCTGGAATAATGTACTTTTTTTTATGGAAACAAAGGACCAGAAAGCCAGCTGCGTAATATGCAGCGGAAGTGTTGCCGTTTTGAACGAGTACAATCCTCGCCGTCACTACGAAATAAGAAACCTATCAAAATATTCAACGTATTCTAGAAAGTTACGCTCTGAAAAATATGAGTCCATGAAACGTGGTCTAGAGACACAGAGACATCCCATCCCAAGAAATTTTGCTGAAAATGAATCTGTCACTCGTACATGTTACAAAATAGTGCATAAGATGGCCGAACTAGGAAAACCGTTTACTGATGGGAACTCCATCAAAGAGTGTATGATGGAAGCAGCAAATGACTTGTGTCATGATAAAGCCGTTTTCTTTCGGTAAGTTCAGCTGTGTGGAGAACAACAGATCTTATCTTGGAGAGAACATAGTGCTACAGATAAGCGAGAAAGCTAGGGACTTGTTGTGGTATTTTCTGGCGCTGGCTGAGTCTACTGATCTCTTGAGTATGTCACAACTTCTCGTGTTCATTTGTGATGTCAATTTAGACTTACAGATAACGGAAGAGTTGGCATCCGTTTGCAGCTTGCGCGCAACAACAACTGGAAAAGACATTTTCGTGGAAGTGCAAACATTTTTGCAAGAAAATAACCTTCTGTGGAATCAGCTTAGAGGTGTTACAGTTGATGGAGGAAAAAAAAACAGGACTGGAGTGAAGAAGGGCCTTGTGGGGTAGATCAGGACTAGGTTGGAGCATTTGCAAATTCCGGGCGATATGTTCATACTCTGCATCATACATCAGCAAGAACTCTGTGGGAAAGGCTTAAATATTTCTTGTGTACTGAAACCAGTCATTTCTGCCGTGAATGCCATTCGGGTACATGCACTCAATCACCATCAGTGCCAGGCTTTTCTTGAATAAATTGATTCTGAATTATGTGACTTGCCTTATCACACATCAGTGAGTTGGCTTAGCTGCGGTAAAGTCCTGTTTCGTTTTTGCAAGCTCGGAAACGAAATAGATGTTTTCCCCACTATCAGATCCTACATGGCTGTAAATGTTGTAATATTTGGTCAACATCACATCCCACATGAATGAACTTAACTTTAAACTTCAGGAAAAAGATCTCTACAAAATCATCAAAGGATTTCGGAGAAAGCTGTCATTTTGTGAAGCACAATTGGGAAGAGAAAACTTTTCTCATTTTCACTGTTTTAACTGGTTTAGTGTTGAGAGGTAGGATAAGTGCCTGGGTATTTTAGCAAAAGCTAATGGTCGGCGTTTGGTGCAGGAGAGCCTGGCGTATGATGACACAACATCTAGCTTATGAATGGAGGTGGAGGCGGTCAGTGCAGCTTTCTGCTGGATAGAGAACACGATACATACAAACATTGTGATTGTAACTGACTCAGAAAGCATGCTGAGGAGAGTGAGAACAGGCAGGCTTCGTGCAGAGTGGCTTGCTTTGCTTCGGAGGTCACGGGTAGCAAGCATCACCTGGATCTTTTCTCCGGGGCATGCTGGTGTGCTGAGGAATGAACAGGCGGACAGATTGGCTGGCACGGCAAAACTTGGTGGAGTATTGATGCATGACAAGACAGACGTGGTTGCGGCCTTGTGGGAGCA
The DNA here is from genome assembly GCA_963921405.1 of Cepaea hortensis. Lineage (NCBI taxonomy): Eukaryota > Metazoa > Mollusca > Gastropoda > Stylommatophora > Helicidae > Cepaea > Cepaea hortensis. Next base: position 182,962,482 of record OY992877.1, read on the forward strand.
CGTGTACACCTCGGAGGAGCAAATGGATCACCATAGTCTGGTAAGAATGAGGCAGCGAGGTGTGACGAGGAGATCTGGCCGACGCTCAACGCTCAAAGGAAACTCTTCGCTTGGAACTCTTCGCTGGCCGCTGAGGATGGGGATGGACCGCTTATGGGCATGTCCCGAATGCTGTCATGTCGGTTCCAAAATCAATCAATCAATAACTGTTTTAACGAGTTTTGCGCTTCAATCGCCAAAGATATCAACCTCGATTTTCCGGAAAAAAAGTATTCGTTACTTGAAAAAGCATCTTTTAAAGAGATTTTCAGATCTTGACAGAATTTAGAGTGACATTCTTCTGTTCCAGAAACCGTTTGATTGTAACCTTAATGATGTGCCAGTTGAACTACAGTTGGAGCTCATTGATTTGCAAGCAAATGCCTTGTTGAAAGAAAAGCACAGAGAAGAACACTAACCCCTAAATAGGACCACGTCTGGGACAATGACATACTCTGTGTAGTTAGTTGGTTAGTTAGTTAGTTAGTTAGTTTGTTAATTAATTAATTAGTTAGTTGGTTGGTTGGTTGGTTGGTTGGTTGGTTGGCTGACTGGCTGGCTGGTTGGTTGGTTGGTTAGTTAGTCGACATATCATCCTCATTGCACATCGAACCACTCAGTCCATAAGTGCTAGGTGTGTAGTGGTTAACGACACAAATTCTGTGTTGGTTTATTAATCTTCTTTTGCATCCTGCATAGTGCTCTTGTCTGGCCATACTTATTTTAACGTGCTGTTTCTCGAAGCCTGACAATGGTTGTAGATTCACAGTCATCACATGGTTCACTCAAACGTTTTACTTCTCGTAGAGCATTCAATATATCAGCTGGGTCCATAGCTCGTCGCCCTCCACAATAACCTTACTTGCAAGCCTTTTAGTCTGCTGATTTCCTTGTGCACCCGCATGCCTTGGCACGAAAATGATATTAATCTTTGCCAGTCGTGACCACCCAAGAACTTTGATTGTATTGAATGTCCTAGTGCTTTGAAAAGAACAGTAGTTGAAGACACGGTTCCAGAAGAAGGGACAGCAGTCCGCCGACATGACTGTGGACACAGAGGAGTAAAGACAACCAAGGGATGGACCTACACGAGGTGAGAGAACAGGCGAAAATTCGAGAAACTTCCCGGCGAGTTGTGGCATGAGAGTGACGTTCTGCGAATGACTTTCGATGTATACACAAGCATATGTTGCCAGTACACATGACCTCTCCCCAGGTACACACACGATCCTGACATTGCTGCTGATAACAATCTTCTTATCTCATCACATGCCTCAAGAAGTCTGTCTGGTTAAAGTGTTCAGTGCGAGAGCACTTCTAAGATCGCACGTGATGCTCCGACAATTAAACAATATTCGTGAAAACTCCCTGACGGACTTCATAGTTTGGAAAAATGTCTTTCTTTCTTTCTTTCTTTCTTTCTTTCTTTCTTTCTTTCTTTCTTTCTTTCTTTCTTTCTTTCTTTCTTTCTTTCTTTCTTTCTTTCTGTCTTTCTTTCTTTCTTTCTTTCTTTCTTTCTTTCTTTCTGTCTCTCTTTCTGTCTTCCCATCAGCCTTTAAAATCGCTAAAGTGTATCATCATTTAAAAACTGGTTCATTAAACTATAGTCTCATCAGTAATTATAGTCCAATTTCCATATTATCCTCACTATCCAAACCGCCAAAAAAGCACATCCACAAAATAATATAGTTACATTAATAAAAATCATTTTTGTTAGACAGAAAACAAGTAGTATCACACAATAAATCTTTATCTCAAGCCATCACCATTAATATTGGAGTACCTCTTGGCCCTCTATTATTCGCCATTTATATAAATGATCCTCCTTTATATCTGTCGTCGTCCTGCGATCTATTTGCAGACGACTGCACAGTATATACAAACGCTATTGATTGTAATGTGTTAGAATTATCCTTGCAACAGGAAATAAATAGTGTAGTTAGCTGGAGTCATGCAAATTAACATTTCTAAAACAAAATCTATGTTAATAGGAATCAGGCAAAGACTTCACACTCTAAACTTGTAGAGAACTCTTCAACTGCACATTAGTAGCTAGTCTATAGAAAGTGTAACCGAGCACAAGGCACTGGGTCTTATCATAGATCAAAATCTAACCTTTAATTCCCATGTTCATGCTCTAGTTAAACAAATAGCCAAGAAAGTATACCAACATGCCAAGATTAGAAATTTCCTCGACGAAAACACGAGGAAAATATTCTACACTTCCCACATACAAACACATATTGATTATTTTCTCCACAATCTGGGATGGATGCTCCAAATCAATAACAAAACGCCTTTATTCACTCCAGAAAAGGGCAGTGCGTTTAATCAACGGTGATAAGCTAACAGACAATTCTAAGCTATTTGAACGTCTTCAGTTACTGCCACTCCAAAAACGCCTACTTTTTAATAAGGCTAAACTAATTCATAAAATCTTATTTCAAAATGCTCCGAGATATCTTTGGCCATTGTTCAAATATAACGCAAGACTTAGCTAACGGCTAAATATACTTCATGTCCTTAAACCTAGAATAGACTTATATAAAAACAAGCTTAACATACTGTGCCATTCAGTTCTGGAACAATCTTTCACAAGAAATCAAAGACACCGCCAATCATTATACATACAGCCGCAACCGGGCCGGGTCAGGCAGACAGACAGACAGATAGACAGACAGACAGACAGATAGTCGGGAACGGGAACGGGAGCTTATATGACTACTTATATGAATTAAATGAGATTCTCCCCACCAGGAGCTGGGCGAAGCCGGGCCGGGTCAGACAGACAGACAGACAGACAGACAGACAGACAGACAGACAGACAGACAGACAGACAGACAGACAGACAGACAGACAGACAGACAGAACCCCACCAGGTGTGGGCGAAGCCGGGCCGAGTCACCTAGTAATTGATATAATGTCAATAATAATTGGTAAAATGTCAATAGCAATTGGTATAGTGTCAGTAGTAAATGGTATAATGGTATAATGTGAGTAGTAACTGGTATAATGTTAGCAGTAAACTATTATAATGTTAGCAGTAAACTGTTATAACGTTCGCATTGACTGATATAATGTTAGCAGTAACTGGTATAATGGTAGCAGTAAACTGTTACAATGTTTGTCGTGACTGGTATAATGTTAGCAGTAAGTGGCATATGTTAACCGTAACTGGTATAATGTTTACAGTAACTTGTTTAATGTTAGCAGTTAACTGGCATAATGTTAACAGTAACTGGGATATGTTAATCGTAACTCGTATAATGTTCGCAGTAACTGGTCTTATGTTAACAGTGACTGTTATAATGCTAGCAGTGACTGTTATAATGTTAACAGTGACTGGTATAATGTTAACAGTAAACAGTTATAATGTTAACAGTAACTGATATAATGTAAACAGTAATTGGTATAATGTTAGCTGCGACTGGTATTCTGTTAGCAGTAACTGGTATAATGTTAACAATAACACATACACACACACACACACACACACACACACACACACACACACCAGGAGCAATTGAATGCGAAGATTTTCGTACAATTAACCTCATATACCATGCCACTAAGCTTCTACTAATATTATGAGAAGTAGAAGAAAGAAAATAAAAATGGAAATCAGTGAAGAACAGTGTATATATATATATATATATATATATATATATATATATATATATATATATATATATATATATATATATATAATGTGCCATGCCGGAAAGCGTGGGCGGTCATGACTCGCCATTTCACTCGATCACCAGTGTCGTGGATCAGCTCAGTGTTCCTGTCTCGTCCATGCCATGTGGCCAAGCCATCCAGGTATTTTCCTCTCGTTCTTCCTCTTGGTCTGTTCCCTTCGATCTTGCCAGTTGTCACTAAGTTCTCCAATCCATTTCTTCTCATAAAATGTCCAAAAATTTTTGACTGTCTACGTCTAATTGCTTTGGTTGCACAGTGTGTGTTAACCCTATTTTGTATGTATTGTAAGTGATATGGTTGGTGTTCGGTGATGCTTCACAAAGAGTCAGTCTCACAGTTTGGCGCATCCAAATCTTGGCGATGAAGGTGTCAAATCCTTCCTATTTTCCGACCACACATGTCGGGGTTGAAGCCACACGCGCTATGGTTCTTTATATATATATATATATATATATATATATATATATATATATATATATATATATATATATATATATATATATTATTTTCTAATATATTGGCGTACTATTTGCCACAGAAAATCTCTTATCACTCTGTAAGTATTCTAAGAGCCTAGTTTACTCGCACATGCTTCTCCCCCGACGTCTAGCACAAAAAGAACGTTTCTCGCCTATCTTTCCCATGACAGGAAGTGGTCGTGCCAGGGAATTCGTTGCCTTTAAATTCTCCAACCAAATGTGGAAATGTTGTAGCAAAATTTGCAGATTTGGCTGTGTACGCTAATTAGTAGGCCTACATTATAACTCCCTCACTACAATAGTGTACAGTATTGCTTCATATTAAATTAATAACATCAAATAGCAGTTGATTTATACTATAGACATGGACTGTCTATACATAGATATATAGGTATAAATACGAATATAAAATCTTATAAAATTACGTAAGGGCTTTAGAGAGAATTTCCCCCAATTTAAGCAAAAGATGATGGGGAAGGGGGAGACCAAAGAAATAGTGAAAGTCGTAACCTATATCTGAACATAGCAAAAACAAATATAATGCATACAAATAAAACTACTATGGAGAAAGAAATATATGTTAATGGGGAAAAGTTGGAGGGGGTGGAAAATTTTGAATATCTTGGGTCATTGATTACCAACAACGGTGAAACAATGAAAGAAATTAAACGATGACTATCAATTGCTCTTCAAAAACTAAAACAACTGAATAAATTATGGAGTGGGACATATATGACTACACAAATTAGATGTTTAAGAGCATGCATCTTTCTCACATCAACATACGCATGTGAGACCCGAACACTTATAAACAAGCTGAACAGCGCATGAATGCCTTTGAATATAAATGTTATAGACTGGTTCTAAGAATATCTTGGGTAAAGAAATTAACATATGCATCTATACTTCAAGAGCTAAATACTTAAGAGGGCTGGCTATTAAAGACGATAAAACAAAAAAAACAAAAAAAAACACTGATATAATTTGGTCACTTGAAACGCCATGAGAGTTTGGATAGAACAATAATGGAGGGGTATGTGCCTGGGAAGAGAGGAAGAGGAAGGCCAAAGGATGCAGGATGTGGCGGATGATCTCTAGATGGGTGTATCAGACGCGGGACATTTTGCTTATGATCGAGACGTTTTGAGGAAGGTTGTTATGGAAGCTAAGTTCTGCAAAGGACATGCTACTGAATGAATGAATGAATGAATGAATGAATGATTGAATGAATGAATGAATGAATGAGTGAATGCATGAATGAATGAATGAAATGGTCAACTGAATGAATCAAATGGTCAACAGAGACACAGAAAGACATACATTTGTTATTCATAGATTACATTAAAGTAATCGACAAAGTAAATCATGATGAACTGATTAAATAGTTGGACGATATCAACATTGATGAGAAATATTTAAGAATAATAAAGAATATTTACTGGAACCAAGTAGCAGCAATTAAAATGGGAAATAAAGAAGGTAGTTATGAACAGAGAAAGCTAGGAGTACGACATAGGTGTCTTGTCATCGGTTCTGTTCTCCGTCTGTAGCGAAGTAGTAATGAGAGCGATCAAAGAAACGAGAGGAATAATAATCGAAGGTTATAATATAAACAATATGTGCTATGCAAATGACACAGTATTGGTGGCGGATAATGCAACAGACCTACAATAATTGTTGGAAATTGTAGAAACAGAAAGTGCAAAAAAAGGACTCTCATTGAATATCAAGAAAACAGTAACAATGGTGATATCAAAGAAAACAGTGACACCAAGATATTACATAGAAATAGAAGGGAAAAATTCTTAACCAAGTGGATAATTTTAATTACCTAGGGGCACTTCTAACATCAGATGGAAGATGTACCACAGCGATTAAGAGCAGAATAGAGCAGGGAAAAACCCATTCCAGAAAATGAAGAGTATTTTATGCAATAATTCACTATCAAAGACTGTAAGAAAGAGAGTGCTGAAATGCTATATAGAACCAGTTTTGCTGTATTCCAGTTAATCTTGGGATGTAAATGAACATATTGGGAAGAACTTAGAAGCAACAGAGATGTGGTTCTTGAGACAAATGTGGCGAATTCCTTGGACTGCCAGAATAACAAACAACGATTGCCCCGAAAGAGGCTAATGAAACAAGAACACCATATTCAACAATAACAAAGAGACAAACAGCTTTCCTAGGTCTGTGATGAGAAGAAAGACACTGGAGAACACACACACACACACACACACACACACACACACACACACACACACACATATATATATATATATATATATATATATATATATATATATATATATATAAGAGAATGTTTGTTTGCTGTTTGTCCTTTAAGCGTTCCCGAACGGTCCATCCGATTGAGATGAAATTGTGTACAGATGTTGTTCTCACTCCCGCGGATCCAACTGAAATAGTTAGTTTAAAATCAATGTTTAATTTTAGCACGAAAGAAAAAGGCATTACGAGCTACAGAAACAGTCAAGCATTGGGAACGGGAACGAGAGCATCAGAAACAGACGAGGAAATGGAAAGGGAACGGGAGCATCAGAAACAGACGAGCAACGGGAACGGCAACGGGAGCAGGAGCCGAACGCGTACTCTATGCGCTTAGAGAAATGTATTTGAATGTATAATGGTTTTTTTTATTTTATTTTTTTTTTTTTTATTTTTTTTTAGGATAACCTTTACAGGACTTAGCTGTCAACAGCAGCATCTTTCAGCTGTATGTTGATCTCTTGGCAAGATTACGCTCAGTAGTTTGCCATTGCTTTCTGAGTGGCCGGCTCAGCATCCCGCAAGTCACGAGCGGGGGTCGAACCGCCTCAGCTCTCGCTCCGCTACGAGACTGCGTGATAAACGGGATTATAGAGAGAAAGTGTTGTAACCCCACAGCCAGAGAGACCGGCGTATAATGGTTACTTACATGAATTAAATGAGACGCTCTCTGCCAGATGCCTGGCGACGCCGGGCCGGGTCAGCTAGTGTGTGTGTGTGTGTGTGTGTGTGTGTGTGTGTGTGTGTGTGTGTGTGTGTGTGTGTGTGTGTGTGTGTGTGTGTGTGTGTGTGTGTCGACCGTCCGTCCGTCCGTCCGTCCCCTCTAAAAGTACTGGAGAGTTTTGACCATAGACCATAACTTTATGAAGGGAAAATCCCAACTGCACCTCCACGTGGTAGAGGGTGGAAACACACCACGGTGTGGCTAACACAGCTCTGGGGACCGAGTATCCACCGGAATAAGTGGACAACTCTGCAGCTGAGCAGAGCAGGGCATTCACTTGTCCTGACAGTCGGAAATGGCTGTCAAAGACAGAAGTAAAAGACCACCATGTGAATGTGGAAGGCAAGGGGAAACCACCACATTATCTTCCCAATATTTCATGGCGACACGCATTTCAGAAAAAGTGAACGACGTTAATGGCTGTCTTACGATATCCTTTCCGGTAGGGACAGTCATGAGCAACAGGTGACACCAGACCGTCATCCAGCTACTGATGGCAAAACTAAAACTATAACTAAACTAAATAAATTTAGAGTAGGAACATAAAATGTTAGGACATTAAATGAGCTAGGAAAGTTAAACAATGTTCTAAGAGAAATGGAAAACATGAAAATGAATATACTAGGCATACGTGAGATGAGATGGAAGGGATCTGGCAAAATTATAACCGACAAACACAATAATTTATTCTGGAGGGGACACACATGAAGAAGTTGTAGGAATAATATTTGATGAAATAACAGCCAAATCTATGAATGGATACTGGTGTATTTCAGATAGAGTTATAATGGTCAAAATTAAAGGCAAATCAATAGATACAAATATTACGCAAGTATATGCACCAACAACAAGCAGTAGTGATGAAGAAATACAACACTTTTACGATAAAATAGAAATGGCAATAGCTTAAATTGGATCACAAGAAATAAAAATAATACTGGGAGCTTTTAATGCAAAAGTAGGAAAGGGATAAATAGAGGATATAGTGGGGAATTACGATTTAGGTACAAGAAATGAATGAGGAGAGAAACTAATAGAATGGGCAAATATTAATGATATGATAATTGGAAACACGTGGTTTTAACATAATAAAAGACGACTATACACATGGAAAAGCCGTGATATGAAAATACTCAACCAAATTGACTACATACTTATTAATAAAAGATTTACAAATGCATTAATTAATGTAAAGACAATGCCTGGTGCTGACGGTAATTATGATCATGTACCACTATGTGGACAAATAAAAGTAAGATTAAAGAGAGGAGGAAAAATGGTTAAGAACTTGAGACTTAATAAAGAGGTTCTGAAAGTAGATAAAAAATTTCAAGAACAATAAAGAGTGATTGTGAAAAATAGGTACAATGCAATAGCTAAAATACAGAGCATAAATGAACAATGGGAAATGTTAAGAAACTCCATTCATCAAACTAGCAAAGAATTATTACAGGAGAGAAGCCAAAAAGCAAAGAAAAATTGGATGAATGAAGAAATCTTAATGCTGATGGACAAAAGGAAACAGAATAAAAATGACAAACAAGAGTATGCTAAGATGAATAAAGAAATTAGAGATGTGAAGGCAAAAGAAAGTTGGTTAAACGAGCAATGCAAAAAAAAATTTAATTAAATTCCATTAAAGATCAAAAAAGTCTGTACAGACAAATCAGTGAGCTCACAGGAAGAAATATAAGAATAAATACAGGGTGATTGAAATAAATCAAAAACAGGAAAGATATTATTGGAGGAAGGTGCTATAATGAAGAGGTGGAATGGGTATATAAGAGAATTATATAATGGAGAAAGGGAAGCATTAACAGAAGAAAGTTACTTCGAAGGCCCACCTATTCTAAAAGGCGAAGTCGCTGACGCTATGAAACATATGAAGAAAGGAAAAACAGCTGGGCCAGATGAAATCAGAATAGAAGAATTAGAAGTATTGTGAGAATTGGGGTTGATATATTAACCAAAATGCTGAATGATATTTACAACAGTGGATATTTACCGAGCTTCTACTCAGAATTATAATGAGAAGAACAAGAAATAAAATAAAAATGGAAATTAGTGAAGAACAGTATGGTTTTTTGGAAGGAAAGGGTACAAACAATGCAATATGGATGTTCGTCCATCACGAATGATGATGACCATTCATTCATTGCATCTTTTGATTTGATGAAGAATGAATGACTTGCGCTTTAGTTTGGATTATAGCGAGGTCGTGGTCGCGAAACTCCATCGACCTCGCTCTCTCGTCTGCGTCCATCTGGTTCCAGTGGCGAGCATGGCAAGACGACTGGAGACGGACACAGATGCAGTGGACGTTAGGCTACCACGGCCAGTTATCCCTGTATATATTGGCTCTCGAGAGCCTCGTGCCAACGGCCCTCGAATGAGCGTATGACTACTGATAGGATCAACCAGATATCCATCGGATAGACGGACTGTCCGCCAGAACAGCCCACACACACATGCTATTAGCGAGATTCTACCACATAAGATATTGCTCGTCTAAGTTGCGAACAAATCTGCCGATTTACGGCCGAGCCTCAGCAGTTCGCAATACATATGATTGTTGGCAGGACAGACTATACACGCACACGCAGGCAAAGAGTAGCATCGCTAAAGCGCGCCCTCCCGGTACAAGGTGATACATGCAAAACCACTGGACACTTACCGACGAGCTTTCAAGCTACGCCGGCAGGACTGACCGAAAAGCTATACCAGTTTACTGACTGCAGGCCCACTACTCATCGAGAGAGAGAGTGGGTGCTTATCGAGACTTTGTCGAACGGTCGTACAAATTTGCTCTTTTGCCCGCTCAAACCACGACCCTGGCTGCACGATGCGGTTACATTCTAGAAATGCCTGCCTCGTTAACTTGCGTTGGCTGGGAAGATCCCATTTTGGTGCACCTCACACAGCCATCTGAGACAACGAACGCTAGACGCGGAACTGATCTTGCGAACCAGACCAGTCCTGCCGGCATAGCTTGAAAGCTCGTCGGTAGGTGTCCAGTGACAGTGAAAGAAATCAAGGCTGTGCTTCGACGATCAAAAAACAGTGCTCCAGGTCCTGATGGCATAAGATACGACGACATAAATAGGTGTACCGACAATGAGCTAGAGAAACTAGCAGACATGTACAACAACAGTATAGGGAGTGCTAGCATCAAGGAGGAATGGTTACACAGCTATCTGATTCCCTTGCCGAAGCCTGACAAAGACCACACAAAAAAATTCAGGGATATCGAATTATAACCATGCAGAATACAATAGGCAAGCTGCTGGAGAAGGTAATTGCCAGGAAAATATCAAGCCAACTAGAGAGGCAAGGTGTTTTCCCATCTACCCTGGGTGGGTACCGTCCAAAAAGAGAAACCTGGACCAATGCAGCAGTCTTTGCCCATGATATCTATGAAGGTTTCCACTCAGGCACTGAAACCGTTGCTGCAGCGATTGATCTTGAGGACGCATACAACAGAGTACCACTGGATTTTTTTAATGTTTCAGCTTCTTGAACTAAACGTAAGTCCATTCCTCCTTAGTTGGATCGCTGCAGCCCTCTTCCAACGGAAAGTAGTTTTTAGATGTGGCAGTTGGACTTCGGAACCAACAACAATATATCCTGGCCTACCACAGGGATCACCATTATCTCCGGTACTGTTCAACGCCTACACAGTGAGAATCACCAGTGAGCAGATTTCTGGACCTGGCAGGACATTGTCATATGCCGATGATGTTTTAGTCTATCGTCAGGGTACGGATAGAGAAGATGTTGCTGTGGAACTACAAACCGAACTCAATCGCATAAGTACTTGGTGTGATGAAGCTGGGGCAATGGTCAACCCAACAAAGGCAACAGTGACTTGGTTCTCGTTGAATAATCATATTGTCAACAATCCAACACCAACTGTAATGCTGTGTTCAGAGATGGTGGAAAGAACGCAGGCAATGAATTACCTGGGGATACGGTTTGATCGAAGCCTTGCTTATAATGTGCACATAGACCAGGTGATAACAAAGGCCAAGCGGGGTTTAGCAGCGATGCGGGTGATGGCGGCAGCAAACTGTGAGCAGCGCCATCTATGTCTTCTGTACGAGGGGCTGGTCATGTCTGTTTTGGAGTATGCAATGGCAATCCTGACTCTCAGCCATAAGCAGATATAAAGGATGGAAAGGATACAGAATGAAGCTATGCGCATTATTCTTGGATGTACAAGAGATACAGCATGCAGGGCGATGCGCTACCTTCTTGATTTTCCAACCATTGAAGAGAGAATACAAGTTTGCAGGGCACGCGCCTACCTCAGAATTAACGCAAACACACAACATCCACTGCATAGTGAAATTAGGAAGGTGAAGGGCAGCAGGTTAAAAAGAGGACGGTCGTGGATGGGTCAAGCCGAAGACATTCTTCAACAGGTGTGTTCACTTGAGGACTTAGAACCTGGCGAGGAGTGGGTGCAAGTGCCAACAGACTTCTGCACATCCTTTTCAGTTTGCATCCAACTAGATAGAAAATGCAGACAAGAAAATCCGGCTGCTGTTGAGGCTGAAGTACAAGCGTTGATTTTCGAGAATTCGCTAGACGGTGACGCGGTCATCTACACAGATGGGTCGGTCGTCCGACATGTGAGAAGCTCATGGGCCTTTACAGCTCGGGCCGGAGGGAGAATTGTGAAGGAGGACTCTGGTGCTTTCACTGAAACCACAAGTAGCCTCACCATGGAAGTCATGGCAGTAAGTAAAGCAATAACATGGCTCGAGACACACACATTCACTAGGGCTTGTTTCCTTAGCGACTCAATGAACATGATCAAGAGGATAGAGGAGGGGTCGATCCGAAGAGAATGGTTGCTGCCTCTGAAGCGGTCTCGGCTGGCAAAGATTAGTTTCATCTTCGTGCCAGGGCATGCGGGAGTACAAGGAAATGAGCGGGCTGACAAGCTCGCAGGTGAGGCTACTGTGGAGGGAGGACGCCATGGACCAGGCTGACATTCTGAATGCTCTACGAGAAGTGAGACTTTTGCGAGAACCAAGTGATGACTGTGAATCTATTCCAATGGCCAGACTGCGAGAGCAGCAAATTAAAAGAGGGGTGGCCAAACAAGAACACTACGCAGGAAGCCAAAGAAGATTGATAAACCAACACAGAACTGGCGTCGTTAGCCGCTACACGCTGCGGGATTTGCTGAGGAGGGGATCCGAGCACTTATGGACTGAATGGTTCGATGTGCAACGAGGATGATCTGTCGACTAACTAACTAACCAGACCAGCCATCACAAACAATAATATATATATATATATATATATATATATATATATATATATATATATATATATATATATATATATATATATATTTATATCTTATATATAAAAAAGGAGCGTATCTCTGTATGTATTTATGTATCTCTGTATGTCCTTTATTTGTTCGCGAACGGCCCATCCGATTGAGATGAAATTTTCTACACGCCTTCCTTTCAGTCCAGAGCAGCCAACTGTGATATTTTGTTAGTGTGAAATCGCCTGCTTACTCAGTATTATTTCATTTTTCATTTTTCATCATAATGTCATATATTTCAGGGGATCTAACTCGTAAAAGTTATTTCAAGGGGCATAACTTTTCTGTATAACTTATAGTCATATTGTGGCATCGTTTTCAAAGATTTATAAACTCTTTGTCCATAGTTATGTACCGGCATATGAGTTATAATAAATAATGATACAATCTGTAAGGCATTTTCAAAGTTTTCATAAAAATGATGCACAATGCATAACATTGTAACTCATCTTTTTTTGCTTAAGAAGTTACTGTAGTCATGCAGGTGATTAGAAAGAGTTTTCATTAAAAATAATGGATGGTGTGTGGTAGAACGTTCTTTTAAGTTACATTTTTTTTGTTGTATGAATTTAATGAAGCCGGACAGGGTCAGGCAGACAGATAGACAGACAGACAGACAGATAGACAGTCGGGAACAGGAACTTATACGACTACTTATATAAATTAAATGAGATGCTTCACACCAGGAGCTGGGCGATGTCGGGCCGGGTCAGACAGACAGACAGACAGACAGTCGGGAACGGGAACTTATATGACTACTTATATGAATTAAATGAGATGCTCCACACCAGGAGCTGGGCAATGCCGGGCCGGGTCAGACAGACAGACAGACAGACAGACAGACAGACAGACAGACAGACAGACAGACAGACAGACAGACAGACAGACAGTCGGTAACGGGAACGAGAACTTATATGACTACTTATATGAATTAAATGAGATGCTCCCCACCAGGGTCTGGGCGAAGCCGGGCAGGGTCAGCTAGTATTTATATATATTACGAACACTAACAGAAAGGTCAATAGAGAAACTGAGAGACATATTTATGCTTCATAGATTATACTAAGGCATTTGATAAAGTAAACATGATGAGCTGATTAAAATGTTGGAAGATATCAACATTGGTGGGAAAGATTTAAGAATAATAAAGAATATATTCTGGAACCAAGTAGCAGCAATTAAAATGGGAAATAAAGAGGGTAGTTACGAACAGATAAAGCTAGGAATACGAAAGGGGTGGGTCTTGTGACCCGATCTCTCTCCCTATATAGCGAAGTAATAATGAGAGAGATCAAAGAGAAGCCAGGAATACTAATCGGAGGATATAATATAAACAATATACGCTATGCAGATGACACAGTATTGGTGGTGGATAATGCAACAGACCCACAGCAATTATTGAACATTGTAGTATCAGAGAGTGCACAGAAAGGACTCTCCTTGAATATCAAGAAAACAGTAACAATGGTGATATAAAAGAAAATGCGGACACCAAAATGTGACATAAAAATAGAAGGGGAAATTCTCAACCAAATGGATCATTTTAAATACCTAGGGGCACTGATAACATCAGATGGAAGATTTACAACAGACATTAAGAGCAGAATAGGGCAGACAAAAACCACATTTAAGAAAATGAAGAGTATCTTATGCAATAAGTCGCTATCAATGAATGTAAGAAAGAGAGTGCTGAAAAGCTATATAGAACCAGTTTTGCTGTATGGCAGCGGATCTTGGAATGTAAATGAACAAATTAGGAAGATCTTAGAAGCAACAGAGATGTGGTTTTTAAAACGAATGTTGCGAATTCCTTGGACTGCCAGAGTAACTAACAACGGTTGCCTGAAAGAGGCTAATGAAACTAGAACACAATATGCAACAATAAGAAAATCAAATCAAATCAAATCAAATCAAATCAACTTTATTAGGGTCACAAATTGGGCGCGCAGGCCCGTCTTACATTCGGCCCTTCCAATCACTCGTCTTTCGTTCATCAAGAGCATTATACATTTACATATGAAGAAAAATAAACATTGTGAAATGAATGTTGTAAACATAAACAAGGCAAATTACCATGTTATGAGGCCCATCTCCCACGTACCCATACAGCACCCCACCCACACAACACCCCCACCTACCCACACACACGCACCCCAAGGGACACATACATACCCCACCAACCGACCCATCCACCTCCCGCACATCCCCCACCCACACTCCCCTCACCTGTTCCCCCAACCAAAAAACACTCGCCATCCAGAAACATTCCCCCGCAACCCACATATCCCACGCCCACCCACATACACATCCTAACCCACACATCCTCTCCCCATCCACATCTCAAACCACCCATCCCCCAGCCACATCTCCATTGACCACATATTTCCCACCCACGCACACAATCCCCCCCCCCCCCACACACACACACATCTCCCTAACCACCCATACATCCCCAATCCACTCACACACACACCCCACCACCCACACATACATCCTCCACCCACCCATACATGCCTTAACACAATCCCCCACCCGCACATCACATACATCCCCTACCACGCAATATTCAAAACACACGCACCGCACACACACATATCCCTCACCAACACATCCCACACCCACATACCACCACGCATCCCCACCTACACACAACACACATATCCCCAACCCACATACCACACAATATTACCACCCACACCCACACAGATACCATTACCCATCCACCCCACATACCCCCACCCACACACCACAAAAATCCCCCATCCACACACACATACCTCACCCACACAATATCCCTAACCAACACACCACACACCTCTCCCCACCCACACACGCATTCCCTACCCATCCACCAACACACACTCACTCACGCACACATCCTCCACTACGCACCCACCCCCCAATCAAACATCTCTCGATCACGATACCCCTACCCACACGTATCCTCCACCCACTCACGCATCCCACCCCGACACATGCACATCCCTCACCCACCTACACACCCCTAAGCCACCCACACACCCCCACCCACACATTCCCCATCCACGCACATATCTCCCACCCACACACGCCCACATACTTCCCCCAACCACCACACATCCCCTACTCACCCACACATATACCTCACCCATACACATATTCCTCGCACCCATCACACACATCCCCCACACTACACACTATCCCCCACCCACACACATATCCTCACCCATACCACCACACCCCACCCACACACCATGCACACATCCCCCACCAAAACACCGCACACATATCTCAAACCCACACACCATACACTTCTCCCCACCCGCCTTTGCATCCCCAATCCACCCAACACAATCCCCTACCCGCACAACCCCACCACCCACACATACTTCCTCAAACCACCCACACATCTCCACCCACATAAACACACACACCCCACACCCGTCCCATACACATATCCTCCACCCATACACACATCCCCCACACCCATTCCCACACCCCTACTTTCACCCCCACACATCCATCCACACATCCCACCAACACCCACAAATATCCCTATCCACAAAAACCCACACATCCCAACCCATCCAAACGCATACCCCCACACCCACATCCCCCACCAACACATATCCCCACACTCACACACATCCTCCACACACACTCACACCTCCTCACATCTAGACACATACAAAATGTCTCACGTTAGCATTGAAACTAGTATGAACAAACTCCCATACTTTACTCACACACATACACTGACAATTGTCATGAGCAGTCTCATAAAAATGTTAAGCATGAATAAAAATGTGTACATAAAAAGTATGTGACGTAAACATAGTGATGCTGCCACACACAGAGATACACACAGAGAAGGCACACACACACACACACACACACACACACACACACACACACACACACACACACACACACACACACACACATTCACTCTCATGCTCACTCATTCTGTCTCTCATTCACACTCACTGACTCCCTCAAACTACAGTAATGTACATAAGTTTATATTATACATGATAAAATCAAATGGTATTTAACTGATAATATGACAAATGAGAATACACAAACATACGGATTCGCGTGTTACATAACATGCGTGTTACATAACATGCATCTGCTCAGCTCTCTCTCTCTCTCTCTCTCTCTCTCTCTCTCTCTCTCTCTCTCTCTCTCTCTCTCTCTGTATTCTTTCATATACACACACTCACACGCATGCGTGCGCTCACACACACACACACACACACACTAACACATCAACTCTCGAACTGTCTCACTCTCTCACACACAATCCTTCACACACACACTCACTCTCTCAATCACACTCTCTCACACATACACATACGCATGAACGCATGCACGCACGCACACACTCCCTCACTCACTCTCACACATACACGTACGAATGCATGCACTGACACATTCCCCTACCATTTCTCGCTCAATCACTCTCTCCACACACACGCACGCACACACACATTCACTCTCTCACTCTCTGTGACACCCACTTTCTCTCTCTCTCTCTCTCTCTCTCTCTCTCTTTCTCTCTCTCGCTCACTCCCACACGCACACACATATATAGTGAACAATTATAGTTAAACAATTATAATGAAAGATTATAATGAACAATTATACCAGTAAATGAATTATGGTGGCATATAGTCGGTGTGGATTAAGTATTGAAAGAGTTTTCGGTTAAATGTGTATTGACTCATTGGAGTTTTCAGATCTGGAGGCAGATCATTCCATAAGTGAGCACCAGAATAGGCGAAACATGTTTTGTATAGGTCCAATCTAGGCTTTGAGACATGTAACAAATTTAGGCGCTTGCTGTTCATTGCATTAGATTGAATCAGCGGCAGAAGATACTCTGGGGTATTTTGAGATATAATTTTGTTCACTAATTTGGCTTTGTTGAAAAGGAAGCGCTTTTGAAGTGGTAGAAGTCTTAGATGACTGTACAAATTATTACTTTCAACGTGCTTTATGCCAGAAACCAGACGAATAGCACGGTTTTGTAGAGAACATAGTCGTATTAAATTAGATTTAGGGCAACCATCCCAAACTGTGGAACAATAATCGATATTGGATATAGCATGTATATAATATTTTTCGTGTGCTTTCGTCCAGGAAGTGCTGAATTTTAGCAAGTTGGTAAACTTTTTGTGCTATTTTCTTGGTAAGAACGTGAAAATGAGAGCTCCAGTTCAAATGGCTGTCAATTAAAAGACCTAGTGTTTTATGTTCATTCACATTAACTATAGGTAACGTGCCCATGCGGAGTTCGAGCGGTGATCCAGTTATGGCTAGTGTCTGTAGTTTTTGTCTGGTCGTTATTAGCATTATTAGCATTAGAGACAAACAGCTTTCTTTGGTCATGTGATGAGAAGAGAGGCATTGGAGAACATCGTGACAACTGGTAAGATCGAGGGGAAGAGAGGAAGAGGCAGACCAAGAGAAATGATTCTGGACGGGTTGAGACGGCGGGATGGAGGAATATCATCAGCAGAGATGATCCAGAACACCAACGACCGAGATCTGTGGAGAGCCATGAAAACCTACGCCAGCCGAATGTGGGATTCAGTTCTTATTTGCCGGATTAATCCGGATTGACCTTGACCTCGGTTGATTTTCACTCCCCCTCGGTCATATAGTTGGGTGGGTATGTAGGGGTGATATCTAGGTCATATCTAAGGGCGATAATTCTAAGATTTTATGTTTCTAAGGGCAGATAACTATTGAGTGGGTGTATAACATTTTTTAATTAATTATTAAAAAATAAAATAAAATAAATAAACATAAAAATAAATAACGACGGGGTGCGGGGTGGTGGCGAGGGGGTGGGCGCGTGGGGTGAGGCTAGGCGGTTTGGGTTTAAACACTATCATCACAGGGTTACAAATGAAAACATTAAAATGTAAAGATGGTCGATATTATTGATTTTAGCGGGTATAGCTTAGTGAAATTCGTTGGTGAGGAGTGGGTAGCGACTATTAGTGATTTGTAGAGTGTCGTTGTGGCCTATACACTATCATCACACAGCTTACAAATCAAAGCCTTACAAAGTAAATATATATATATATATATATATATATATATATATATATATATATATATATATATATATATATATATATATATATATATTTACTTTGTAAGGCTTTGATTTGTAAGCTGTGTGATGATAGTGTATAGGCCACAACGACACTCTACAAATCACTAATAGCCGCTACATTCATACAACGGTTCATTTGAAAACCGTTCGTACCGCACCGCACGTAATTCTGTATGTTGACTATGATCATGTCATAGTCATGTGATAAGTACTGATCTTACGACCCACTCTGAGGAGGAATTGCAATTTCTACTATCTGCATTCTCCAATGCTTGTTCTGAATTTGGTTTAACAATTAGCAAAACGAAGACACAGATTATGCCACAGGGTGCACATGGGGTACCATCAATCTTTATTGACGATGCCGAACTAGAGATGGTTGACCATTTTACATATCTAGTATCAGTGGTAAATAGCAAATTATCCCTAGATCAGGAAATCAACATCCGGATTGGTAAGGCAGCAACAACAATGAACAGGTTAAGAAAAGGAGTCTGGGAGAACAGGAAGCTTACTGCCAAAACAAAAGTTTTTGTCTATCAAATATGTTTCCTTAGTACTCTTCTTTATGGCAGTGAAACCTGGACAACTTACTCACACCAAGAGAAACGTTTAAACAGCTTTCATATTCGGTGTCTGTGAAGAATTCTTGGTATTAAGTGGCAAGACAAAATCACAAATACTGAAGTATTGGAAAGATCAGGTTGTGTGACGGTTTATTCCATGCTCAGTCTTCGTAGACTTAGATGGATAGGATATCTTAGGAGGATGGATAATGGTAGAATACCAAAAGACATCTTTTTTGGTGAATTACAGATGGGTAAGAGATCTCAGGGTCGGCCCCTACTACCGGCCTCTACTACGATACAAAGATATGTGTAAGCGGGACATGATTGATACAGGCATTTATAATGCACATTGGGAGCAAGTCGCCGCTGAACGTGTTGCATGGAGGGCAAACATCAGAAATGGAATAAAGACAAAGGAGAAAATTATTGCAGATAAGTCACACACCGAGCGTGTGAGACGTAAGATGGTGCATGATGGTGGAAATGACCACGTGTTCATATGCACCCACTGTGAACGGACATTTACAGCGTGATTTGGCCTTATCAGTCACATTAGCTACCACCATAGGTAAAAGTTATTATGCCTTTTTAAAGCACAAACTATCGTCTGTCAAGACGGCAAGGTGCCAAAGTAAGTACTGACCAATGAATAAAAGAGCACATGCTTATCGTTCCATGATGCATAGGTTCTGTTTCTGACCGTTGAGAAAATGGCTGGGTTGACCAAAATCCGTCCAAAGAAGCTCAAAGAGCTATGATTCAGTTTCTTTCATTTGAAGGATGTCGACCAGTGCACATTCATCGAAGAATGCAGGCAGCTTACGGTAACAAATGTGTGTCGAAGACAACAGTGACAGACTGGGCACGAATGTTTCTGAAAGGACGTCAGTTCACGATAGATATTCGATGGCCAGGTCAAGCGCATATTGTTGCAACAGAAAAAAAAACCATCGCCAAAATTGATGCAGCAGTACAGATGAACGGTTTTCGAAGCAAACGTTCGCTAGCGAAAGAATTTGATGAGTCAATTGGGACAATTCAAAAGTTCGTTTGTAAGAAACTGGAATATCGGAAGGTGTGTTCACAGTGGGTACCACGGATGTTGACCGACCACCAAAAAGAAGAACGTATGGGATGGTGTTTGAGCCACTTGGTGCGTTACAGAGTGGAGGGTGCTGCATTTCTCTTCCGCATAGTGACAAGCGATGATTCATGGTCTCACCACTTTGAGCCGAGCAGCTAAAGAGAGAGCAGGGCCAGGCCGATACTCACACACTGCAAAATGGAGGTGAGATGCTGAGCCGGTAGCACATGCAGCCTACCTCGTGAGCGTTACTAAAAGTTGAAAAAGCGTCCCACGAAAGATGGAAAAACGTCTCATTAGCACGAAATGGAACACTTGGCTAGCGAATCCATTACGTGGAAGTCCGAAGCGAAATCCCACTGAGTGGATGTCGTCTCATTAACACGAAATGGAACGCATGGTTAGCAAATCCATTACGTGGTATTCCGAAGCGAAAGCCCGCTTAGTGGATGTCTCATTGACATGAAATAGAACGCTTGGCTAGTGAACCCATTACCTGGAAGTCCGAAGCGAAAGCCCCCTGAGTGGATGTCGTCTCATTAACACGAAATATAAAGCTTGACTAGTGAATCCATTACGTGGAAGTCCGAAGGAAAAGCTTGCTGTGTGGATGTCGTCTGCAGACTGACCGTGCCTTGTTTGCGTTGGGAGCTGCCAGTGGTGAACGAAATAGTCAATACATAGAGTGAATTAAATCAGCCATGAGCAGAACGTGGCGATTCCTTGGGTGAGCTCAGTACCAGAGCGCTATGTATCCGCTATTCAATTATGAAAGCCTCCTTGGATTATGGTAAATGCCCATGGACTGCCACTGCCTTCCCTTGAGGGCTGAACGTGAAGTCTTCGACCGTTCTAACTTTACCAGCTTGGATGTGGACGGCAAGCACCACAACAGTGAGAGTCCTCCAAGGACGGCTAACTTGAAGAAAAAACGACCACTGAAGTCGGATATGTTGGTCTAAGGGTTTAGGCCCAAGGGTGCATAACGAGACACGCCGCAACAACGTCTGAAAAAACACTCCGGATGAAAGCAGAAGAAGAAGATACCAGTCACTGCTAACATTATACCAGTTCCATCCATCCATCATGTGCCAAGTCGGTAAGCATGGGCGGTCATGTTCTGCCATCTCACTCGATCACCAGAGTCGTGGATCAGCTCCGTGTTCCTGTCTCGACAATGCCACGTGGCCAAGCCATCCAGATATTTACGTCTCGGTCTTCCCCTTGGTCTCTTCCCTTCGATCTTGCCATTTGTCACCAAGTTCTCCGAGTCACTTCTTCTCATAACATGCCCAACTCATTTTGACTGTCTACGTCTAATGACTCTAATCAGTTTACGATCTTCATTTGTTTCTTGAAGGACTTGCTCATTGGTTTTCCTGTCTGTCCATGGTATTCTTTGCATTTTCCTCAGAAACCACATTTCCACAGCCATCAGCTGTTTTTCAGCTTGACTGCTTATTGTGCACGCTTCACATCCATACACAAGTATAGGTTCTATGTGTCACCTCAACACTCTTTTTCTCGTTTTAATTTATATCTTTTTAATCGTCAGTATGTTTTTCATCTTGCAAAAGGCTACCTTCGCAATGACAATTCTTGTTCTAATCTCTTGAAGACATCTCCCATCAGATGTTATGACTGTGCCGAGATAACAGTATCGATTCACTTGCTTAAGCATATGCCCATCTGTCGTAATAAGTGTCGTCCCTAGGGTGAGGGGAATCAACACCCACATTCTTTTAACTCCATATCATTATCTTGAGGATCTCCTGGATCTCTGTCCACAAAACCCCATCAGTCTTTGGATCTCTCTCTCTCTCTCTCTCTCTCTCTCTCTCTCTCTCTCTCTCTCTCTCTCTCTCTCTCTCTCTCTCTTCTTCTTCTTCTGTTTCTTCTTCTTCTTCTTACCACTGGACCATCTTCTTCTTCTTCTTCTTCTTCAGCGTTCCGAGCCATTGAGGTTCTTTGCTGCAAATACAATCCGTCTCCATTCGTCTCTCTGGTGGACCTTCTCTTGCCAGTCGTTGATTCAAAGTGCTTGTAGGTCTGTACATGTATTATCTCTCCACCGCCTTCTTGGTCTACCTCGGGGTCTACGGTCATTTATTTCCTGAGTGTAAGCGAGTTTTGTTTCCCTATTATCTTCCATTCTTTCTATATGCCCCAGCCATTGTAGACTATTAGCCTTCATGATACCAGTGATTAGCGGGGACTTAAACAGACCATAAATGTCTTTGTTACTTCTTCTTTTCCACTCTCCACTTTGTGTATCCCTAATGGGTCCAAAGATGCGTCTTAAAATTTTGTTCTCAAAGGTTTGTAACAAGGCTTCGTCTCCTTTCGTTGTACTCCAAGTTTCAGAGCCATACAGCACAACTGGTCTGATCAGTGTTTTGTATATTGTGATTTTGGTGTTACGAGATAGCGCCTTTGATTTTAGTAGATGTTGTAGTGCATAGTATATCTTATTTCCAGAGTTGATTCTAGTTTGTATTTCTTCCCTTATGATGTTGGAGCAGTTGAAGATTGTACCCAGGTATTTGTATGTTTCCGTTCTTTTAACGGTCATATTATCTATTTGTATGTGGCCAGAGTTTCTAGCCATTCCGTCTCTTGAAATTACCATATATTCTGTCTTATCTTGGTTGATAACCAGCCCCATCTGTTGGGCTTTTCCCTTTAAGTGAGTCAATATTTCCAATGTCTTTTGTTCACTTTGCCCTATAATATCTATATCATCTGCATAACCAAGCAGCTTGGATGTTCCTCCAATATCACATTCCTCCTTTACCTTCCTTACAACTTTCTCTAGAGCCAGATTGAAGAGTAGCGGCGATAGTGCATCACCCTGTTTCAAGCCAGATGTTATTTGGAAGGGGTCTGATTTCCTACCTTTATATGTTACTATATTATAAGTATCTTTCATGCATAGTCTGGTCATGTTGATTAACTTCCTTGGTATTCCAAATTCCTGCATAGCATTCCATAGACTATTCCTATGGACACTATCATAAGCCTTTTTAAAATCCACAAAAATGTTATGGAGATCTCTTTTATATTCTTTTCCAAACCATACTACACAACTCTAGCTTCTAACAAAATGACAAATTAATTTATTAAAGAACAGTGTCAGGTATGTGCAAAGTGTCTGTGTGTAGAATGTCTGTCGTATAATACTAGGGTGTATGCAGAATCAGACCGAACAGCTCAGGATCAAAGTCTGCTTTCCTCACAGTACCGGCCAGACAACAGCACCATAGATCAAGTAAAGAAGGACCTCACCAAATGATGCGTCTGTCCGGCCAGGTTCGACTTCCTCCAGTGGCTCATGGATAGCCCGGATACCTGGTCACCAATTGTGGATGTAGTCCAATACTGATCATGAATCCGACACACACAGGGTAACTAGTATGTCACTAAAAGTTCTGTGATCTGATAACCCCTGTACAGTAAAATAAATGTTTACTGTCACTTTGAAGCAAAATGTTAATTGTTAATTTCTCACAGGAATTCACCATTTGGAAAACACAATGTTAATTGGTAATTTCTCACAGGAATTCACCATTTGGAAAACGCAATGTTAATTGTTAATTTCTCTATATAAATACTATTGTCCCTGTTACTGGTGGTATTATAAGTATCTTCACTCTAATATGATGAGAACTACCATGGAGGAATCACTCTTAGATGATCGTCAGTTCCTGCTCAGCAGAAGCCAGTTTCTTGCAGACCCTCTGGGTTATGGGCCTAGTGCAAAGGCCGCTGAGTAAAAACTGCCTTCAATGATCGAGCCATAATCTTCTTATATTACTTGTCTGCTAGCTTTTGTGGAAAAAATAGTGGAACCTGTTGAAGAGAGAACACCCTGTTAGAGCAACCCGATTCCGACCTTCATTAGGTGAGTGTAGGCCGACGGCCGCACTCAGATATTGAACAGAGAACTAAACTCTGGCATAAGGCAGAGGAGTTCATCACATCGGTCTGAGTAATGGTAAGACAAGGAAAGACTAAAGGAAAAGCGCAAATACCCAGTAGATACCCTACTGGAAGATCCCACCATTTGACATTTCCCTTATCCCTCTACCCTGTTCTTAACTCACTGAGTTAATTGATATCTCACATTAGCTAGTTTAAGCAACGCGATAGCCTACTGCTGCCGACGCTCCTATAATAAGTTCTCACAACGCACATTACTACGCTCGACTCCTAAGAATCATCTAATTTGGGTCTATTTGATTAAACACCATATTTTTTATTCCCGTCTGAAATCGAGACCACTAAATCACACAATGGAAAAATGTCCGCCGAAGTAAATCAACATAAGACACCGTGGTCTCTTTCCATAATCAGAACAGGAACATCAAACACGTCCTTGTTGCCTCGCAACATTTGGTCGACTCGTGCCAAAGGTGTTTGTCCAGACTGTTTTACAACTGTGTCTGAATGACGTCACAAATCTGACTAGACACTAGGCGTCGAGAAACTATTTTGTTTCTCTCCTTTTCCGACTCGATGTAAACAACCGGCCGGCTGTCCCGCTTTGATCTGGGGCAATCTTCCCGGTACTCCAAAAAGTCTTGCCGGCTTGTGATTTGGAGAATTTCATTCCCCCATAACAAAAGGTCTTGCCGACTCTCATCAGGACAGTCTGTCCCCAACATCAAAGAATGGCGGCTGCCTGTAGACGAATGACGCGACAGTCTTTCATCGATCGACAACTCCAAGAATTCCGCGACACCATCTACTCGTAAATCACTTTGTGGTATTTCCATCTTCCCAGTGACGACCATAATCTGTGTCTTCTTAATATTCAGTTCTAACCCTAGTTGTTCACTGTGTGCAACAACTGCATCTACTAAATTTTGCAGGTCCTGTTCATTGTCTGCAATCAAGACTGTATCATCTGCATATCTAATGTTATTGATGTATTGTACCCCAATATTGTTTCCTTCCATATCTTCTATATTTCTGAATATATTTTCACTGTACAGGGAAAAATGATTTGGAAACATTACACATCCCTGTCTCACACCTCTTTTAATAGGCTGATATTGACCTACATCGTTATCAATTCTGATGGCAGCTTGTTGTTTCCAATATATGTTTTTTACATGTCTAAGGTCTTTTCCATCAATTTGTACATCTTCAAGCATCCTTATCATGTCGACATGTCTCACTTCATCGAAAGCCTTTGTGTAGTCAATAAAGCAAAGATATAGATCTCTGTTTACTTCTATAGAACGCCCAATTACTGTTCCTGGTATATACACAGCATTTAGTGTGCCTTTCCCTTCTACAACCCCACATTGTTCTTCTCCTATTTCGGGTTGTAATTTCTTCCTAACTCTTTGCATGATCATTCTCAGCAGAATCTTCGTGATGTGGCTCATTATACTAATTGTCCTATGTTGATCGCATTCCATGGCTCCTGATTTCTTCGCAATTGCAATAAATATAGAATTACATAATTCAGGAGGTATATCTCCAGTATAATATATTGCGTTCAGCAGTCTGGTGACTTGGTCTATTCCATATTCTTCTAAGGCATTGCTCATTTCTACTGTGATGTTTATCTGTACCCGGAGTCTTGCCAGTTTTCATATGGTTAAGAGTATTCTGAACTTCTATCTTCAAAATTGATGGTCCTTCATTATTATTATATATATGATCATATTGTTCTTCTCTTGTATTATCATAAAGGTCTTTCACATAATCTGACCACGCATGTAACATCTGATCTTTTTCTATTATGATTTTGCCATCTTTGGTTTTTAGGCAACCCGATTATGTGTGTGTTCCTTTGTTAGTGATGTCATTAATTCTTTTGTGCATTAATTTGGTATTCCGGGTTTTGTGTTAGTATTAAATTTCCATGCAAATTTTATCAAGCCATGTTTCTTTTGCCTCTTTGCATAGCTTCCTAATTTTCTTCTCTTCATATTTTTCCTTATTTTTGTTATTTTTTTCTTACTTCCATGAGTTTTAAGATGTCTTCCGTCATCCATTTCTTGCGTCCTATTATCTTTATTTTTGAGAAGGTTGTTTCTGCAGCTTGGTTGACTGATTTCTTTAATATTTCCCATTGGTCACTGACGTCTTGAAATAATATTTCCATATCGGACAATGCATCGAATCTGTACTTTACCTCTACGTTGAATTTATCTTTTATTTCCTCACTCTTCAGTGCTTGTAGATCAAATTTTGTGTTTCTTGGTGAATATTTGACATTCTTTAATTTTATATATAAATTGCTTAAGATTAATCTATGGCCGATGTAGTCTGCGCTTGGTATAGTTTTTGCGACTTTTAAGGCATTTCGAAATCTTCTGTTGATGAGGATATAATCAATCTGATTTCCGATCTTATGATCAGGACTCCTCCGTGTCCATAATCTCCTTGGGTGCTGTTGAAACCAGGTGTTTCCAATAATCAAATCTTGCTCTTTTGACCACTGTACTAGTCTGCAACCTCTTTCATTCTGTTCCCCTAGTCCATACTTGCCTACTATGCATCCGTCGTGTTGATTTCCAACTTTGGCATTCAAGTCACCCATTATGATATTTACTTCAGAATTCTTGCATTTCTTGAAGGCTCTCTCTAAATCACTATACAATTAATCAATGCTGTCATCACTACTGTCTGCTGTTGGTGCATGAACGTGTATGACTTTGACAACAAAAGGTCTTCCACTCAACTTCAGCAGTAACACTCTGTCTGATACAGTCCAATATCCTTTGATCGATTTTGCTCTCTCTGTATCCATTATAATTGCTACTCCTCACTTTTGTTTCTCTCCACCAGAGTAGATTATTCTATATTCCTCAGATGTCATAACGCCAATTTCTGTCCATCTGGTCTCACATACACCTAACAGGTTAATATTTAATCTTCTCATTTCATTCTTAATGTAATGTTACAAAATTTCCCATCCCCACTCATAGTTCTTACATTCCAAATTCCTACTTTCAGTGTTGATATTCTTTTGCGCACAGTCGCCTGATGACGGTCTGGAGTCACCTGGTGCACATGACTACCCCTACCGGGCGAGGCTACTCCTATAGAGCACCCATTTACGCCGTTTCTCTGATTATCGATAAGCTGCAGTAAATTATATTCTTGGCATCTGTAAAGAAGGTAGTTTGCCATTGCTTTCCTTCCTAGTAGTGTCCATACTGCATTCTCTCTCTCTCTCCCCCCCCCCCCCTCAAAAAAAAAAATAAATAAATAAAAAGAGATCCTCTGCCTACCGTCGTGAAGCTGGAGACCATAACCTACAACTATCTGTCGGCTGCTCTTCAACTTCATCCACCACCTGCTCCCATGGCTTCACGTAACCCTGATCGGGGGGCTAAACGGGTACTCCACCTTGCCCAAGGGTGTTCCGTAGGCTAGCGGAGGGAAGGAGGCACCTTATACCAGTTGAGGTATTTATAAACCAGATATTCGGATGGAACCGGCTTGTTTCGCGACAGAAAGGTACATGTACTCAGAAATGTTGCCTGATGTGTTTGCCAGTGTTGACACCACCGCTTCTAAATATGGTGTAGCCTCTCTCTGCATTTCTATATCCTGTATACTTGTGACTTCTTGTGAAAAGCAACGTTGTTGTTAATTATTGAGACAAGATATTACATGTTTGTGAAACATTCCATTTCTACATTGTTGTTGATTATAGAGACAAGACTGTACATGTTTGTGAAATGTTAAATTTCTATATTGCTGTTGATTATAGAGACAAGATTGTACATGTTTGTGAAATGTTCAATTTCTACATTGTTGTTGATTATAGAGACAATATATTAAATGTCTGTGAAATGTTCCATTTTTACATTGTTAATTGTGATCTTTGGTTGGTGTACTTGTGTCCGTTGACATTATAATTTTTTTTAAGTTCAGAAAAAAAGGTTTTGATTATCACTGTGTCTCTTCACAGACAGGATGAACTCGTCTAATCCCGTGGCACTATTTGAGATGGGGGGGGGGGGGCTGTTTCACCTGCATATATGAGCTCTGGATTATAATTTTGACCAATTCTGAAGAGTCATATTTGTGTCTGGTATAATCATTTTTATGTTTATATTAAATGTTATGCTTAGATATTGAAAATGTATAAGCATAGAAGATCGCGTGATCCGGGACTGTTTCCGGATGCGGTCAAGGATATGCACTACAGACGAGCTCAAACGAGGGCGAAACTCGAGTATAGTGCTTCCATATTGACGTGGATAGGCCTTTGGTTCATACCAGAATGCGATCGGCGTTGCCAGTAGTGGGTTGTGCTCAATATTTAAATTTCAAATACCGAAACAACCACATAATCAATAGAAGAATAGGTCAAATGTGAATAGAAACAATCAATCGTTCGGTGTACTGGGGGAACCCTGCTGTAGACATGTGTTAAATTAGAAGAAAGAAAAGAATCATATGCACTGAGGCTTCTTCGTGAGATGTTGAACTAACTATTCGTTTCCACATCTCCATAGACGGATACATAATCAGACAACAACTGATGTCATTAGAATTTGGACTCTTCGCTGACTGGTAAGGACGGGGACGGAGCGCTACTGGGAATACCTCAAGTGCTGTGATTTCGACACTTGAACCAACTCATCTCCGTAGAAAAACCGAAACGCCCCCCCCCCCCCAAAGTACTCCAGTCCTGTCCCATAGATTACCCCCCCCCCCCCCTTACCGACATTGGGTTGGAGTCAATTGATTCTGAAATGTCTAAAACCCGGGAAGGAGGCAACCAACCTAGACAACATCCCAGTGTCTCTATCTGTGCCATTCTATACTGACCTGGTTACATCCTCATTTGCCTCTGGCAGATGTAAAGATCCAGTACCGGTCTCGCACACCCCACTGGTTTTCGAGCATGGAGAGAGAAATCGGGCTCTGCAATACAATTACCGTGAAAATGATCCTTCGGTACAGGGCGGGAAGAAGTTCTCCACACCATCAGACTCTGACAGACAGGCCTTTGTCTGGGCTCATACAGCGTACGCGCCAATGAGAAGGACTCAGTTATAACTCGGTCTTCCCGGGCATCCATCAACCAATCAACCTTCCATCATCAAGAAACAAACTTCTATCTCTAACCAACCCACGTTCCATCATCAACCAACCAACTTCCATCAGCAACCAACCAACCTGCTATCATCAACCAATCAACTTCCATCAGCAACCAACCAACCTTCCATCATCAGCCAACCAACTACCATCAGCAACCAACCAACCTTCCATCATCAATCAACCAACCTTCTTTCAGCAACCAACCAACCACCATCAGCAACCAACCAACCTTCCATCATCAATCAACCAACCTTCTTTCAGCAACCAACCAACTTTCTATCAGCAAACAATCAAACTACCATCATCAACCAACCAACTTCCATTAGCAACCAACCAATCTTCCATCACCAACCAACCAACCGTCCATCATCACGATCATCAACCAACCAACTGTCCATCATTAACCAATCAATCTTCCATCAGCAACCAACCACCCTTCCATTATCAACCAACCACCCTTTCATCAGCAACCATCCAACTTTCCATCAGTAACCAACCAACCTGCCATCATCAACCAACCAACCTTCTATCATCAGCCACTCAACCTTCCATCAGCAACCAACCAACCGTCCATCATTAATCAACCAACCGTCTATCATCACCCAACCAACCATCTATCATCACCCAACCAACGTCTATCATCAACCAACCAACTTCCATCATCAACCAACAAACTTCCATCATCAACCATCAAACTTCCATCATCAACCAACAAACTTCCATCATCAACCATCAAACTTCCATCATCAACCAACAAACTTCCATCATCAACCAACAAACTTCCATCATCAACCATCAAACTTCCATCATCAACCAACAAACTTCCATCATCAACCATCAAACTTCCATCATCAACCAACAAACTTCCATCATCAACCAACAAACTTCCATCATCAACCATCAAACTTCCATCATCAACCAACAAACTTCCATCATCAACCATCAAACTTCCATCATCAAGCAACCAACTTCCATCATCAACCAACAAACTTCCATCAACAAGCAACCAACTTCCATCATCAACCAACAAACTTCCATCATCAACCATCAAACTTCCATCATCAACCAACAAACTTCCATCATCAACCATCAAACTTCCATCATCAAGCAACCAACTTCCATCATCAACCATCAAACTTCCATCATCAACCAACAAACTTCCATCATCAACCAACAAACTTCCATCATCAACCATCAAACTTCCATCATCAACCAACAAACTTCCATCATCAACCATCAAACTTCCATCATCAAGCAACCAACTTCCATCATCAACCAACAAACTTCCATCAACAAGCAACCAACTTCCATCATCAAGCAACCAACTTCCATCAACAAGCAACCTTCCTTCCATCATCAACCAACAAACTTCCATCATCAATCAAACAACTTCCATCATCAATCAAACAACTTCCATCAACAAGCAACCTTCCTTCCATCATCAGACAACCAACTTTCCATCAACAACCACCCAACCTTCCATCATCAACATTATCAAATGCTTTAATAATTGGTAAGCCAACGCTGTGTCGAAGGGGTTGCGAACACGACTTGCAATCCTGCATGC
Source organism: Cepaea hortensis (assembly GCA_963921405.1). NCBI lineage: Eukaryota > Metazoa > Mollusca > Gastropoda > Stylommatophora > Helicidae > Cepaea > Cepaea hortensis. Next base: position 182,993,460 of record OY992877.1, read on the forward strand.
CGCGTTTGAAACACAGCTACCGGCGATTTGGAAGCAGATCGCCTTGCGCTGGTTTTCATACAATTGTATGAGTTCCGGTCGTTCCAAAATCAGTAGCATAACTGTTTAACATGAACTTGTCAAAACATCATAAAAAGTCAAAATAAAAAAAAATGCTGGGATTGACTGCGTCGTCCTGTAAAGGATATGCAACTAACTAACGTTACCAACTGGCTTGGGTGATCATGTTTCTCCACATCTTGCTATTTTCAACACAGTGTACCTCTTCGTGTAATGTTACTTAGTATGTTTGCTTCTGCATTGCTATGGCCATGTACCTGTGGCTTTTGTTTGTTTTTTGAAAGGTCCGGATTGTTATTGATTCAGTGACATGTCTAAAGACTCAAGAATCATCTCTCGTAGTCTTCTCTGTCTCTGTAACACTAATATGGAGATTACCTCTTTCTGATGCTTGTAATAAGTTGTCTTTGTGTCTTAGCCTCTTTAAAAACATTTAGATTGCTGACTTTGACTGTCCGGGGATTTTCAGCATTCTTCTCTAAAACCGTATCACTTTGTATGTGCGTATTTTTGTTGCTTATTTACCAATTGTCCAAGATTCACAGCAATGTGTTAAAACTGGTTTTATGTAACATGTATTAATTCTTTTTCTAACCTAAAATGACAGGAATTACATACGATGTTCATTTAATAAAATGTAGTTATTGCTTGTCCTATTTTGTTCTTGATCTCTGTGACACTTTTATCTGATGCTGTCATTGTACATAGATACTTGAATGTATGTTCTTGTCTCAAATTAACACATAAACTAACATTAAAGTCAAAACCCCATTAAAACCTAAAATCTTCCGTAGAGCACATACAGAGAATCTCAACACAGAGCTCCAGCAACGCAGTACCGGTGAGGATTCACTTGTGTGTTTAATCAGAATTACACCAGTTGTGTTAAAACATGCTTCTTGCGGATTGTAAACAATATAAAATAACACGAGGCAATGCAACTTTATCATCTTGTGCCGTGCCAATAAACGTGGGCGGTCATGTTTCGCCATCTCACACGATCACCAGAGTTGTGGATCAGCTCTGTGTTCTTGTCTCGACCATGCCAAGCTATCCAGGTATTCATTTATCTGCCTTCCCCTTTACGTCTTTACCTAACACAATTACGAAAACAATGGACGTTGCGGCGACTAGTCTTCATCAGCAAACACATTTTAAAAAAAAAACACACAACATATACGGGGAATACACTGCAGTTACTAAATTAATACATAACAACTGATTCGGATGAATGGAAAGATGCAAACAACGAGAACAATGAAATGACAATGAAACAGAAATGGGGACCAACATGAGCAAAATGTTATACTTAAGTCAGAATCTCACCCCGTAAAACTTGGTTGATTTTCTAAAGTATAAATATAGCCAGGGTAGCGTTAGGAAATGTCGGTATTGGAAGAGGCAGGGGTCGGCGGAGAGATATGTTGCTGGATAGACTTAGCGGTTAGCATGGAGGAATATCATCAGCACAGTTGATTCGGAACACCAAGGGCCCAGATCTGTGGAGTGACATGCACGCCTACGCCAGGTTAGGCGGTGCCGTTAAGTTAGTAGCGCGCTCTTTACAGGACCATGCCATCAACCCCAACATTTATTGCTGTGTGTGATTTACTAGATTATTTTACGTTCAGTAATTTGCCATTGCTATCTGAATGGCCGACGCTCATACATTTGACATCAACTTAAGGCCGACTGCCTCCAAACTGCTTTTAGTGATTTCGAACCCTTGATCCGGTATATGGGGGGATTGCTAAACTGCATTCACTAACCATTAACAGCAAGCCAGTTTGCGTGTATCTGGTTGCCTAGAATCTCTGGCATATGCATATTTAGTATCCGTGACAACATACTAAACCCATGTCGTGTTTTCATCCGTGCCAACGTTTTAAAATAAATCTATATCTGTAGTAGATATAATCAGGCCAAGGTCACAAATTAAGAGGGTCAGAGTAATAAGTCAGTGAGAAAACAACATGTTCTTGGTAATTTTAGTGAGTACAATCATTTTTGTTTAAAAATCATACTAATCCCCTTCACAAATCACCTTTAAGTACCTGTGATTCTGTTACTTTCCAGCTTGGGTTGACGCTAGAATACGTTCTGTTGTAAAGTGACAAGTCATACGGTATGAAGATGCGGTATCTAATTGACCGTTCGGTCTTGTGTCTGCTGGTTGTCAGTGCTCTTTGTAGTGCTCAGGAGCTGCTGACGAACCCCAGCTTCGAGAATGGAGTGATCGGGTGGAACGGAGATGGCTTCACTTTACAGACAGACTCCAGCATTGTCCACGAAGGAGCAGCCTCTGTGGTGTGTACAGGAAGGTAGATATGTACTTCTTTACTTCATTAAGTACTCATGTTTGTTAAGAACAGGGGAAATACTATTTAGTCCTCTATAAGTAATGTAAAGGACTCTTTTACATCCCTTAAGGTGGCTATAGTATATGGTGCTGGCTCCATATTGTTTAGACCATTTGACATTCAATGGATGATGTGGTCAATATTACACCGTCCATCTTTACTTCCCAGGTCAATGCCTGGTTCCCATGTTAGCAACTCCTGGTCCCATGTTAGCAACTCCTGGTTCCCATGTTAGCAACTCCTGATTCCCATGTTAGCAACTCCTGGTTCCCAAGTTAGCAACTCCTGGTTCCCATGTTAGCAACTCCTGGTTCCCATGTTAGCAACTTCTTGTTCCCATGTTAGCAACTCCTAGTTCCCATGTTAGCAATTTCTGGTTCCCATGTTAGCATCTCCTGGTTCCCAAGTTAGCAACTCCTGGCTCCCATGTTAGCAACTTCTTGTTCCCATGTTATCAACTCCCGGTTCCCATGTTAGCAACTCCTGGTTCCCATGTTAGCAACTCCTGGTCCCAAGTTATCAACTCTTTGTTCCCATGTTAGCAACTCCTGGTTCCCAAGTCGACTCAGCCTTGTTCTAACAGTCAGTAAGATGTATTCTGCAGCGGGATATTACACTATATAATGAAATAAACGAAGTCTCCGTGGCGATGGCGTTGCGAACGCGATTCGTAATCCCGCTTACCCGCATATGAAACACGGCGGTGACCGATTTGGCAGCAAACCGTGACACGCTGGTTTTAACGTGTTGGTATGTGAGCCGATCATTAATAAAACAATGGCAAACTACTGAAACGTAAACACTTGCCAAGACATCAAAAACTGCAGTAAAATGCTCGTGTTGACTGCAACGGAATGTCAAGAATATGCAACTTTAAAACAAAAAAATAAAACAAAAAAGGCATTTATAGATCTTGAAGATGAACAATAAATACAAACACATGTATATATCTTACTGCGACCTCAATAATATAATAATAAATATAATATATAATAAATATATGCACATAATACGAGACATGACGGGGACAATTAGAATATTAAACAAAATATAATAATTACTAAGACAAGATATACATACAATATGAGACACGGCGAGGAAAATGAGGATAATAAAATAATATAATAATTACTAAAACAAGCTTGTTTCCGTTCGTTTGTACTCGAGCGAAGTCCACGCTGAACTGATTTTTGCGTATGGGCTAGCTTTTCTCATTACAGTGTTCCTCGCTATCAGGTGAACCGACTAAACATTCTGAAGTACTTGTAATTTACGTCCCCAAGTTAAGGACGAGACATAAACGTTTACATTTAACTGGCCAGTGTAGGGAGACAACCCCCTATCTCGTCACCAGCGTACCGAAAGTTTAAAAGCGTGCGCTTTTAACTGTTTTGTAAGATAAAATACAAGGCACCTATCCGGCGATTCGATGAAGAACAACACACATATTATAAAAAATAAGATTAATATAAATGAAAACACACATTAAATAAACACTTAAACACTCTTGTAATGTTATTAAACATTGGAATGTGTTTTCTTGGTGCGGATATCGTAACGAAGACAAAACATCGTCAATGGTACGAATATCCTGGAAAGACAAACACACAATGTGGGTTTAGCGACCAGCACTCTGTAGCTGAAACCACATAAATATATTACTTCCAGAAGATGGCGGTTGTAAACCGCGTTCGTTTTGATTTGGAGATATAATTATTTGTTTTGTGCGTACTCATAACATCAATCTGCTCAAATAAAGATGAACCTACGACAGGTCCAGCAAACTGGTAGGGAATTTGTTTGTTCAAGTATTATGGTTCAAGAATTATGGAGGAAATTGAAAGAAAAGCGCAACTTTATCATCGTTCACGCCGGAAACACACCGAAGCCGAACAACAAGCGACCAACAATAGCTAAATTATGAAACAGAAAAGGGATATTCGCGATTTGGAGGGTTACTGGTCTAGAAAACTAGGAACCAGTTCTCGTAGAGTTTATGAAAAAATCAAATATTCAAATATTAGGACTCGCAGATACTAGGAAAAAGGGGCAGAACACAAAACAAACACATCAAAGTTACGTTCTTATATGGAGTGGCGTCGATCAGCGAGCTACAGCTAAACATGGAGTCGATGTTTTGTTACACCCAGAAAAAGCGAAAGCCATTATCAACACTAAATTTATATCGGAAAGAATAATACTAATACAGATCAAACAAGGAAACAGAACAACAACTTTTATACAGACATCCGCCCCATGTAACGACATTTACAGCGATGAAGACAAAGACGAATATTTTGGCAACCTTGCAGACACGTTAAACAATGTCAGGGAGACAGATGAACTTATTGTGATGGGTGATTTCAACGGACGAATAGGCACACGAAGAACATCGTGGGATGAATGCATGGGACCATTCAGCGACGCGGAGACTGAATGTAATAGCAATGGTGAACACCTACTCAACATATGCTCCGAACACGGACTAGTAATAGCAAATAGTTTTTTTTCAACATCGTCGTAGCCACACCAAAACCTGGTATAAGTGGAATGACATAAATCAAGCATCTCAGATTGACTTTATTCTACTTAGGAAATCAGACAGTAGACTACTATTGGATTCAAGAGCACTCCCAATTACAAATGTTGATACTTATCATAAACTAGTCATAATACAAAAGATTTCAACATACAGGAAAATAAGAAACAAAAAGATAACAACACATGTCATCAATTATAAGAGGCTTCTGGAAAATATGGCTAAAGACGAAGTAAATCAAGAAATACAAACTACATAAGAACATCCCTGATAATTACTCTAGCGTAGATAAGGAATGGTCAATTTTCAAGGCTGCCATGCTTGACACACTGGAAAATAAATGTGGAACAAATAAAGTAGGGCAGGACAAAAGATTAAGAACAGCTTGTTGGAACAACGAAGTTAAAGATAGCGTATTCAAAAAGAAGGTAGCGTCCAAAAAATGGATCACAACTAAATCTGAACTACACTATGTTACTTATATTCCCTTGTGTTGCCGGGGCCCATAAGGGAAGCAAAGAATAGCAACACTGCCGCCTACCACGCATGTCGTAAGAGGCGACTAAGGAGGCTTGATGGTTCCGTCGCCCTGCTACTGAGTGAGTGCGTGGCGCGACACTGTGAGCTGTGGGTTTCGTGTGAAATGCTTTTGAATCTGCCCGAGGTTTTTTGGAACGTGACTGCATGTTCGGAGCGATGGCAGATGGCTATGTCCCAGAGTTGACCGGTTTTTGTTTTATGTAGAAATGCGTGGCTGCTGGGCTTCTGGTTGACTGCCACTACCATCGACGATGAACTGTATTTCATGAACTGTGTGGGTGAACATCTAGGAAACATCCAGATGGGAAAATGACTGCCGATTCCATCAGAAATGAACTGGGTATTTTGTGAGGGACTATTGTGTTGACATTCTGGCGGCGGCATTATGCACAGTGTATCTGTGCGGGATGTTGTTTGTCGAGACTCCTGTCTTTTCCACTTTTCACATTGGGCAGTGGGGAGCATTTTGTGTGATATTCACTGGCACAGGAACGGAGCATAATGGGGACGACCCGTTGCTGTGAAGTTGGAATTGCGACTAACTAACTAACTTATAGAATAGCACGATGAAACGCCATAAGAACAATTAGAGCATGAAAAGATGAATTCTGGAGAATATACGGTGAACAGATGGCGACCCTTAGCAAAGACTCCCCAAGAAAATTTTATAAAATTTTCAATAAAATGAGAAACAGAGATGCCTGATACAACCCAACCACCATCATAAATAGCAAAATAGGTATACCATTATCTAATCCACAACAACGACTAGCAAGGTGGGCAGAATACTTTCAAGAACTACTTAACCCCACACATAACATACACAATTTCACTTTTGTACCTAAAAGTTATGAACAACAAGAACCAAACTTCATCCCGACAGAAGTCAAAGCAGTTATACAGAAAATTCCTAAAAACAAATCACCGGGTCCAGATGGAATAACCACAGAAGCTATTCAGGCCTGTGGGAAAACAGGAGTTAAATGGCTAACAAGACTTTTCAGTATAGCATGGGAAGAAAGAAAAGTTACAGACGACTGGCAACAGGTAATAATAGTACCAATTCCACCCCCCTCCCGATGTGTCTCCACCTTGTCGCGGTGAGGGAGGGGGGGGGGGCGTTTGCGTGTCCCAGTGACCCCATGTGCTATGCCGATGGATGAACAACTACATGTCGGACAGCTCTTGGGATAGGGGCCAGCCTAAGCGAGACAAAACCTGCTGCTCTGCAAGTAGACTGAGGATAGCAGTCAAAAGTCTAAATCAGGCGCACGATGCCACTAATTTTTGGTCCGGACACATACTTGAACGCTCCCAATCAAGAGATATGGCTGAACGCCTCTAAGCCATAAACCCTCGGATGTGAGAGCCGGGCCGATACCCACCTTCCGAAAAATGGAGGTGAGATGCTGAGCACGCTGCATGCTCAGTTCAGTTACTTGTTCGAAGGCTCTCAGCTGGGGGATATGAGGGATCCCCGGGTGAGAGGGCCTGGCCGTTTCTCGCTCACTAATTCACGGAGGTAAGGTGCTGAGCAGGCAGCACGTGTAGCCTACCTCGTGAGCGAGTACTAAAGGTAGAAAACGTGCCCATGTCGCACGTAATGGTTACGAAAATGTCTGGATCTGTACTCATAGAGAGTTTAGTCAAAGGTGGAATAACGTCTCATTAACACGAAATGGAAAGCTTGGCTAGCGAATCCTTTGCGTGGTCCGAAGTCCGAAGCGAAAGCTTACCTTGTGGATGTCGTCCACAGACTGACCGTTCCTGGTTTGTGCGGGCAGCGGCGAGTGGCTAACGAAATGTCCAATATATGGAAGTGAGGAATTAAAGCAGTCATGAGCAGGATATGGCGAGTCCTCGGGTGAGCCCAGTCTCAGAGCAATACGTGCCGGCTCTGCAATTATGGAAGCCTCCTTGCATAGTGGGGAATGCCCATGGACTGTCCCTGCCTTCCCTTGAGGGTTGACCGTGAAGTCGTTGACCGTTATACCTTGACCAGCTGAGATGAAGGCGACACCACAATAGTAAGTGTCTAACGGTGCCTCGAAACTCGAGAAAGCCTGACCTCATTAAAAATGCCGGCCGAAGTCGGAAGTGCCAGCTTACGGGTGGCAAAATAAAAATTGGCACTGCGCAATTACGTCCAAGTGAAATGTCTATCGTGCTGTGCGAATGTCTCTCGTGCTAGGAACATAAGTTTTCCGAATGCCCGTTGGTCCCGGAACAGCTCTAATTGGGCACAGCGACAAGCACATGTTCGAATCGAAAGCTCGCTGAGTGGATACCGTCTACAGTCCGACCGTCCCTGGTTTGTGCGGAGAGCGGCCCGTAGCGGACCCAATACACTGAAGTGAGGAATTAAAGCAGCCATGAGCAGGACGTGGCGATTCCTAAGGTGAGCCAGCACTAGGGTGCTATATGTCGGCCCTGCAACTATGGAAGCCTCCCCCCCCCCCCCCTGGATGGTGGATAATGCCCATGGACTGTCCCTGACTTCCATTGAGGGCCGATCGTGAAGTTTTCGACCTTTCTAACTTGACTGACCAGCTGGGATGTGGACGGCACCACAAAAGTGAGAGTCTCCCAGGAATGCTAACCTGTCAAAAATGCACGCTGAATGTCGGATGTGTTTGCCTAAGGGTCTCGGCCCAAGGGTGCCTAACCAGACACACCGCCAAAGTCAAAGAAAGACAGTATGCCAATGGATTCCTGCTAACGTGCCTGGATACAAAGTGAGCGGGATTCCCCCCCCCCCCCAATCTAAATTATTCTCACGACAAGGAGGTAGACAGATTGGTATTTATATAATTATGTATAGACACAATCCTTTCACTCGTCACACAATCTGATGATACTACTAGATCTAATTTGATAATGACAAAAGCTGGTTGTTACGTTTATAGCTACAACAGAAAACATTTAATGTGAGATCCACGGGGAACTCACTGTCACATAAGGGATACGCAGATCTCTGGTTCAGCTTAAATGTCTACAAGAATATTCTGTTCTATGGCAAAGTTCAATTGGTGAAGATGCAAATCTTCGACTTGTATACTTTGCCGATAGCGGACAGTTTAATGAATGCTGTGAAGTGGCAAACGGAAGGTCCGCCACTTAACTTCTGGTTCTTTGCCTCCTGAATAAGCTGATATGGGCTGACAGTCCGGGTAGTGGTATGGACACCACAGTCGGCTGTATCAGTGTGAGTGGGGCGTAGCTCAGTCACCGGTCGTGACTACGACTACTGTTGATCAGGGTGCAGGCTCTGCGAATGACATTATTGAGAAGGGGTGAATAATCCTTCAAGACAGAGTTGTAAAGTCAATGTACCTGCCCTATTCCGTCATGGTCTACACATGTCTCAAATAGAAAGTCTAAGATAGCATGGGCTATCTGTCTTTACATACAATAATTCTTTATACTGAGATCAACAAAAGCACACTGATCTAAAGGAAAACAGCACACAAATGATATTCTATTCCTTCTTCTTCCTGTAGTTAAATTGAATATGTGTAACCACTCAGACGTTCTACTCTAAAGACTACTGTTCTAATAATATATATTCTAAGTCATGATTAATCGTGGAAACACACGAACCTCACAATGAATTCGCATCACATATTATCGGATAAATTAAATGGAATGAAATAAATTCACACGCCACAACTACGACGTCACGATATACATTAACACACCATTAAATCTATGAAACAACACCAGTCATCGCCCAAGTATTTGATGAATTAAATGGAATAAATCAAGTCAGGTAACAGAACTATAACGTCAAGATGTATATGATTGAACCAGTAAATCTATGAACCACCACAAGTTATCTTCCATAGTTATGAGTTTTAATTCCAGCATTCATCTTCCTTATCTTCAGTAAAACATTATTAATTATCCAGAAGATTTCTTAGCTAGGTTTAAGTTTTTTTTTTCTGTTTTGTTCGCATATCCTTTACAGGACATCACTGTCAACATCTGCAGCTTTCAGCTGATTGTTTATTTCTTTGCAAGATTACGCTCAGTAGTTTGCCATTGCTTTCTGAGCGACCAGCTCACATACCCCGTAAGTTACCGACGCGGAGAGAACCGCTACCAATTCTCGCGCAATGTGACGTTACTCAGAGAGTGTACGGGATTACGGAGAAAGTCGTGTAACCCCTATATCACGGAGAACGGCAGGTTTAAGATTAATTTCATTATAATCAGGACCGATATTGGGGCTGGATAATTCCCCCATGGTTTGATCTTGATAGTGGGCGATCTTGGACCACGTGTTAATAATCTGACTATGGTGAGTTTAGTTTAGTTTAGTTTAGTCGATGGACCAATATCGCGACACGCGGGTGTAACCCATAAGTGCTCCGTTCTTCTCCTAACTCAAGCCTGAGCCCGGAGAGACTCAGCTCTGTGCACGAACTCCGTAGCACCCGCGAGGATCCTTAAATACTTTGGGTAGATTTTTAATTCTTAATTTTGCCCCGGCAGCGACGTTAGGCTACTCTTTTTCGATTTCCAACTGCCAAGGGAATTGTTACGTGCGCAACAATACACACGGACGTCCGATCTCACTACCCAGATGCCGGGGAAATTTTATTGTTAGAAGTCCACGTGAAAAATCCCGTTCCTTACCGGAGCATAAACCCGGGACCTCCAGCACTCGAGGCAGACACCATAACTCGAGACCACTCAGCCCCTTTAGCTACGGTGACTATGGTGAGATAAAGATTAATAAATAATAATTAACCGTAACCGATTTACTCTCTAAACTAATTCCTTCGACTTACATGTGTGTGTGTGTGTGTGTGTGTGTGTGTGTGTGTGTCTGTGTGTGTGTGTGTGTGTGTGTCTGTGTGTGTGTGTGTGTGAGTGTGTATTTAATGCAATGTATGTCGGTATCTATGTATGTATGTTATGTATGCGTTCACGAACGGTCAATCCGATTGAGATGAAATTTTCTACACGTGTTCTTAGCATTCCCGTGCAGCCAAGTGTCATAGTTTGTTAGTTTACAAACAGCTATTTACGTAATAAACTTTAATTTTGTAATTTACAATGTAATTTATAATCGAGGGGACTTAACTTAAGAAAAGATATATCAAGGGTCATAACTTTTAGTAGCATTGCTATATATTTTATATACAATTGTTGCATTGTTATCAAAGCTTTATCAAATGTTTGTCTACAGTTGTTTACAGGCATATGCGTTATAATATATAATGATAAAATCTTTAAGGCATTTTAAAAGTTTTTATAAAAATAATGCATCTATTTTAAATACGTGAAAATTTTCTAACTCATCTTTTTATTTTTCTTCGACGTCTATACAGTCATCACAACATTTATTGGTTTTTCATGATATCTTGATAAGTTTACGTTCAGTAGTTTCAGATTGCCCTATTTAGTTATTGGGATGAAGATTGTTCTCTTCCAATCCGGTCGCTATATTTCCGGGAACGGGAGCTTATCTGGGCGAAGCCGGGCCGGGTCGTCTTTTTGGGAACGGGAGCGGGAGCAGGGGCCGAATATGAATTAAATGAGACTCTCCCTGCCAGGGGCTGGACGATTCCGGGCCGGGCTTCTTTTTGGGGAACGGGAACGGGAGCAGGGGCCGATTATGAATTAAATGAGACGCTCCCCGCCAGGAGTTGGGCGAAGCCGGGCCGGGTCGTCTTTTTTTGGGGAACGGGAGCAGGGACAGAATATGAATTAAATGAGACGCTCCCCACCAAGGGCTGTGCGAAGCCGGGCCAGGTCAGACAGATAGATAGATAGATGGATAGATAGATAGATAGATAGATAGATAGATAGATAGATAGATAGATAGATAGATAGATAGATAGATAGATAGATAGATAGATAGATAGATAGATAGATAGATAGAGGGAGAGGTGTAGGTAGGCAGGCAGGCAGGCAGGCAGGCGGGGAGGCAGGCAGTCAGGCAGATAGATAGATAGATAGATAGATAGATAGATAGATAGATAGATAGATAGATAGATAGATAGATAGATAGATAGATAGATAGATAGATAGATAGATAGATAGATAGATAGATAGATAGATAGATAGATAGATAGATAGATAGATAGAACGAACAAACTTTATTTTCAAAGGGTCAAGAATTGGGCACGCAGGCCCGTCTAACATTCTGCCCATCTGTCACTCTCTTTCATACATTATTTCATTCACACATCATTCAAGGCTAACAGAGAACAACAACAATATAAAGGATATGCATTATAAAGGCATGGGCAAAATGCGAACATCAAAACTACACGACACAGTAATATTAGATAATGGTCTGACACTTGTTGTTAGCCATGTGGAATATACTGGCCTACCAAAAGGGAACTGGCTGTTATACTAGGGTTTTGTTATTATTATTATTATCTCTATTATTAAGGGCGAAGGTAATCCATATTGAGATAGTGTTCGAATAATTTGCGATTATATGAATAGGGATTGGTGATGTCTTTGATTTCTTGTGGAAGATTGTTCCACAGCTGATCTGCAGAGTACGTTAAGCTTGTTTTGTATAAGTCAATCCTAGGCTTCGGAATGTGTAATATATTTAAACGTTTACTGTGTCTAGCATTATA
>OY992877.1:183010563-183200563 GCA_963921405.1 Cepaea hortensis
AACCCTTTGAAAATAAAGTTTGTTCGTTCGTTCGTTCGTTCTCTCTCTCTCTCTCTCTCTCTCTCTCTCTCTCTCTCTTTCTTTCTCTCTCTATCTCGCTCGCTCTCACACACACAAACACACGCGCGCTCGCGTACACACACACACACACACATATATATGTATATATATATATATATATATATATATATATATATATATATATATATATATATATATATATATATATATTTTTTTTTAGGGATCACGTCAATCTTACTATACAACTGCCCATTTGTGCACCAAGTGTTTCATGTAGAATGTATTACGGCTCACGAGCCGGACGTTCCCTGCCCCTGGGTGAGAGAGAGAGAGAGAGAGCTTACTTGTGTGGTTTATCTATAATGTAGTGTTTGTAGCCTCAGCGGCCTCTCTAGTCTCCCGCCTGCTGGGTCTGCCTCTGGCTGTGTTTCATCAATCTATACATGCCAATGCTTTCGGCTGTTTACGGTAAACTGTTTGTAGTAAGCTGCTTGAGGATATACTTTCTTAAGGCTGAACTATCTGGCATTGCACTCACTCGATTCCTAACGTCCTCACTTCCGATTCTGTCTTTCCTTGTCATATTCAATATACTGCGCCGTCTGTACGGACTGCAACAATTTTGCTTTATGTGTATTGCTGTCATTGTTCTGCTATAACATACTATCGGTGTGGGTATAATATACTGAAGAATGCAGTCATTGACACGTGTCTGTTCAGCATTATTTCCGTGGTCTAGCCAATGTCCTGGTTTGCCATATTGTATCTATGTTCTACGTTCAATCTCGACACGAATCCTTCCATCAAATGAAACCAAACGTCACTTATGTATCTCACAGGAACCACAAGTGTCCTGGAAGTGGCTACGCGACTGCGAGTGAGTCCCAGTGATAACTGGGTGCGCATTGGGGGAACTTTCTTGTACCCTAATGATCGTAAGTATATTAACTAGTTGGTTTATTTTCTCTTGCAATTCTTTTAGCTAATTAAATGTATACTACTACACCCCGTTCTATTCTGTGTCAGTATTTATTACATTCACCAAACATTTCACAATAGGTCTAGAAGAGTAGATAAAATATCCCCCACAGTAACCAGAAACACTCTAGCAGAGTAGACAGAGACACATTCGCAGAGTAAAGAGAAACATTCTCGCGGAGTAGACATCGACATAATTGCAGAGTTAACAGAAAGACTTCCATAGTAGGTAGAATCACTCTCAGAGTAGAAAGAAATACTCTCCCAGGGTAGAAGGAAACACTCTCTCAGAGTTGACAGAAACACTCTCACAGAATAGACAAAAACAGCCCGTTAGTGTAGACAGAAATGGGCGGGGGGGGGGGGGGGAGAATTCCCCACCGGTTGAGAACCACTGGTTTAGGCAGAAATACTCTCTCATAATTGACATACTTACTCTCTCAGAGTAGATAGAAACACTGTCTCAGAGTAGACAGAAACACTCTTAAAGTAGAAAGAAACACTCTAAGAGAAGACATAAACATTCGCGATACTGCAGACAGAAACACTGTTTTTCATCTCATCTCATCATCTCATCATGTTCCTCTTGTACCTTGCGGTGTCGAGGTGAAGTATAAACTTCGTGAGAGTGCCCGATTATGGGCTTCATACATCGATATTCCCATGGACTCTGCTATTCCCTCCTTCCAACGTTTAAGTGGTCGGCCTCTTCCTCTGATTCCATCTGGTCTGTACATCATTGCTTGTTGTGGCATGCTGTTGACTGGTAACCTACTTGCATGGCCAAACCATTTGACTTGCTGCTTTCTGATAAAATCTAGTGCTGCTTTAACCCTCCCACTATAGTCCTGATTTCTTCATTTCTGATCTTATCTCTTCTTGATACGTTGAGTATTCTTCTCATGAACCTCATTTCTGTTGTTGTGATTTTTTTCTTTTCTCTTTTTCTGTCATTGTCCAGGTTTGGCATTGGTAGCATAGAGTTGGCAGGAAGATTGTGTTGTAAAGTGCTTTCTTAGTAGTTATTGATACATGTTTGTTCTTTAGTATTGGTGCCATTTGTCCAATGAGTTGATTTGCCTTATTGCACCTATTTTCGATCTCGCCTTCTGATTTGCCATTTGATGATATTATACTTCCTAGGTACTTGAAACTCTTTACTTGTTTCAAGGGATGTTCGGTTAGGTGAATTGTTGTTGTTTGTTCTTCTTTAGTTATAGTCATTACCTCTGTTTTGCTTGTGCTAATTTTCATGTTATGTTCCCTACACATTTCGTTTAGACTATTCATGTGGTCTTGTAATTCAGCTTCTGATTTTGCTATTAGTGCTTGGTCATCCGCAAACAGGAGTTTTCTAATGGTTAGATTTGCAGATGGTTCTTCTTCTGTGTTCTCGTCATGCTGTATTCTTGCTGTCTCTGTCTGAGATGAGATGAGATGAGACTGAGAAAATAGAAACACTGTCATAGAGCAGTTAGAATTACACTGGCAGTATAGACAGAATTACTCTTCCAAAGTAGTCAGAAACTCTCCCTCACAGTAGAAAGAAACACTCTCAGAGTAGACAGAAATACATTTTGCAAAACTCTAGAAAACTGCAGAATAAAGGGATAATTGTTAAGCATTGTTAAAGCATAATTACATAAGTGTTCAACTTGTGGACTGAGGGACACACAAACAACTAGTGGACTCACAGAGACATTAAAATAACAACAACTAGTGGGCGCACAGAGATGCTCTTTGATACTGTCAAGAGCCCAAAACCATATTCAGTGACTGAGATTATTAACTGCTAAAATGCATTAAATCATCCTCTGCTCTACACCGGTTTCTGCCATCCCTCTCAAAGCATTAAGCCCCCTACCAGCCTTTACCACAAAGGCCTCCGCATGATCTTTAAACCACATACACCTGTCGAAGGTGATACACAAGTACTACAATTTACTCTCTCTACTAAGAGGACATCCATTCAATATAATACATGGGACATATGCCTTTTCAATGCCGTTATCCAGGGAATACCACACAACTGATGCCATGTCTTCGTTTATAACGGCCCTTCGTCCCTGCACAAGCCTGTTATCCTATTTACTGCCAATTGTAAATCTGCGGCCAAACTTTCCCTATCTCTGCACTGTCTGTACACCAACACATCATCTGCAAATGTCAAGATTCTACCAACACCTGGTGTCTCAATAGCTGCGACTGTGCTGGTGTAGACACATAAGAGCACTTGGGACACGGCAGATTTCTATGGCAACCCAGGTGTAATCGTACAGGGATCAGAAGTCCAGGAACCCATGAGCAGTGCAACCTTACGCTCACAAAGGACTGCCGAAAACCATCTGACAAGGCAAGGGCAGACCTCCCACAGACACAATCAAACAACAACCGATGGTCTCACAGAAACATTCAAACAGCAACTGGTGGATCCACAAACACATTCAAACAACAACGGTGGACCCACAGAGACATTCAAACAAGAACTGGTGGACCCACAGAGACATTCAAACAACAACTGGTGGACCCACAGAGACATTCAAACAACAACTGGTGGACCCACAGAGACATTCAAACAACAACTGATCCCCACAGTTAAAAAGTGTATTGGATATATGGTGTTATGCCCATATTGTATAGACCAGTGGTCACTCTGTGGGTGATGTGGTCAGTGTCACACTGGCAGCCTTTACTTTTCAGTTTATTTCCTGGGACCCATTATAGACTGGTTTGTCATGGGAGCTCCGGTCAATGTCTATCTATCTCACTGCGAATTCGAACCCATGACCACTGGACAGGCAAGCAAGCTGCTAGCCAATGGCCTGCCGAGATCCCCATGTATTAAACAGCATTTATGTATCCTTTATGTTCTTTTTTCGTTGTTTAGTGTGCAAACTCCACTTTCAATTACTTGTAGCATACACAAGCGCTACTCTGCGTGTGGAGGGGCCGGCCGCTGGTGTTTCCTACTATTTCGATGACGCATCTCTAGTGGAAGTACCCGAATACACAACATGGGAAGCTGATGCAAACAGACTCATCGAAGCTCACAGGAAAAACAATATTCGTTTTACGTAAGCTCTCAGTGACTGTGTTCTTAATGTGACTAAATGAATCGCATATCACATTATAGTGCGTTCAAAAATATTTGCTTCCGTATAAAAATTCATAACTCAGTAACCAACTGAGGGAAAACAATATAAGATTTAGCATATAACCTTATCATTATGTGAAACCAATAAACACATTTTTGTTCGGCAGATTATACAGCAGACCTCAGTGTTTATTTAAAAGTGTCGTAACTTAACTAAGTCTCGTCTATGGCTTACGAGTTAGTGAAAGCAGGTTGCACCACATACCGGTCACTAAGATCGAAACCAGCCACAGGTGATTTGAATGAAGATAGCTTTGCGTTGATTTATATGGTTTAATCGTCAGTATTTTAGAAAGCAGTAGCACACTCATCATCATCATATGCTATGCCGATAAGCGTGGACGGTCATGTTTCGCCATCTCACACGATCACCAGAGTCATGGATCAGCTCTGTGGTATTTTCTCGACCACGCCATGTGGTCAAGCCATCCAGATATTTACATCTCTGCCTTCGACTTGTTCTTTTTTCCCCAGTCTTGCCAGTTGTCACCAAGTTCTCTAGTTTATTTCTTCTCATGACGTGCCCAAACAATTTTGACTAACACCAAACCACTGAACGTAATATTGCTTTAGCAAATCACACACAGCCAATAACTGTTGAGGTTAATTGCAACGTCTTGTAAGTTAAGAGGGAACATTGGTGGATATAAGAGGCGGCAGTGGGTGATAATAAAGACAGATCCAGTCATCCTTTTACTGAGAGAAACATCACCAACATTAAATGTCTATAAACATCGAAGGATTATCCTCTCTTTCCAAGTCTATCCATTTTTTAAAAAAAGTGCTATCTCCGCAATTTTGATCGAGCTGGCAGACGCGCTAGTGGAGTTGATAGCGAACTGGGCCAGTAATGTCACAAGTGCGATCGGGCCGGCGCACCTGGCTTGTCAAAATGAGGAAATGTTGGCTGCCTATTCCTGTTTGCTCTCAGGTCTGAGAATGTGATAGCGCTATCAGATTACAGACCCAAAACAGTTTATTGCTGCTACATCAATGCTTAATTGTACGATTATGGCTTCTGGCCTTGACCTCTCTACATCTGGCGGCCTCCACTCGTCCCTCTGTACTATCACACGCCATTCGTGAAGTTACTGTCACGAGATTTAATTACAGCAACTGATTAGGGCAGACTCGGAAGCGATGGTGGATTTTTTGCCTTTTTGTGGGCTTCATGTAGTCTCAGTTTAGTGATCGACTAGGTGTTGTTTCTAAATTGTTGATGCGAAAGTCGGGGAGTGAATGCGTGGTTTCGATGTCACTGTCGGGTTCAAGAATTACCGGGTTCGATCCCGGAATAGGACTGTCAAGTGTCAGGAAAGACATTGGTCTAATAATGTCATTCGTCTAACTAACTGACTAACTGACTAATTAACTGACTAACCGACTGACTAACTAACAAAATAACTAATTACCTAACCAAAATAACTAACTAACTAACTAGCTAATTAACTAACTAACTAGCTAGCTAGCTAACTAACTAACTAACTAACTAACTAACTAACTAACTAATTAACATACCAATCAACTAAATAACCAGCCACCCAACCATTAACTAACTAACCAACCAACTATACAACCAGCTAGCTAACTAACTAAGGAACTAACCAACCAATAAATTAACCAACTAACTAACTACCGAAAGAACTAACTAACCAACCAACCAAACAAGAAACTAAGTAACTAATTAAATAACTAAATAACCAACCAACCAACCAACCAACTTATCAACTAAACTAACTAACCAACTAACTTACTAATTAGCTAACTAACCACCCACCCAACCAACTAACTAGCAAACTAACAATTGACTAACTAACAAACCAGTTAACTAACCAACTAACTCACCAGCTAACCAATCAACCAATCAACCGACTAATAAACCAACCAACCGACTAACTAACCAGTCAACTAACTAACCACCTAACTAACTAAATAACTAACCAACTAACCAACTAACTATCTAACTAACCATCTAACTAACTATTTAACTAACTAACCAACCAACCATCCAATTACCTAACTAACTAATTAACTACCCAACTAACTAACAAACCAACATACTAACTAATTAACCAACAAACCAACAAACTAATTACCAACCAACCAACTAACCAACAAACCAACAAATTAATTAACTAACCAACCAATCAACTAACTAATTAACCAACTAACCAACCAACCAACAAACCAACTAACTAATTTACCAACTTACTAACCATAAAACCAACTAAACTAACTAACTAAACTAACTAACTAACCAACTAACCAACTAATCACCTTACTAATTAAGTAACCAACCAACCAACCAACCAACAAACCAACCAACAAACAAACAAACAAACCAACTAACTAACTAACTAACTGACTAACTAACTAATTAACTAACCAACCCAAATAACCAACCAACAAAACAACTAACCAGTTCACTGACTAACTAACTAACCAACCAACCAACCAATCAACCAACCAACTGACCAACATACTAACTAACCAACAACCAACCAACCAACTAAACTACTAACTAACTAACCAATCAACTAACTAACAAATTAACAATCTAACCAACCAACCAACTAACCAAACAATCAAATAACCAACCAAGTAACTAACTAACCAACCAACCAACAACTAACCAATTAACTAACTAACCAACCAAATTACTAACTAACTATCTAACTAAGCAACTAACAAACCAATCAACAAACTAGCTAACTAACCAACCAATTAACTAGCTAATCAACTAATTAACCAACCAACCAATTTAATTAGCCAACCAAATAGCTAACTAACCAACAAATCACATAATCAACCAACCAACTAACCGACCAGCTAACCAACCAGACAACCAACCAACCAAACAACTAGCCACCAAACTTACTATCCAATTAATTAAATAGCCAACTAACAAACTAATTAACTAACGAACTAACCAACTAACTATGTAAGTAATCAACCAAGCACCTAACTAATTAACTAATTAGCTATTCAACCAGCCAACCAATCAACTAACTAACCAATCTACCTACCAACTAACTAATCAACCAACCAACTAACTAACTAACAAACTAACCAACCAACTAGCCAACCAACTCACCAACTAACCAACCGGTTTACCAGCCGATTAACTAAGCAAGCAACCAACTAACCAACCAACTAATCAACTTAACAACCGGTTTAATAACCAACTAACCAATCAACTAACCAACTAGGTAACCAACCAACCAACTAACCAACCAATTAACAAACCCACCAATCAACTAACTAAGTGGTTAACCACACAACCAACTAACCAACCAATCAATTAACCAACTAACTAACCAACCACCCAACCAACTAACTAACAAACCAACCAACTAACCAACTTACTAACTAACTAGCTGGCTAGCTAGCTAACTATCTAACTAACTAACTAACCACAAATCAACTAATTAACTAATTAACTAAACTAACCTACTAACTAACCAACCAACCAATTAACTAAATAACTAACCAATCACCCAACCAACTTAGCAAACAGCCAATGATCTAACTATCTAATAAACTAATAATTAACCAACTAACTAATTAAATAACTAACCAACTAATTATCTAAGTAACCAACTAACCAACCAAGTACCCAACTAACTAATTAGCTTACCAACCAACCAACTAACCAAACAATTTACGAACCAACTAACCAACCAACCAATCAACCAACTAACTAATTAACTAACTAACTAATCAACCAATCAACTAACTATCTAACTAACTAACCAACTAACTAACTAGCTAACTACATAACTATTTAACAAACTAACGAACTAACAAACTAACTAACTAACTAACGAACTAACTAACTAACTAACTAACTAACTAACTAACCAACCAACCAACCAAGTAACTAACTAACTAACTAACTAACTAACCAACCAACCAAGTAACTAACTAACTAACTAACTAACTAACGAACGAACGAACCAACCAACCAAGTAACTAACTAACTAACTAACTAACTAACCAACTAACCAACTAATTACCAGAATCTGTAGAACATGTTTCTCTGTCCTCACAGGGTCAACGTGCCATCGGGCCTCTCTGCTTCTGACTTCGTTGTTCACGTAAGCAAATGTACAGTTGGTTCCTTTGCGTTGTATATGTGTGTGTGTATTATGTGTGTGTGTATTATGTGTGTGTGTGTGGTGTTATGTGTATATGTGGGTGTATGTAGGTGGCCATGTAAGCACATGTACCATTGGTTGTCTTGTGTTGTGTGTGTGCGTGTGCGTCTGTCTGTCTGTCTGTCTGTCTGTCTGTCTGTCTGTCTGTCTGTCTGTCTGTCTGTCTGTCTGTCTGTCTGCTCTTGTGTTGTGTGTGTGTGCGTGTGCGTCTGTCTGTCTGTCTGTCTGTCTGCCTGTCTGTCTGTCTGTCTGTCTGTCTGTCTGTCTGTCTGTCTGCTCTTGTGTTGTGTGTGTGCGTGTGCGTCTGTCTGTCTGTCTGTCTGCCTGCCTGCCTGTCTGTCTGTCTGTCTGTCTGACTGTCTGACTGTCTGCTGTAGCAGAATGAATATCATATCAGTATTAGCTTAGGGGTGCAAGACTACAGCACGCTTGAGCATCCATATAGAACAGTAAGAAGGATGCTCAAGTCGTGACGTAGCTGGTTGTTGAGTAGTGACCACCAAGGACGAGGGAAGGGAAGACAACATCACGATTGATTTGTACTTGGATTTTGTATCGACCATCATGTGCAAATAAAGTATGTTTTGAAATAACACAGCCGAACTTGTTGATCCTCTGTATACGCATTGTTACACTGCGATATACTGTTCATTTACAAAGAGCTATGGATGGTTAAGTTTTTATATAAAGATGAAGAAAGGCTAAGCTTAATTTGCCAACAACTGTTGCATGAAATGCCAAAATATGTTTTTTGAGGAAATTACAAAGAATACCATGGACAGACAGAAACATCAATAGCCAGGTCCTACAAGAATCAAATGAAAACCGTAAACAGATTAGAGAAATTACACATAAACAGTCACAAATTTTTGGTCACCTTTTGAAAAAAAACAAATAGGAAAACTTGGTGACAACTGGCAAGATCGAGGGTACGAGAATAAGGGGAAGGCAGAGAAGTAAATATCTGGGTGGCATGGCCAAGTTGTATGGATACAAGAACATTGAGCTGGTCCGCGACTCTGGTGATCGAGTGAGATGACAAAACATGACTGCCTACGCTTACCAGCATGGCACATGATGATGATGATGACTGCATGAAGAAACTATAGTGGAGTTTTAAATTTTGCTTCGGTTCCCAAATCAATCCCACCTGAAACAATGGGTACCAAAAATAATACTTGGAAAGTAAAAGTTGGTGTGATACTGACATTATCGCAAACTGATTGTCGATTGATCTGTAAACATATGAGTTAAACACCATCTACTCAATGCACCTTTAAAGTCGGAAAGAGGGTCCTTATCTTTATTTTTCTAGTGGTAAACAGGCAATATTCGAGGAAGACGAACCCCAACTGTGTAGTAAAGATTTCACATGTTTGAAAAATGTCTTAACTATTTCCCGTTACGTTGAAAGAAGCTTCTCCCATTATAAAAACCTTGCCAGATAATTTTTAAGCTTCATAATGTAATGTCATTGTTGGCCGTAATTTTTAGAGTGTCGGTAACGACTTAATACCGTGTTTCCCTGAAAATAAGACCTACGCCTATAATAAGCCATAGCACGATTTTTCAAGGTGCTTTTAATATAAGACCTACCCCTAAAATAAGCCCTAGTTAAGATAGTCAGCTAGAATGAGAGACCTATTGCCGAATAGCCATTCGGAGGACATACGCCACTGGTGCGCACTGGATAATTAACGGATGTGGTTCATAATTTAATACGTCACTCTTGTGAAATAAAGTTAACCATGTACTAATGCAGGCTACATGGACAAGAAATATTCATTTAGGGAAAGCTTTATTTCTGGGCATGAAAGACTGGGACCAATGGTTCTACAGGAAATGGAGTCGCAAGAAATTCAGGCCGGAATTCGGGATTTGAAGAGTTATGACGATGCACCAGAAGAAGATGACATGACTGTATTTGAATAAATGTAGAATTTTTTACATGAATAAATGTAGATTTTTGTATCAGATATATATATATATATATATATATATATATATATATATATATATATATATATATATATATATATATATATATATTCATTCATTGGCACCTTGCCGTCTTGACAGACGATAGTGTGTGCTTTAAAAAGGCATAATAACTTTTAACTATGGCGGTAGTGAATGTGACTGATAAGGCCAATTTGCGCTGTAAATGTCCGTTCACAGTGGGTGCATGTGAACACGTGGTCATTTCCACCATCATGCACCATCTTACGTCTCAAACGCTTGGTGTGTGACTTTTCTGCAATAATTTTCTCCTTTGACTTTATTCCATTTCTGATATTTGCCCTCCATGCAACACGCTCAGCGGCGACTTGCTCCCAATGTGCATTATCAATGCCTGTATCAATCATGTCCCGCTTACACACATCTTTGTATCGTAGTAGAGGCCGACCCTGAGATCTCTTACCCATCTGTAATTCACCAAAAAAAGATATCCTTTGGTATTCTACCATCATCCATCCTCCTAAGATGTCCTATCCATCTAAGTCTACGAAGACTGAGCATGGAATAAACTGTCACACAACCTGATCTTTCCAATACTTCAGTATTTGTGATTTTGTCTTGCCACTTAATACCAAGAATTCTTCGCAGACACCGCATATGAAAGCTGTTTAAGTTGTTCTCTTGGTGTGAGTAAGTTGTCCAGGTTTCACTGCCATAGAGAAGAGTACTAAGGACACAGGCTTGATAGACAAGGACTTTTGTTTTGGCAGTAAGCTTCCTGTTCTCCCAGACTCTTTTTCTTAACCTGTTCATTGTTGTTGCTGCCTTACCAATCCGGATGTTGATTTCCTGATCTAGGGATAATTTGCTATTTACCACTGATCCTAGATATGTAAAATGGTCTACTATCTCTAGTTCGGCGTCGTCAATAAAGATTGATGGTACCCCATGTTCACCTTGTGACATAATCTGTGTCATCTTTTTGCTAATTGTTAAACCAAATTCAGAACAAGCATTGGAGAATGCAGATAGTAGACATTGCAATTCTTCCTCAGAGTGGGTCGTAACTGCAGCATCATCTGCAAAAAGCAACTCTCTGATCAGTACCCTCCTAATTTTGGTCTTAGCCTTCAATCTCTGAGCATTGTAGAGGCCGCCATCTGAGCGTGAGTGAATGTATATACCACCATCCTGATCGCGAAATGCATATTTCAGTAGAAGTGAAAAGTATATTCCAAAGAGGGTGGGAGCTAGTACACAACCTTGCTTAACTCCACTCTTGATTTCAAATTCTTCAGAAATTGCACCATCAAACTTGATTATACCCTTCATGCCTGTGTGGAACGATTCCACAATGGACAGAAGAGTTGGTGGGCAGCCAATCTTCTTTAGTACCTTGAACAGACCCTCACGACTGACCAAATCAAATGCCTTTGTGAGGTCGATGAAGGCAATAAACAGTGGTTGATTCTGTTCACGGCATTTTTCTTGCACTTGTCGCAATGAGAATATCATATCAGTGGTAGACCGGTTCTGTCGAAAGCCACACTGTGATTCGGGGTAGACTTGATCTCCTAGGACTTGAAGTCTGTGCAGAACAATTCTGGCAAATACTTTTCCAACAATACACAGAAGTGAGATACCCCTATAGTTGTTGCAGTCGCTCCGATCGCCCTTGTTCTTGTACAGTGTTATGATGCTTGAATCTTTGAAATCCTGTGGGACTTGTCCTTCACGCCAGCATAGCTCTATTAGCTGGTGGATCTGTATAGTGAGTGTGTCTTGCCCACTCCTGATAACCTCTATTGGAATCCCATCCTTACCTGGAGCCTTGCCAGATGCAAGTTCATTTATAGCACACTTAACTTCTGTTAAGGTGGGAAGTGTGTCCAGGTGGTCAAGAGTTGGTAGAGCCTCTATGGCGTTGAGGGCATCATTCGCTAGTTTGGTCTCACTTGAGTAAAGCTCCAAATAGTGCTCTACCCATCTGTCCATCTGCTGTTTCTTATCAGTGATGATTTCTCCAGTCAAGGTTTTCAATGGTGCACTTCTTTTGATCACTGGACCACAGGCTTTCTTTATTCCTTCATACATGCTTCTTATGTCTCCCTTATCACTTGCGATTTGAATGGACTCACATAACTTGATCCAATAATCATTTGCACACTGCCTGGCAGCCTTTTGAACATCCTTCCTAGCTTGCCTTAGCTCACTCAGAGTGTTACGCGTTGGTCTTATCAATCAAGGGCTGCAGAGTCTCGCTGTTGGCCGCAAACCAGTCCTGCCTCTTATGATCCACAGTGCCGTAAACCCCTACGGCAGTTTTATAAAGAGTTTCCTTAATTTGACCCCACTTTTCATTTACTGTACAATTTTCTGGTGTATCAGTGAAAGCGTCTTCAAGTTGCTGTTGAAACTGAAAGCACTTTACAGGATCATGAGTGTTAATAATATTAATCCTGAGGCTAGATTTGTGTTTAGCTGTGTAGATTCTCTTTGGTCGCAGTCTAACACTTGCAACAACCAAAGAATGATCCGTATCACAGTCAGCACTGTGGTAACTACGAGTCAATGATATATGGTTCAGATGTTGTCTCCGTGTGATGATGAAGTACAGCTGGTGCCAATGGCCGGATCTTGGATGTTTCCATGTGACCTTATGCATCTCTTTTGTTTTAAAAAAAGAGTTTGTAATACATAGGTCATTACTGGTGCATTACTGGCTCCAGCAGCCTTTGCCCATTTTCATTCATGCGACCGATGTTGTATTTTCCAAGGCACACTGGCCATGAACTCGAATCCTTGCCCACACGAGCATTGAAATCACCGAGCATATAAATGTAGTCAGATTTTGGAACTGCCTTGATCACGGAGTCTAACTCCTCATAGAACGAATCCTTCACATCATCAGAGGAATCAAGTGTCGGTGCATATGCAGTAATAATGGTGGCAAACCCACAAGAGGTTGCCAAGCGCAGGGATAATAGTCTTTCATTTCCTCCTGCTGGAATTTCAATCATTCCCAGTAGCGAATTCTTCACTGCAAAGCCCACACCGTGTTGCCTTTTTTCTGCCTGCCCTCTACCCTTCCAGAAAAAGGTGTAGTTGTTTTCCCTGAGTGACCCTTCCTCAGCGAGGCGAGTCTCCTGCAGGCCAGCAATATCAACGTTTAGACGATTGAGTTCGGCATCAATCACAGCCGTTTTTCTCACATCGTCAATATTGGTCAAGTCAGTGGAAAATCCTGGACACATGGTTCTCACGTTCCAGGTTGCAAGCATTTTTGTTTGTACCTGGTGCATTGGTTTTACAGCCTGCGATTCAGATTTTGTCCTAGCCCCAAGCACCCATTGAAGCAGGCAGGCTGTGGCGGATCAGCACCCAATTGGCTGGGGGCTGCCCAGCTTGAGGCGGGCGGTAGCTGATCAGTGACACCTATAGGTGTCTCCCACCGTCAGAGGCAACGCGTGGCGCCCCATGTCTACGCCAACTGACAAGGACTTATAACCCGTAACAGTTGCCTCTCGCTTTGATTCCGAGACCAGTTAAGACCATGGATGGAGTTATTGCCTCTACATAGCACAAAGCCTGGGCTAAAATATAGAGATCATGTGTTGCCCATGCAGCATGATCCCTCTCTCGGCCTGCCTAGTTTACTCCAGAGGAAAGGTAACACCCCTACATCTGGAACAAGACAAGCTGCAGAAGCTGCCGGATCAGCAAAGCAATGCTCTAACTGTCCGCCTGTCGGAGCTTCGATCCTAGACCAGTCGCCAACCAAGGCTTAGGGCATTGTCTGCCCTGCCATGACAATTTTGTCTTTAGCTTGCATTTCCTCGCACCAGGGTAAGGCTTGTACCCTCCCAATTGCGCTCTTCCGCCCGAAGCCGTTGGCACAATGTGGGGTGTCGGGTTTGGTAAGCGCCGCCCAACGTTCAGCGCTAACAGAAACCAGGTAGTACCGTCTACTGTTATACGGTAGCTCAGTCATATCTGACTATAATATATATGAAAACGCAGTAAATAGAAAGGAGGAAGTAAATAAATAAACGAGGAGCACGCATTCATTCACTCAACTCACTACAGTGGTGCAAAGAGGGATAGATGCCCAACGATGGCTGCTGGAGCACCGGAGAAGAAAAGAATATCAAGGAGAGGAAGAGATCAGCACCGCGAAGAGCGCTTCATTTAAAAGAATAGATTATAGGTATAAGATAAATTCCAGACTTTAGCAGAGGGTCATACTACAATGTATGTCCCGATTAGTGGAAAGCCCGGTTGCACTTCAACAGTATTGATACAAGAGGACAAACATTCACTAACATAGATTAGACAACAAAAACTATAACACATAAATAACAACTATAATGAAATCTTTATTGAATGCATCTCATCGTCTGAAGATAAATGGACACCCAGGTACAACACATGATCGATGCTTACAGTAGTGGGAACCTATAGTCCCACAGTGAGGGTCACTGCTGCCTAACATACATGATCACATGACCGAGTACCCACCACACAAATCAATAAGAACATGACAACAAAGGAATTTCAATGCTAACATAAACATTAGAAACATAAACCTAACCATGAGCCTGGGTTACCTGGCCCGGGAACAGCATATGTTGCACCAAGGCACAGAATGCATCAGTGCAGATGAACACGGTCCCACATTTATGTTGCACCGAGGCACAGAATGCATCAGTGCAGATGAACACGGTCCCACATTTATGTTGCACCGAGGCACAGAATGCATCAGTGCAGATGAACACGGTCCCACATTTATGTTGCACCGAGGCACATAATGCATCAGTGCAGATGAACACGGTCCCACATTTATGTTGCACCGAGGCACATAATGCATCAGTGCAGATGAACACGGTCCCACATTTATGTTGCACCGAGGCACAGAATGCATCAGTGCAGATGAACACGGTCCTACATTTATGTTGCACCGAGGCACAGAATGCATCAGTGCAGATGAACACGGTCCCACATTTATGTTGCACCGAGGCACAGAATGCATCAGTGCAGATGAACACGGTCCCACATTTATGTTGCACCGAGGCACAGAATGCATCAGTGCAGATGAACACGGTCCCACATTTATGTTGCACCGAGGCACATAATGCATCAGTGCAGATGAACACGGTCCCACATTTATGTTGCACCGAGGCACAGAATGCATCAGTGCAGATGAACACGGTCCCACATTTATGTTGCACCGAGGCACAGAATGCATCAGTGCAGATGAACACGGTCCCACATTTATGTTGCACCGAGGCACAGAATGCATCAGTGCAGATGAACACGGTCCCATATTTATGTTGCACCGAGACACAGAATGCATCAGTGCAGATGAACACGGTCCCACATTTAGGCTCTACTGTAGGATGTGCCCCAACTTCTACCTTGTCCCAGAGATAAATTCAGTAAATACATCGAGTACAACAGGCAGATATGATATCGCCAACCCAGACAAGACAAGAACATGAGCATGGTTCGCTAGAGCATGTACATAAACATGAGCATGAAGGGCTCAAGCAATTAGTAAAACCAGGAAACTGCAACTTTAACCATACAGTCACAAACTAACTTATAGAAAGCTCGTCTATTGGGTCAGCTCGGGTGGGGGAAGGGAAACAAAACCTGGAATTTTCCCTCGACTACGATTGGGGGTTATATCCTGCAACAAACGTAAACAACATCGTTTGAAATGATAAACAAATACACATTATTTTACATATGCTCATGTACTGGTCTCCAATTCCTGTCTCTCAGTTTTCATTCTTCAGGGAGATTATATGCTCAAACAGTGCAATAATGACTATTGCTCCCACAAATCACCTACTTCGCTGTCTTTTCCAGCCCAGCAGAACAGTGATGTGAACTGACATCAATATCTCCTCTCTCCTCGGGGGCACCAACTTCTAGGGCTTCTCCATGTATTCTACAGTTCGCTATTCATTTCTGGAGTCTCCCTGATTATATGGAACTGTCGTAATCATCCTCTTATCCCCAATATTACAGGCCTGCATCAATCAGTGCCACTCTTGGCCAACATCAGCCATAAACATACAATCACAGACAATACATCACTCCATGGCAAGCTACCTTACTATTCTCCCACTCACTGCTGCATACAACTGCAATCATTGTCTCTTGTTGATAATTCAGTCGGATAACATAACATAGCATGTCAAAGAAAGGGTAATATCAAATAAACTTGTCCACACCAGCATCTCCCGGCCTAGTAGCAACCAGGAATATCAACCCATCAAGTGGTCAGAATAAACAACCCCATACTGACAACAACAAAAACAAAGAGTGCCACATATGGACTAACTGTAGATCATACATAATTCATCATGTCATCGCATCAACAAAATTATCCTTATTACTACGAACATCATGGAAAGGCATACGCAACGAAGTACATGGTGTACTGACCCATTTTGACCGACTCGTATTTTATATGCTCCCATATACTTGGGATACCTATGTGTGTGTGTGTGTTTGTGTGTGTGTGTATATATATATATATATATATATATATATATATATATATATATATATATATATATATATATATATATATATATATACCATATGGCAAAATACATGACCATTATCACGGTCACCTTCACCAGGTGATCGACATAATAATCATAGGGAGGATTAACATAGACACCGACTGGGGCTCTTAATATCTGGCATGTACCGACTGCATTTGTCACAGCCAGTACCAGCGTTTGAAAGTTTGGAGAGAACAATAATGGAGGGGTATATGCCTGGGAAGAGAGGAACAGGAAGGAAAAAGAGAAGATGGGTGCAGGATATGGCGGATGATCTCCAGGTGGGTGTATCGGACGCGGGACATCTTACTTATGATCGAGAGGTTTTCCGGAAGGTTGTTATGGGAGCGAGGTTCTGCAAAGGACATGCTACTGAATGAATGATTACATATTTGTTTACAATTAGAGGCTACTTACACGCCTTATTAGCCTCTTGATTCAGGTGATCTGTTAATAGAAATGAGCCGTGCAATGCCGGCGACCCGGACACGGAAGTTTACATATCTGTCCTCCACAGAGAACTAACAATACGTTAATGTCTATCCCTTAATTTTAGCGACTATTCTAGATATTTGTTAAAGAATTCTAGGCAATTATTAAATGTATGACTAATTATAACTCATATTCCAGATACTAATCCTAATCAACTTATTATCATACCTACCTCTAGCGTTTTACAAGAATGCTTCTGCAAGCCATAATATCACTGTTTTGTTTCTTCAACGGTTTATGCAAATGTTTCATTGATATTTGTGACACGGCCTGGTCACACTTGCTGCCTTTTTACATGTTCTTGGATGGAGGTGGTGTGTGGGAGAGGGGGGGGGGAGGAGAGCCAGTTCCATTACCCTCCTGATGTAGGGCCGAAACGGTCGCCTCCAGCCGAGTCTTCCCTAGAACTGACTACTGGCAAATAGTCCGCACTTGTCTTTTTAATGTTGGCCTGGGAAATTACCCAGCATACAACGAGCTATTCAACAGGTTCTCGTGGTTGCATCAGCATCATCGTGCTGTTGCGGGGCGATCTATTTCATATGTATATACAAAGAACACACACATCAACGGGTTGCCTAAAAGCCAAAGATGGCAAAATCATAATAGAAAATGATCAGATTTTACATGCGTGGTCAGATTATGTGAAGGACCATACAATGATACAAGATAAGAACAATATGATTATCGGAATAATAATGAAGAACCATCAATTTTGAAGATGGAAGTTCAGAATGTTCTTAACCATATGAAAACTGGCAAGACCCCTGGTACAGATAACATTACAATAGAAATTATCAAAAGAATATGGAACTGACCAAGTCACCAGACTCTTGAACGCAATATATGATACTGGAGATATACCTCCTGAATTATGTAAGTCTATATTTATTGCAATCCCGAAGAAATAAAGAGCCTTAGAATGTGATCAACATCGAACAATTAGTATAATGAGTCACATCACGAAGAATTTGCTGAGAATTATCATACAAAGAGTTAGGAAGAAAATACAACCCGAAATAGGAGAATAATAATGTGGGTTTATAGAAAGCAAGGGTACAGTAAATGCTGTGTATATACTGATAACAATAATTGAACGTTCTATAGAAGTAAACAGAGATCTATATCTTTGCTTTATTGAGACTACACAAAGGCTTTCGATAAAGTGAGACATATCGATATGATAAGGATGCTTGAAGATCTACAAATTGATTGAAAAGACCTTAGACTTGTAAAAAAAAAAACATATATTGGAAACAACAGCTGCCATCCAAATTGATAATGAAGTAGGTTAATTTCAGCCTATTAAAAGAGGTGTGAGACAGAGATGTGTAATAACTCCAGATCTTTATTCCCTGTACAGTGAAAATATTTTCAGAAATATAGAAGATATGGAAGGAATCAACATTGGGGGAACGATACATCAATAACATTATATATGCAGATGATACAGTCTTGATTGCAGACAATGACCAGAACCTGCAACATTTAGTAGATGCGGTTGTTGCACACAGTGAACAACTAAGGTCAGAATTTAATAGTAAGAAGACACAGATTATGTTAGTCACTGGAAAGAAGGAAATAGCACAATGTGATATACGAGTAAATGGGCATATTCTTAAGCAAGTTAATCGGTACAGTTATCTCGGAACAGTCATACCATCTGATGGGTTTGCCTTGAAGAGATTAAATCAAGAATTACCATTGCGACGGTAGCCTTTTGCAAGATGAAAAACATACTGATCAATAAAAAGATATCAATTGAAACGAGAAAAAGAGTGTTGAAGTGCTACATATAACCTAGTTGTATGGATGTGAAGCATGTACAATGAGCAGACAAGCTGAAAAACATCTGATGGCTGTGGAAATGTGGTTTCTGAAGAAAATGCAAAGAATACCATGGACAGACAGAAAAACCAATGAACAAGTCCGTCAAGAAACAAATGGAGCTCGTAAACTGATTAGTCGTTACACGTTGACAGTCAAATTTTTTGCGTCATTTTACGAGAAGAAATGAATTGGAGAACTTGGTGACAACTGGCAAGATCGAAGGGAAGAGACCAAGAGGAAGACCGAGAAGTAAATACCTGGATGGCTTAGCCACGTGGCATGGGCGAGACACAAACACGGAGCTGATCCACTACTCTACCATGGAAACACGGTATTAGCTAGGTACCATTATCTATATTGTTTTCCCTGGTCCCAATTGAAGTGAAAATAATTATATGGCCAGCAAAATAGAATTAGACGTTTATTCATTTAAATATTGGGTAGAATTTAGCTCTACATTATGGTAAAATACAATACAAGAGGCCATGTTTATTGTTTAGTTTACACCTTGATAGTTGAGGGGTAAGCAGTAAAATTTGTAAACAGATAAATATAGTTCACATATTATAGTTATTGGATATATTTTAAGTCCATATTGATATGTTATGGTCATAAGTTAGATACTGTAGGTCTCATTTTGTCATTTTTCATAACTAAATTTCTGCACACTTGCACGATTGTTAGACCCTTAAGGACCTTGTAACAGACGATGCGCTGGCTTGGAATGTTTTGGTTGAAGGACCTAGCTCCAATGGTGAATAAAAAGCAGAGAGAGAGAGAGAGAGAGAGAGAGAGAGAGAGAGAGAGAGAGAGAGAGAGAGAGAGAGAGAGAGAGAGAGAGAGAGAGAGAGAGAGAGAGAGAGAGAGAGAGAGAGAGAGAGAGAGAGAGAGAGAGAGAGAGAGAGAAGTAATTTCTCTAGTTATAAGTATTGTTATGAGAAAGACTGTCTAACAAAACCAAGCTTACTATCCTTAACTAAGTTCAGGCGGATATTTACAATCTGTAAGAACCTCAGACAAATACTAAGCATTTGTCAGAATTTATTGCGAACATTTACATTCGGTAAGAACTTAAGGAACATATTTACAATCTGAAAGAATTTCAAGCAAATATTTAGTCTCTAGGAATTTCAAGCAACAATTTGCGGTCTTTAAGATCTTCAGGCAAATATTTACAAATTGTAAGAATTTCTTCCAGATATTTATATTCTGCAAGATTTCAGACTCATTGTTTTACATTATGTAAGAATGCCAAGCATTTACAATCCTGCGGAACTACACACATATGTTTACATTGTGTAAGCACCAGAGACAAATATTTACTTTTTAAGAACTTCGGGCACACATTTACGTTCTTTAACAAGATCAAAACAGGTTTCAAGTAATTAAACATGGCAATTAACAGTAGCAACAGGTATAGTAATCACTCACGTTTCAAATAGATCAATTATAATTATTTTGGGAGTCACCATGGCGAAGTGGTCAAGCAGTCTGCCTCCCGCTCCGAAAGTTGTGGGTTCGATTCCGGGATACGTCATTCGTTTCATGAGTGCACGTTTCTCGGAGACTCCTGGGGGTCGTCGCTGGAGCTTTGTGCGATGCTTTCGGCAAATCATCCTGCCGAAAGAGACAGAGCCATATGGGATATAACCTGGGGCAATAAAGTCCTCTCAATTTTAAGACTTTTCGTTTAATAATAATTTCTTCTTCAGGTAGACCACACTCGCCACCTATTCGGCTTTGGGTCAGCTGTGAGAAGCGACTTCATTGTTAACACAGATTATAAACAGTACCGGGATGTTCTGTATAGTTTGTTCACCTCGGCAACAGTGACAGACTATCAATGGAACCGTGACCAAGGAAGCCAGGTAACAACAAAGTGTTACACTCAACGGATGCAAATCTGTGCCTTGCTACTTTACCTGTTTACCATAGTTCGCATCTCCACTACATTCAGTTTCATATCTGGAAACACTACATGGGACAATTTTATTAGATGTTATCCCAGTGCGCTGAAGTAATTAAAACACATAGTCACGGGTATTGTTTGAGTACGGGACATCTGTTATCTCCATAATTAATTTCAAATTTAAGACGAACTCTATCTGTTTGCACAAAACCGGCTGAAACCGTCTAATGTTAACGCCTCACTAAACAATGATTCTATATATGTATTCTATTGCTGTATTCTCATGCGATGTTGCATGACGTCATCATTTCAAAAGTGAAGGTCCACACACACGCCATAAGGCGCATCGGGCATATTGGGCATACTCTCTAGACATATTTTGATAGACCAATCGACAGGCGCGGGTGATCTGGTCGCTTGTATTTTCCCAGACCTTTCCTGATCCCAGTTTTCCACAGGTCAGTTTAAACATTCGAAGCCACCGTAATGCGGGTCCCACCGCAGGCTGCCAGGACGGTAGGCGAGTCTTTAGCCACTAGGGCTCCCAGTGATATTACTACAAGATTGATTTTAGGTGTAAGAGTTGAAATAACATGGCCAGTGATTCATCTCTTACCGCTCACATTAATGTCAGTCTAACCTACATTATTCCTGGTGTTACATAACCGTCATTCTAACCTACATTATTCTTGGTGTGACCCAAACGTCACTCTAACTTACATTATTCCGAGTGTGACTCAAACTTTACTCTAACTTACATTATTTTTGGTGTCACTGAAACTTCACTCTAACTTACATTAATTTTGGTGTGACTCCAACGTCATTCTAACCTACATTATTCTTGGTGTGACCCAAACGTCACTCTAACTTATATTATTCCGAGTGTGACTCAAACTTCACTCTAAATTACATTAATTTTTGTGTGAGTCAAACGTCATTCTAACCTACATTAGTCCTGGTGTGACTCAAACGTTACTGTACCCTACATTATTCCTGGTGTGACTCAAACGTTACTGTAACCTACATTATTCCTGGTGTGACTCAAACGTTACTGTAACATACATTATTCCTGGTGTGACACAAACGTCACTGTAATCTACATTATCCTTGGTGTTACGCAAAAGTTACTTTAATCTACATTATTCCTGGTGTGGCTCAAACGGCACACTAACCTACATTATTAATGGTGTGACTCAAACGTCTCTCTAACCTATATTTTTCCTGGTGTGACTCAAACATCTCTATAACTTACATTATTCGTGATGTGAAGCAAAAGTCACTATAACCTACATTATTCCTGGTGTGACTCAAGGGTCACGCTAACCTGCATTATTCCTTCTTTGACTCAAACGTTACTTTATATACATTATTCCTGGTGTAACAGAAACCTTACTGTAACCTACATTAATCCTGGTGTTGACTCAAACATTACTGTAACCTACACTATTTCTTGTGTGATTCAAACGTTACTGTAACCTACATTATTCCTGGTTTCACTCAATCGTTATTTTAACCTGCATTATTCCTGGTGTGACTCAAACGTTACTGTAACCTATACTATTTCTTGTGTGATTCAAATGTTACTGTAACCTACATTATTCCTTCTTTGACTCAAACGTTACTTTATATACATTATTCCTGGTGTAACAGAAACCTTACTGTAACCTACATTAATCCTGGCGTTGACTCAAACGTTACTGTAACCTACATTATTCCTGGTGTGACTCAAACGTTACTGTAACCTACATTATTCCTAGTGTGACTCAAATGTTACTGTAACCTACATTATTCCTAGAGTGACTCAAATGTTACTGTAACCTCCATTATTCCTGATGTGACTCAAACGTTACTATAACCTACATTATTCCTGGTGTGACTCAAACGTCTCTCTAACCTACATTATTCCTGGTGTGATTCAAACGTTACTGTAACAAACATTATTTCTGGTGTGACTCAAACGTTACTGTAACCTACATTATTCCTGGTGTGACTCAAACATTACTGTAACCTACATTATTCCTGGTGTTGACTCAAATGTTACTGTAACCTACATTATTCCTGGTGTTGACTCAAACGTTACTGTAACCTGCATTATTCCTAGTGTGACTTAAACGTCACTCCAATCTACATTATTCCTGGTGTGACTCAAACTTTATCATCATCATCATCATCATCATCATCTTCCACTTCTGTCGTTATAATAACCTACATTATTTCTGGTATGACTCAAACTTTATTATAACCTACATAATTCCTGGTGTGACTCAAAATCATTTTCTTCACATCTGTTACATTAATTAACATTATTGCTGGTTCTGCTCTAAATCTGTTTGTCACTGGTGTCACTATAGACTATACCTTACAATATTTCTAGTGTTATTACATATCATGTTATCAAAGCTGTTACTCTAACATATTACCGCTGTTACCTATATCATTTTCACACCGCTGTTATTCTAACCTACATTACTCCTGTAGCTACTATTAACTCATTTTGTCACAGCTGTTACTCTAACGTACATTATTCACGTTGATGTCAGAACTCATGTTGTCACAACTGTTACTCTAAAACGTACTCTATTCGGGGGTGGGGGGGGGGGGGGTATTAAGATCACAGATTGGCAGACTCAAAATGGCTTCAGGCACAATATCCTATTAAGTGACAATTCTTTGACGTTTTAACTGTTTGGTTATTGTAATATGATTAATTTGATGTGTTAATAAAATATTGTGAATATAACAATGCACCTTTCGAGGCTGACAATTTTGGAAAGGTTAATTCTTTTTCTTTCGCTTGCTGTAAATGGGGGAATGACATTCTGACATATAGTGAAATAGTGCATGGGCCAAAAAAGGTTGAGAACCACTACTCTAAAACGTACTCTATTCTTAGCGTTACTATAACTCATGTTGCCACAGCTGTTTTTCTAACATAATCTATTCCTTCTGTTAGGATAACTCATATTTGTTAAAGCTGTCACTCTAGCCTACACTATTCTCGATGTTACCTTAACTAATTTCATCACAGATTTTACTCAGTTACTTGTGTTCAAATAGTCAATACCTAAACCGTAATCTCTTCAGCTTCCAGCATTTTTTTTTTTTTTCATATCCTTTACAGGACATCGCTGTCAACATCAGAATCTTTCAGCTGTATGTTGATTTCTTTGCATGATTACGCTCAGTAGTTTGCCATTGCTTTCTGAGCGGCCGGCTCAGTTATCCCGCAAGTCACCAGCGGGGGTCGAACCGCTCCCAGCACTCGCCCTGCTACGAGACTCTGCGTGATAAATGGGATTACGGAGAAAGTGTTGTAACTCCTCGGCCAGAGAGACCGGCCAGCAGTTATTAGTTTCCAATAATACATGCCAGAGTCTGATGGGGGTCACCAAGTCCCACAACCCACACGGTGGTAAAACGAAGTCTATACTGATTTATTTATATGTAAATTAATGTAAATGGACGCATTTGAAGTATCGCATATTTTTGTACTGATACATTTGCCATCTTGACAGACGATAGTTAGTTACATTGTACTTCAAAAAGGCATAATAACTACAAACCAGGTGGGGACCAGGCATGGAGTTATACCTATCCATTGCATAAAGCCTGGGATAAATTGTAAAGATCATGTGTTGCCCATGCAGCACGATCACTCTCTAGCCTACTCAAGAGGAAAGGTAACACCAAAACAATAGCATATTCTATGCGCATCTGTAAACGAGATTTATCTTATATCGTTGTTAACATTGCATTTCCTTAGAGTAACCCAGACTTTTCCCGAGCTGCTGCTGCCACAGATGAGCTTGTCAAGAATGGGTATGACTGTTAATGTCTTGTTTATTGCTTGATTGATTATCAGATGAGCTTGTCAAGAATGGGTATGACTGTAAATGTCTTGTTTATTGCTTGATTGATTATCTAAAATTCGATCCGATAACAATCGATACATGGCATTCAGTTCTCTATCTCTTACGTATAAATCTATAAGGACACGGATAGTTACTACTGATTATGGGATGTAAAATGAGAATAGTGGATCGATGGCCAAGGGTGTCCCAGATGGGTTATCAATATTAATCCCCCCCCCCCCCTTTAGAAAGCCCATGAATGACCACGAAAACCCCTAACGTGGAGAACAAGACCTGTTGTATTCAAGTCATACACGAAGGCGATATGATCAGGGAAACTATACCATAGACACCCAGAGGAAAATACTCCCTCCTTATAGAATTATGGGGCTATGGGTATGGATCCCTCCCCACCATGATCAGAACCCATTGTAACATAGTATTCCATAATAAATGTAAAGACCACTTTTACCAGAACTTCCACAAGTTATATACACAAACTCCAGGTTTCAACTGAACAATGTATTGAGAACAATGTTGGATGTTGGGGAAATTCTCAGTTTGATCAGGGGATATTAAATCCCCTCCATCAATTACCAACACATTAATGACATAGTTCAGTGTTCACCATTTGGTGTTTCCCCAAACAAACCAATCCCCAGTGACATAAAATCACCACCTCAATCTGTTTCCTAAGCCCTCTGCTTATGAGGGGTGAAAAGTGAAAAGTAGAAGCCTGCCGATGACCCGCAGACTACACAAGTCAACCCAACCTCCACGTGGTGCAGACTGGGAAGCCATGACCGCGAGGTCATGGGCTAACGGGGATATGGCTCGCCATAAGGGATGGACTCTCTATGGTCAAATTTGTGTCCTAAATCTGCGAGTGGCCTAGCAAGCAAGCAGGGGATCTTCATACTGCTCGTAGAAAAACTAAGAAGTATAAACGGACTGACCCTAATGGATATAGACCCGGCAATGTTAATGGGTACGAGATAGATCAGCGATTCTAAAAATAGGCCCAATGAACGTCTGCGGTTTTAATAGTAAAG
This sequence comes from Cepaea hortensis, assembly GCA_963921405.1. Lineage (NCBI taxonomy): Eukaryota > Metazoa > Mollusca > Gastropoda > Stylommatophora > Helicidae > Cepaea > Cepaea hortensis. Next base: position 183,036,545 of record OY992877.1, read on the forward strand.
ACGAAGAACTTATAGAAACAATGAAAGAGAGGAAAATTGGACTTATGGGAATAGCGGACACCAGAATAAAGGGGGAAGGATGTAAGGAGATCCACCACAGTTACACGTTTGTCTACTCTGGAGTGGAACAGCAAAAAAAGCAAGACACGATGTGGGAATAGTCATTGAACCACAGCTAGCAAGAGGAATACTAGAAATAAAATATATATCAGAAAGAACCATTAAAGAGTAAAAATAAAAGGACAAACAATTACAACATATGTACACATATATGCACCATGTAATAAAACAATAATGAAAAAGAATGCGAGGACGTCTACAAAGACATCGATGACATGCTAAATAAAATAGATAAGCAGGACACCATCATAGTTATGGGAGACTTCAATGCAAGACTAGGACACAACAGAGTGGGCATAGAAAAACATCCTGGAGCATTTGGAGACCAACATAATGAAATAAATGATAACGGAAGTAGACTGATAGAGCTATGCCAACACGACCTCTTCCCCTTGATGTTATGATATTACAATGATATAACTTCTGCCAGATCAGGACAGTAAAAAAAAGTACGGTCATAGATATGAGACCACATTGTCCCATGGAACAAAGACAGGTTGTGATAGATGTAGGTGGCTGTGATACAGTCCTCCCGTTGAGACAGATATCTCAAGTTGAGACGAGGTCAACCAATTAAGACACAGTCATCTTGGTGTTACATTGGCATCACAATAAGACATAGGCAGGGTGACATAAAGCATATTGAGACAAAGTCATCCTGATACATATGTTCCTCCCATGTCTATAATGCAAAGTCCTGTCTTTATTCCCCTTAGGTAAGACTAGGTTCACAAAACCATCCCCATCACCTTCATTATCTATTTACCTGTCTAGTACCGCTGGGCAAAATTCACTTTTCCCCAGCAGTTAAATACACAATCCTGAACCCACATTTATAATGTAAGACACACACAAATGAGAAAACAATTATGATCATTACATGAATTAACATGAGAGCTATCTAATAGATATTACATCAAGGCATGAGCTACAATTCGAACGCCAAAACATTGTTCTTCCCTCACCTGATTCTTAGGAGTCGGGGGGTTTGAGGACGCTGTTTCAAACCTCATCCACTCCACTGCCTTAAGCATAATAAGAGCCTATTTCAGAAACTAATTGTATTATGGCATTTATAAAACGCTTTTAGCAAAACCTTGGACAAAACATTTTCCTCCAAGCCTTCATCATTAATTGTGTCATGCTGGTGGTTAGGACACTTCCTGCAGACATACGGGCATATGGTACTTCTAGCTGTCTCCTTTACCGAGCAATAAATCTCATGAGGACACCATGCTCTTCCCTCAAATCATCTCATTACATTCATGGAAACAATCACACAATCTAAACCCAGGAGTTGTAAACACATACTCTCCAGAACCTTCCACACGTGGAGGAAGATTTTTACAATAGTGTGCGTCCATAGGGAACGGTCTCACAACCACAGGAAAGTGCAAATATGCATTGTGAGTGAGATAACGGCCACATGCATACAGCAAAACTACTCATACCAAGTGAAACGCTATACATGGCAAAACTTTCCAGTGGAATAGGCATGTCATTTCTGCAACAGGCGAGAAAGTCAGAATATTCTCTCAATGAGACACTGATCTTTTAATTTCACAATCCCACATAAAATTCATAATACATGTCTCATATAACATCTAGAGGCACATGTGAATATTTACAATGAATTCACAAGCCTACCGGTGGTGCAGAGGCCGAGATTACGCACTAGCATACCTCCCAAGGATAGATGGAGCTATTAACTAGACTGACATCTTTCCGACAAGCGAAACTACTTTTCCTGGCAGGTTTCCTGCTTTCCATGCCGGGACCACGCCATCCAATGGTCTGTCTCCCTTCAACCTTGCCTTATAAGGAGCGCCTGTCTAGACCGTTTCTAGGAAAAGTGGTAATGGCTGATGACGTATACCACACTGATCATGATCATGAATGCGCCTCCATTGTTCCAACGTGTGATTATTTCTGCCACTGACACGCCAGATGACAGATTATGAAATAGAGACACGCCAAGACAGCAGTCTCATGTGCATATGCAGCAGTGGACAATATGTGGAGGGAAATATCGTCTCGTTGAGCATTCAGTCTTCCCACAATCAGTACTCTTGGTGCCAGAACATCAGCACTCCCAGTAGCATGAATCCCTGCGTGATCAGGACGGTGTACCTAATTAAAATCTTACAGATGTGAAAAACTTCCATACAACGACCATCCATTATTCCATTATATATATATATATATATATTATATACTAGCTGCCCGGCCCGGCTTCGCCCAGGCTCTGGCGGGGATCTATCTATCTATCTATGTATCTATCTATGTATCTATCTATGTATGTATGTATGTATGTATGTATCTATCTATCTATCTATCTATCTATCTATCTATCTATCTATCTATCTATCTATCTATCTATCTTCTGTCTGTCTGTCTGTCTGTCTGTCTGTCTGTCTGTCTGTCTGTCTGTCTTTCTGTCTGCTTGACTGTCTGTCTGTCTGTCTGACCCGGCCCGGCTTCGCCCAGCTCCTGGTGGGGAGCATCTCATTTAATTCATATAAGTAGTCATATAAGATCCCGTTCCCTACTATCTATCTGTCTGTCTGTCTGTCTGTCTATCTGTCTGTCTGACCCGGCCCGGCTTCGCCCAGACCCTGATGGGGAGCATCTCATTTAATTCATATAAGTAGTCATATAAGCTCCCGTTCCCGACTATCTGTCTGTCTGTCCGTCTGTCTGTCCGACCCGGCCCGACTTCGCCCAGCCCCTGGTGGGGAGCATCTCATTTAATTCATATAAGTAGTCATATAAGCTCCCGTTCCCGACTATCTGTCTGTCTGTCCGTCTGTCTGTCCGACCCGGCCCGACTTCGCCCAGCCCCTGGTGGGGAGCATCTCATTTAATTCATATAAGTAGTCATATAAGCTCCCGTTCCCGATCTATCTATCTATCTATCTATCTATCTATCTATCTATCTATCTATCTATCTATCTATCTATCTATCTATCTATCTATCTATCTATCTATCTATCTGTCTGTCTGTCTGTCTGTCTGTCTGTCTGTCTGTCTGTCTGTCTGTCTGTCTGTCTGTCTGTCTGTCTGTCTGTCTATGTATGTATGTTCGGCCCGAACATAACAACAAAATATAGATAGAATAGAAGAATAGATAGAAAATATGATTGGAAGAGATCTATCTAAAGTAAACTTGGCTCCCGTTCCCGACTATCTGTCTGTCTGCCAGTCTGTCTATCTGTCTGTCTGACCTGGCCCGGCTGCACCCAGACCCTGGTGGGGAGCATCTCATTTATTTCATATAGATATCTATAGCCAGGGGACTTAACTTAAGATATAACAATGCTACTAAAGGTTATATCCCTTATTTTTATATTTTTTTATATTTTCTTATGTTCAGTCATGTAATTACAAAATTAAATTTTTGGAAGGTAATAGCTGATAGCTGATAGATATAACTATGACAGTTGGTTGCACAGGAATGAAAGGAAAACGTGTAGAAAATTTCATCTCAATCGGATGGACCGTTCGCGAACGCATAAAGGACGGATCCACATACATCCATACATACATACATACAACGATTTTTTTAATATATATATATATATATATATATATATATATATATATATATATATATATATATATATATATATATATATATATATACTATAACCACAGTGTTGGTTATAGGTTGTGATAATATCATTCTTTATTTGTTGCAAGGGTTAGACTCAGACAAGAGAGAATATACACCACTAAACACAAATCTACCCACAGGAGTAATATTATTAACACCCAAGATCCTGATAAATGCTTTGAGTTCCAACACCAACTTGAAGACTCTTTCACTGATACATCAGAAAATTGTACAGCAAGTGAATAGTGGGGTCAACTTAAGGAAACTTTATAAAACAGCAGTTTACGGCACTGTGGATCATAAGAGGCAGGACTGGTTTGCGGCAAACAGCAAGACACTGCAGCACTTTATTGATAAAAAGAAGACAGCTCTTTTAAGAAACAAGGAAAGAACAACGCTGAACACTCTCAGTGAGTTGAAGCAAGCTAGGAAGGATGTGCAAAAGGTTGGTAGGCAGTGTGAGAATCACTATTTGACAAGTTGTGCCAGTGCATTCAAAATTCAAGTGATAAGGTAAACATCAGAAGCATGTATGACCGTTTAAAAAAGGTCTGTTGTCCAATAATCAAAAGAATTGCACTTCTAAAGAACCTTGACTGGAGAAATAATCACTGATAAGAAACAGCAGATGGATAGATGGGTAGAGCACTATTTGCAGCTTTACTCAAGCGAGACCAAACTATCTGTTAATGCCCTCAACGCCATAGAGACCCTGCCACCTCTTGACTACCTGGACACACTTCACACCATAACAGAAGTTAAGTGTGCTATTAATGAACTTTCAACTGGCAAGGCTCCAGGTAAGGATGGAATTCCAATAGAGGTTATCAGGAGTGGGCAAGACAAATTCACTCTACAGATCCACCAGCTAATACAGCTATGCTGGCGAGAAGGACAAGTCCCACAGGATTTCAAAGATTCAAGCATCATAACACTGTACAAGAACAATGGGGACTGGAGTGGCTGTGACAACTATAGGGGTATCTCACTTCTGTGCATTGTTGGGAAAGAATTTGCTAGAATTGTTCTGCGCAGACTTCAAGTCCTGAGGGATCAAGTCTACCCCGAATCACAGTGTGGCTTTCGTCGGAACCGGTCTACCACTGATATGATATTCTCTCATTGCAACAAATGCAAGTAAAATGCCGTGCACGGAATCAACCGCTGTTTATTGCGATCATTGACCTCACAAAGACATATGATTTGGTCAGTCGTGAGGGTCTGTTCATGGCATTAAAGAAGATTGGCTGCCCATCAACTCTTCTGTCCATTGTGGAATCTTTCCATACAGGCATGAAGGGTGTAATCAAGTTTGATGGTGCAACTTCAGAAGAATTTTAAATCAAGAGTGGAGTTAAGCAGGTTTGTGTACTTGCCCCTACTCTCTTTGGAATATACTTTTCACTTCTATTGAAATATGATTTTCGTGATCAGGATAGTGGTATATACATTCACTCACGCTCAGATGGCAGCCCCTACAATGCTCAGAGATTGAAGGCAAAGACCAAAATTAGGAGGGTACTGATCAGAGAATTGCTGTTTGGAGATGATGATGTAATTACCAATCACGCTGAGGAAAAATTACTACGTCTACTATATGCATTCCCCAATGCTTTTTCTGAATTTGGTTTAACAATTAGCAAAAATAAGACACAGATTAGGTCACAAGGTGAAAATGGTGTACCATCAATCTTTATTGACGACGCCGAACTGGAGATAGTAGACCAGTTTACATAGTTAGGATCAGAGGTAAACAGCAAATTACGCCTAGATCAGGACATCAACATCAGGATTGGTAAGGCAGAAAAACAACAATTAACAGGTTAACAAAAAAGAGTCTGGGAGAACAGGAAGCTTACTACGAAAACAAAAGTCTTTGTCTCTCAAACCAGTGCCCTTAGTACTATTCTTTATGGCAGTGTGAGATGTAAGATGGTGCGTGATGGTGGAAATGACGATTCAGTGTGGACAAAGATTTACAGCGCAAATTTGTCTGATAAGTCATATTCGCTACTGCCATGGGTTGTAGTTATTATGCCTATTTTTATAGCACAATAGTTAGTTAGTTAGTTAGTTAGTCGACAGATCATCCTCATTGCACATCGAACCATTCAGTCCATAAGTGCTCGGATCCCCTCCTCAGGAAATCCCGCAGCGTGTAGCGGTTAACGACGCCAGTTCTGTGTTGGTTTATCAATCTTCTTTGGCTTCCTGCGTAGTGTTCTTGTTTGGCCACCCCTCTTTTAATTTGCTGCTCTCGCAGTCTGGCCATTGTTGTAGATTCACAGTCATCACTTGGTTCTCGCAAAAGTCTCACTTCTCTTAGAGCATTCAGAATGTCAGCCTGGTCCATGGCGTCCTCCCTCCACAGTAGCCTCACCTGCGAGCTTGTCAGCCCGCTCATTTCCTTGTACTCCCGCATGCCCTGGCACGAAGATGAAACTAATCTTTACCAGCCGAGACCGCTTCAGAGGCAGCAACCATTCTCTTCGGATCGACCCCTCCTCTATCCTCTTGATCATGTTCATTGAGTCGCTAAGGAAACAAGCCCTAGTGAATGTCTGTGTCTCGAGCCATGTTATTGCTTTACTTACTGCCATGACTTCCATGGTCAGGCTACTTGTGGTTTCAGTGAAAGCACCAGAGTCCTCCTTCACAATTCTCCCTCCGGCCCGAGCTGTAAAGGCCCATGAGCTTCTCACATGTCGGACGACCGACCCATCTGTGTAGATGACCGCGTCACCGTCTAGCGAATTCTCGAAAATCAACGCTTGTACTTCAGCCTCAACAGCAGCCGGATTTTCTTGTCTGCATTTTCTATCTAGTTGGATGCAAACTGAAAAGGATGTGCAGAAGTCTGTTGGCACTTGCACCCACTCCTCGTCAGGTTCTAAGTCCTCAAGTGAACACACCTGTTGAAGAATGTCTTCGGCTTGACCCATCCACGACCGTCCTCTTTTTAACCTGCTTCCCTTCACCTTCATAATTTCACTATGCAGTGGATGTTGTGTGTTTGCGTTAATTCTGAGGTAGGCGCGTGCCCTGCAAACTTGTATTCTCTCTTCAATGGTTGGAAAATCAAGAAGGTAGCGCATCGCCCTGCATGCTGTATCTCTTGTACATCCAAGAATAATGCGCATAGCTTCATTCTGTATCCTTTCCATCCTTTATATCTGCTTATGGCTGAGAGTCAGGATTGCCATTGCATACTCCAAAACAGACATGACCAGCCCCTCGTACAGAAGACATAGATGGCGCTGCTCACAGTTTGCTGCCGCCATCACCCGCATCGCTGCTAAACCCCGCTTGGCCTTTGTTATCACCTGGTCTATGTGCACATTATAAGCAAGGCTTCGATCAAACCGTATCCCCAGGTAATTCATTGCCTGCGTTCTTTCCACCATCTCTGAACACAACATTACAGTTGGTGTTGGATTGTTGACAATATGATTATTCAACGAGAACCAAGTCACTGTTGCCTTTGTTGGGTTGACCATTGCCCCAGCTTCATCACACCAAGTACTTATGCGATTGAGTTCGGTTTGTAGTTCCACAGCAACATCCTCTCTATCCTGCCATGTCCAGAGATCTGCTCACTGGTGATTCTCACTGTGTAGGCGTTGAACAGTACCGGAGATAATGGTGATCCCTGTGGTAGGCCAGGATATATTGTTGTTGGTTCCGAAGTCCAACTGCCACATCTAAAAACTACTTTCCGTTGGAAGAGGGCTGCAGCGATCCAACTAAGGAGGAATGGACTTACGTTTAGTTCAAGAAGCTGAAACATTAAAAAAATCCAGTGGTACTCTGTTGTATGCGTCCTCAAGATCAATCGCTGCAGCAACGGTTTCAGTGCCTGAGTGGAAACTGTCAAAGTCTTGCTTAGGGCAAGAATTAGGGCTCGTCACTTGACAAAGTACGATCTTAATTACACTAGCTAAACAACACAAGGCTAACCGCCGATAAGATATTTCGTGCTATTTATTCGCGCACTGCACACATCGTGAATCAATACACGCTTCGCGCAATCACAAGTTACAATATACAATGGATTACAACAGTGCAAGTAATCAATACATCAATACAATAGAAGATATCAATGCACTCCAACTTACACAGACACGCACTCCATCTCAAGCTGTCAAACAGGCTAGCTTTCACGCTATGCAACAACTCTCAGCCGCTTTCACACGTCTGTCTCTGACGACCGTCTAGCTCAGTCTGCCTGGACACAGCACACTCTCTAGTAGCGCTTGGTTTAGCACGCGTGACCCCTCACGGTTCACGCTGTGTGCTAGCTGCCTGCTTAGCATCGTTCCGCGCTTATCGCCTGTAGTGCTTATAATAGCCCAGCGCTACACTATCGAGCGCTGGCTGCCTGGCGCTAGTGAGGCCACCGCATTATAACTGGAGGGCTTATAATATCTCGGCGTTGCATTGTCGGGCGTTGGTGCAGACAACGCGTTCTATCCTCGGGTTGAGACTCTGACATCCTCCCCCCACCCCCCTTAATTTCATGAAAGGTTTTCCTTTCATGTACTCTATTTCGCTGTTCTTTATCTTGTCAGAATCGAACTTTGCACCTTATCTGACATAGCTCTGATTAGTTCTAATATGTACAGGTGATTAGTAAGCAATATGTATATGATCCCCATGCCTATCCATACAGCATACTTGTCAGGTACAATCAATTCCATGGTTTTTACCTCACTGAGACACAGCCAGTCCGGTAGTTACGGCTAACTTGCCCTACCTCTCCACCAAAAAGAAAAATTACAAATAAACAGGTGAGTCTGTGAGTATCTACCTATAAGATAACTCCGACATTGAACATCTATCCCTATCAAATAGAATGCCCGATGAAGGTCTTCAGTTTTGGCAAGTTTTCCCATGTACACATGACGTTCTCTTGACGTGATACCTATTAGGCAAACATGGTAGTTTCAATACATATTTACGCATCACCAACAATATTTAGTTATGTCCCTTGTTTATGTAACAAATTTTAGGGACAATAATTTCATCATGCTTTCAACAAAATAAATTACAGGTACCATTTTCTTTCTTAGTGTCATAATTTGATCCTCTCTGACAAAAGTGCACAAAAAGGTCACTTTTGTGAAAAAGTCAATCAAGTTACGATGCTGAGATTACATCTAACAAAAATCGACATATACAATTTTGTATATGGAAATGTTTCATACTCGAATTTACATACAATTGTCATCAATTTACAAATATTTTATTATGGTACATTATTATGAAAGTAATATAAATATATAACGGAAGTGTAAAGATGTTGCCGCACACTCACATTAAGGTCTCTCGTTGCGTTAGACTGTATATATACGGAGTACCCAGATCTTGTTATCAGTGGTAGGATAGCTTCTTCCGTCATATTCTCAGATTAGGTTGTCACGGTCATCACTCATACTTGTTAAAACGTCGTGGACCATCTTTATAGTTGTACTCAGGATTGCTTGGTACTTGTTCAAGCTCAGTAAGTCTTTTTGGGTCCTGTAGTACTGTCCTGTGACACTTATGGTGTCGATATTATAATGATAATATATATTTACACTATTAATGACATTCTTGCAACTTTCTTATAATTATACGAACCGTTCATTCACATGATAATAACAATATGTACATACTATATTTACACTGGGAAATTACATTTTCCCTATCACACAGTTTTACACAGCGTAACTGACATGAAGTCACAATTGGCTGTGGTGTTGAGCACTATCTAGGTTGCAGTTTATACACCATCTGCAATGTGCTCGGGTGTTACCTGGCTATTGGGTGAGTCGTCAGGACATCTCGATAGAAGATCGGCAAGAGAGTTATGTGAGCCTTTGATATGTCTGATTTCGAAGCTATAGTCCTGTAAAAGAAGGGACCATCTGGCCACTCTTTGGTTAGTTGGGGTTCCCCTGGTGATAAATGTCAACGGACTATTGTCTGTTTCAATGATGAAATGTTTACCTAAAAGAAATCTGGACAATTTACGTACCGAGAACACAAGAGTGAGGGCTTCGAGTTCCGGCGTGCTGTAATTTCGTTCGCTGGTATTCAGTTTCCGGGAGACGTAGTATACCGGGTACAACACTTGGTCGTGTTCTTGAAGTAGTACCCCTCCAATGGCTACGGAGCTCGCATCGCATCTTAGCCTGAAAATAGTGCTAAGATCTGGTAATTTTAGAATGGGTTCCTTGGAAAAATAAGATAATACTTTCGCAAATGCAGGCCTTAAACATTCGCCATTTACAATGACATTTGGATGTTTGTTTGTTAGTAAATCAGTAAAACATTTGGTCAATTCAGCAAAATGAGGAATGAATTGTCTATAATAATTCAAAAGACCTAACACACTTCGCAACTGTTTCTTGGTTGTCGGAAGCGACAATTTTAAAATTCTGGACATTATGTTATCGTCAGTTGATATGAAGCCATTTGAGATCTTATAGCACAAAAATGAAATTTCTTGAAAGGCTATATCAACTTTGGATGGTTTTATTGTGAGTCCATGTTGTCTAATCCTGTCGAATGTCCTCTGCAGTGCTGTTATATGGTCTGTCATGTTGCTTGTATGTATGCAAATGTCGTCCATATACCAAATGATGTTGGGAATGTCTGTCAAAAGTCGTCTTGTCATTCTGACAAATGTTGCTGGAGCATTAACTAGCCCGAATGGCAACTTGCACCATTCGTATAGTCCCCAGGGTGTGGCAAATGCTGTCAAATGTATACTGTCAGCATGTACAGGTATTTGCCAGTAACCTTTTGTCATGTCAAGTTTAGTAAAGTACCGTGAGTCAGTCAGTTCTGTCAGTATGTCTTCACAGTTGCTCATTGGTTCTAAATCCAACTGTGTAATGCTGTTGAGTTTCCTATAGTCAACACAGAGTCTTATTGTGTTGTCCTTCTTCTTCACAATGACAATAGGTGAACAAAAATGTGATTGTGAACGTCGGATGATATGATTTGCTTCTAAGTCAGTAATTTCTTGATGCAATTTGTCTTTGTAGTGTATAGGGATGGAATATGGTCTGCATTTTATTGGAATGTCAGATGTCAAAATAATATGATGCTGCACTAAGTCTGTCTGTCCTGGGTTGTTAGAAAAAATTGTACTGTAGTCTTGTAATACTTGTCTGCAACTGTTAATCTGTGTCTGAGTCAGTTTGGGATTTACCTTTATGTCCTGTAGGTTGGTTGTCGTGTCAAGGACTGGTGTTGGTATCTCGTCAGTATCGTTGTCGTCTGTCTGGTCCACTATTGTTGTGCTTGCTGTCGTCTCCACTTGTTCGTCGTCCCTGTGGTAGTATGGTTTAAGCATGTTAATATGGAAAATTTTGTGTTTGTCCCTAACTGCAATTTCGTAATCTACCGTCGAAATTTGTCGTAGTACTTTAAACGGTCCTTGCCTTGAGTCTGTCAGAAGATGTCTGTCACTTGGCAATAAGAGAAGAACGTCCTGTCCTGGCGTCAGAGTAATGGTTCTATTTCCTCTGTTAGCGTAGAATGGTACAATGATAATGGGCCGCGTGGTTTGGCACCATACACGATTTCGAATGGTGAGAATCCAGTGCTGGAATGTTGCACTTCTCTATATGCAAATAAAATAGCAGGCAGATATGTGTCCCAGTCTTCGGGATGCTCTTGGGTTACTTTTGCGAGCATATGTTTAAGATCGCCGTTGATCTTTTCTATGATACCTGTGGAGTGTGGGTGGTATGGGCTGTTGAAGCATTGCTTCACCCCCAACATTTTAGTAAATGCTTGTGTAGCTGCGGCAATAAACTGGCTACCCCGATCTGAAAGAATGGTGTCAGAGAATCCTACCCTTGCAAAAATATGAAAAAATACTTCCATGATATCTTTGGAAGTTATATTCTTCATTGGAATGGCTTCTGGCCACCGACTACATAAATCAATTATTGTAACAATATATTTGTTTCCCCTTGATGTTATGTGGTTAAGGGGACCAACTATATCGAGCGAGATCTTTTCAAATGGTCTGCTTGCCAAATCAGTGACTTGCAGTTCTGCTTGCGGGTGTTTCCCCTTTTTAACAAGCTTTTGGCAGATGTCACAAGATCTACAATATACTTTCGTATCACTGCAAAATTTAGGCCAATAGAATTGAGTAAGTAACCTTGCTCGCGTTTTAGCATACGCCATATGCCCTGCAAAGGGTATGTCATGCGCCAGCTGTAATGCTTGGTTGCGGTTTTCTGAAGGTAGCACCGTTTGTTCAGTAGTGCTAGAACCTTTGGTATAGTACCGTGTCAGAATTCCGTTTTTCAGAGCAAAATACCATTTAGCGTTCTTTGCTACTCGTGGCTTTTGACCTATTAGTTTAAAATACTTTTGCAATGATCGATCGGCTTTTTGAGCTGTTATAAATTTCTCCCTAGTTGTTTCAGGAGATGTTACAACTGGGCTTATTAGCTGTAAAGCCTCTGTCTGATCGATTCGATCTTGCCTTTGAGCAGTAGATCTAGTTACTGCATTTGTACTATCACTGTTAACATGTATATTACAACTTGGTGTCACCTTCACACAACTACATTCCTGTGCTGACATTGCCGAATTGGCATACATACATTCATTTATGGGTGGTAATACATCAATATCATGAAACGTGATTTGTGATGATGGTGAGATGGTATAATCGATGTTACAAGTGGCAGAGGATACAATACTGTCATGTGGCATGTCATTAACCTCTGGAAGGTTACCGATGATAACATCGCAACAAGGATTGTTCAATGCTGCGCATTTAACCTTTCCGGAGAGGAATGGTGTATTTATATATGCCCATGCAAGAGGGTATCTCTCGATGTTACCCGAGAAAGTTCTGCAAGTAACATATTTACCACTATATTGTGATGGTAAAATATAGTCTTTCTTAATGCCAATGAGGGTACTGCCGCTATCACGTAAAACGGTGGCAGCTCTACCATTAATATACCCCTGGTGGATATTTAGTTTACCTTGGGAGTTCACAACTAAGTTGGCTTCCTCATTTGTAACAGGAATTGAATGGCCACATGTCAAAATGCCATCTTCATGAAATTGATCACAGACAGTACATTTGTCGTGTTGAAACACATCAATAGCATGTGCTGCGTTTACATTTTGATCTTCTATACTTTCATCATCTGATGACGAACTATCAATCATAGCTGCATTAGCCTTTCTAGACATAGCTTTGGCTTTACAATCTTTACGCCAGTGGCCGAAAGCTTTACAGAGGAAGCATTTGGTGGCACGTCTGTATACTTTTCTTTCCTTGTCTTGCTTTGCTATGTAGTTTTGTAAGTAAGACATGTAACCAGGATGTTGGTCACACATATCAGTTTCGATGTGTGGCAAATGACAATATCTGCATTTGTTACTCTGATCAGCAGATTGCCTATAGGGCTTTTGTTTGTTGTAAGGCACTGACTTAGATCTATCATAAGTAGCGGCTGCTACAAAGTCTGTGGTCGTCAACCCAGTAATGAAACATTGTTTATTGGCTGAAAAATAACCTGCTCCCCGACTTTCAATCTGTTGTATACTTTCACACTGACATTCTAATAGAAATTTAGAAAATGGTGGTGGGAGAGATGTAATGATTTTATCTCTCAAAATAAGATCCACCAATTTATCAAAATTACCATTTACCTTGGCTGCAGATAGCCACTTAGAGAAAACATTTTGTATTTCTGAGATGTAATCAGAGAACGTTTGTGTTGGTTTAGGAGACAATTTACCAAACTGTTCTCTGTAGCCTGCTTCATCTAGCAGAAAATGAGCCATAATTTTTGTCTTAATATGCTGATAATCTTTCTTCAGGTCATTTGGAATGGCCTCTATTACTTTCAGAGGATCTCCAGAAAGACTTCTCATATATATTATACTCCATTCTGACTTTGGCGTTTTAATTCGATATCCCTGAATTTTTTTGTGTGGTCTTTGTCAGGCTTCGGCAAGGGAATCAGATAGCTGTGTAACCATTCCTCCTTAATGCTAGCACTCCCTATACTGTTGTTGTACATGTCTGCTAGTTTCTCTAGCTCATTGTCGGTACACCTATTTATGTCGTCGTATTTTATGCCATCAGGACCTGGAGCACTGTTTTTTGATCGTCGAAGCACAGCCTTGATTTCTTTCACTGTCACTATGTCCTCCTCCGAAGTGTTCTGGGCCTTGCATCTGTCTGAGGTGACCTCCTTGGCCAGATTTCGGCCTCCCATGTCTGTCTGGTTGCCCTGCTCAAGGTAGCGTTCAAAGAGGGCTTTGCCCTTGTCCTCGTCAGTCCTCTGCCAGGTGAGGTCAGCACCTTGGAAGTCTGAAATGCTCTTATTCTTGACTACACCCCTCATGCTTTTATGTAGTCGCCAGAACAATTTCAGTGACTTGTCTGTGCTTACTCTTTGACACACCTCTGCCCATTTTTCGCTTTTAACCACCTTGACCAGTTTTTTGAAATAGCTTACTTTTGTGTGCATCTCTCTTTCTAAGTGCAAGCAGGGACTAGGATGACCAGCTCTGTTCTTCTTGGCATTTTGCCATCTCCTTACAGCACTACGCTTATCCACCCAAGCCTTCTCCACCTCGAGACTCCACCACGGTGGCTGCTCCCAGCTTTTTTTCCTGCCCTGAAACGTTCTGCGCTTGTCACGTCTTATTTTACTCACCACATCTTGCCCTGTACTGTCATACTGGAACGTTTTTACCTTAGGCTTGTGCTGCCTGGTTCTGCCTTTCTCCACCAATATGCTGCAAGGGTGGTGGTCGCTGCCATGGTGTCCTAGGACACCCCATCTACACACTGTAGTGAGTGAAGGTGAAACTAGCGCCAGATCAATAGCACTGTCCTTATCGCTTGGACGGCTTGCTGTCCTGGTGACACAGCCACTGTTGATACAAACCAGGTCGATGGTTTCCAGTGCAGTCTCGAGCTCCTCCCCTTGTGTATTGGAGGAAGTGTTTTATAGCACAATGTAACAAACTATCATCTGTCAAGACGGCAAGGTGCCTCTCTCTCTCTCTCTCTCTCTCTCTCTCTCTCTCTCTCATATATATATATATATATATATATATATATATATATATATATATATATATTGCATGTGCCATGCCGGAAAGCGTGGGCGGTCATAACTCGCCATTTCACTCGATCACCAGTGTCGTGGATCAGCTCAGTAGTCCTGTCTCGTCCATGCCATGTGGCCAAGCCATCCAGGTATTTTCCTCTCGGCCTTCCTCTTGGTCTGTTCCCTTCGATCTTGCCAGTTGTCACTAAGTTCTCCAATCCATTTCTTCTCATAACATGTCCAAAAAATTTTGACTGTCTACGTCTAATTTCTCTAATCAGTTTACGTTGTTCATTTGTCTCCTGTAGTACTTGGTCATTGGTTTTTCTGTCTGTCCATGGTATTCTTTGCATTCTCCTCAGAAACCACATTTCTGCAGCCATCAGATGCCCTTCAGCTTGACTGTTCATTGTTCAAGTTTCACATCCATACACAAGAACAGGCTCTATGTATCCCCTCAACACTCTTTTTCTCGTTTCAATTGACATCTTTTTATTGGTCAGAATGTTTTTCATCTTGCTAAAGGCTACTGTCGCCAAGGCGATTCTTGTTCTAATCTCTCCAAGGCACTTCCCATCAGATGTTATAACTGTTCCAAGATAATTGTACCGATTCACTTGTTGAAGAATATTTCCATTTACTTGTATATTACTTTGAGGTACTTCTTCCTTCCTACTGACGACCATAACCTGAGTCTTTTTACAATTTAATTCTAACCCCAGCTGCTCACTGTGTACAACAACCGCATCTACTAATTGTTGCAGGTCCTACGACAAAGTGAATGTTGACTAAGTGACAGATAGAGTGGCTATGGTTGTGTCTAGGGTATGTCCTTGTAAAATGTGATGTTGAACAACCGATTAACCAAGATGCATCCCAACCAAACACCAGTCAGTGAACAAGCGTTAATTTGCGCACATAATATTCCTTTAATTCTGAATTAACACAGACACATGTAGCATATAAATCCAGGAACAATAATTCTCTAAGAATATATCTCCATCCCAATGGAACACTTCGAATAACACTGCCTCTCACGGCTACTAAATCTCGTCCCACACGACAGGGATACTAGCCTCTCTCTAGGCCCGACTCAAAGTAACCCACCCTGGGTCTCGAATTCCACTCACTATCCCTGGAACCCACAGTGCGAAGTTATCTTCCGAACTCCGTCACAATTCTTCACTTTCTCAGACCACGACCTTCTCCTGGTCCGGTCTAAACTCAACTCCCCTCAGCTCGGAGTCCAAACATCAACTGCCCCGTCAATCTTTGTCCCTGTCTTTTAAACAATTCTATGCCTCCTCACAATGATCCACACAAACCCCACCTCACTGCTCCAACAGTCTGCCTCACAATCATCCTAGCCAGCTGACCTCTTCTCAGCTCCCCCTTCAATCACTGTCTTCTCATTTTCGCCCTCTGGGGGACTTACTATCCGCCCTATTTTATCTCGTGAACTGTTTATCTTGTACGGCCACTCACCTTAATGCCAATGACCACAGGCATGTGACACTACCCCACCCTCAAAAGAAAACATCGTTTTCAAATGTTGGGAGACTAATACTTATCAAATATGTGACCCAGACACATTGCATGGGTAGTCGTAAGTATAAATCCAAATTACTCTAGCTACCACACTAAATAATACATCAAATGCTCATAGTACACTCCCCTATTCCCCACACATCAATACATCCAACTTTCTATCTTGTGTACCAATGCATGAACTAATACATCACATAATAATAATACCTCATATCATAGGGAACATACTATTTGTGTACCTACAAGTTTACTAACATCCTCAAGAAGACACAACCTATTTGTGTACCGACCCCGTATCAGGTGGTTCTTTTCTTGCCTTAAACCTCCACCTATGATTCCTGTCGATGCTGTGTCTACCCTTCATATACCCATGCCTCATGTTTCCTATATCTTTAACACATCTGTTTGCTAATCCTGGTTCAGTGATGTTGTTAACCCTCTTTTGAACTGCGTTAACATTGCTATCTGCATATTGTACTGTTACACTGGAGTCTCTGTTTAGTCTGACCTCTTTATTAAATCCTGGCCAATATCCCTGGCATCCTGCTCTCTGCTGCTTATGCCTTACTCCTAAGTGCCCTGCACATGCCCTATCCTGAGATATTCTTGTATATCGGTCTCTATGTGCTACCCGTACTGCTACTTGCCCACATGCAGTTCCGACATCTGAAAACCGGTGAGTGAAACCATTGTTCTTTCTATCGAAGCTCCATCTACCCTTCTTTGATTTTCTATGTCTCACTTTACTACACCCCTGGAAACATTTGTCAAGAGTAGTATCTTGTCTCTGGGATTCCCTACAGCTACATTTGAGATCCATTCTCACCTGCTCAGCTTTCCTATCCTTGTCCTCAGTGTTTACTTCAAGTGCCATTTTTTCTTCAGCTATACTCTCTAATTTAGGTTTTCTTTTGGTAACTACCTCGTTACTATTTCCACTATGTTTTTGGTCCCAATACACTACTTCCTCTTCTGTACACTCTTTAACTCCAATAACATTTCCTATGATGAGATCTGCCACTGGTGAGTCTAAAACACATGCTGTCACTCTTCCTGTTATGTATGGGGTTTTTACTGTTATCACGGCTATTGGGTAGAATTCTACTGTCCCATTAAATGTTATGGATCTAATCTTTTTCCCTGTATAATCCGAGGAATGCACTAAACTCTTTCTCACCCCGATGGACGTACATCCGGAATCCCTAATTGTTACCGCTGGCCTATCATTAACAAACCCATGATGCATCTTCAGACTTCCTCCTTCATGGACTGCTGATCCTGCTTTCACTGTATGACCACATATTAAGACTGGCTGACCGTCTTTTTCAAAAAGAGGTTTGCACCCACTACAATCTTCATTGTTCAGCGTCTCAATTACTTGTGCTGCATTTGAGTGCTCTGTTTCTCTCATCCTACATTGATGACTGACATGCCCCTTCCTTCCACATTTGAAACAAGTGATCACCCTTTTACTGTTGTTCGTTGGTCCATCTGATGGTTGTGCATCACAATCTGCCATTTTGTGTCTCCAGCTCCCACAATTCCAACATCCGGCATAACTATTTGGCCGTCTCTGAAAATTCCCCCTTTTGTATGGGTACCGTCCTGCTCTGCCAAAATAGTTGCCACGGGAACCATTGTCTTTAGGTTCTTGTTCCTCATATCTTTGTGTTAAATCTACACTTTTTGATCTTGGTCTAATAACTGGATTCTGGTCCTGTTTCGTATACGCTGCACAGACTATTTCCTCACTAATAAGTCTACCAATAGAACTGTTAGGATGTACAGTCATATAGTTTTGCCCTAACTGTGACTTTGCGTCTATGTCCTTTGGCTTACGTTCCTCAAAGAAAGCTACTATGTTTGTATTGCATGATGATAAAACTTTGTCTCTTAACACTACATCTACTAATTTGTTAAAATCTTTCCCTACTTCTGCGAGCTCCATCCATTTGTTAAATGTGTTCTTTACTGTGTTAACAAAGTCTGTGAAATTTTGATTTGTCTCTGGCACTAACTGTCTAAACTTTGTTCTATATCCATGCTCAGTTAGTTGGAACTTTGTAAGCAATCGTTGACGCAGAATCGTATAATTATTTCTTTCTTCTACAGGTAGATTAAACATGGTGTCTAGAGCCTTTCCCGTTAGAAGCTCACCTAGTCTAATAGCATACTGTTCTTCTGGGATGCCTAACACTTTCGCTGATGCCTGATATCTGTTAAGATAAGATTCAAGGTTGTCTCGGTCCGTAAAATATGACAGTTTTAGTCTCTGTGACGACTGCGAAGGTCTTCTGCTTTCCTCACTTTGACCTTTCGAAGATAGTTCTAATTTTTTAAACTCAATTTCAGTTTGCATCTGACACTTGATCTTCTCTTTCTAAATTTCCATTTTCATTTGTGTCTCTTTCTCTTCCTGTAGACGCTTTGCCTCGCGTTCATTATGCCTCTCCTTTCTTTCCGTCTGTTTTTGTTCTTTTGCTTCTGCATACTCCTGTAACTCTTTACCTTTCAGGCCTATTCGTTCACCTGCTTAAATATATTCCATTAAAGTAGGCATCTTGTACTTGTGGACCCGTTGCTGTCTGTCAGCCAACTATAAATGTGAAGACTCTGTTGTTAGTCGTTGTGTCACTTCCCTAAGTACACCAGCACTCCCTGTGTACGTAAATTCGTAGTGCTAAAATATCACTCTGTACTCACCCAGTCACTCTATAAGCACTAGGTAGTGAGGGGGGAATATTAACTATACTCCCTCGTATATATATATATACCATGGACAGCCAGAAAGACCAATGAACAAGTCCTTCAAGAAACAAATGAAGATCGTAAATTGATTAGAGAAATTAGACGTAGACAGTCAAAATTTTTTGGGCATGTTATGAGAAGAAATGGATTGGAGAATTTGGTGACAACTGGTAAGATCGAGGGGAACAGACCAAGGGGAAGACCTAGAAGCAAGTACCTGGATGGCTTGGCCTTGTGGCATGGTCGAGACAGAAACACGGAGCTGATCCACGACTCTGGTGATCGGGTGAGATGGCAGAACATGACCGCCCACGCTTACCGGCATGGCACATGATGGATGGATATATATATATATATATATATATATATATATATATATATATATATATATATATATCAAATAACTGTAGAACAATTCCTGGAAATAGTTTTAAACATACATATACATACACAAATGAATGATACACACTAAGTGCCAACTATTAAACGCTAGACGCATTGGCCGGTGAAACGCAGACGGATGATTACATAGAAATAAAAACCACTGACATAAACATGCCCATGAAAGACCATACTGTGCGCATAATATAAACTGACTCAGATACCACTAGATAGTAGACACGACAAAAGTTCACAATAATAACATATATCCGAACACAGCAAATATCATATGCAAATATTATGAAAACAAAGAGAAACAAAAACAATTTATAGCATCAACATATACACAAATCTGACGTCAGACAACTCGGCTCTAGATAGTGGTTAAGACTATTCCAATGCCACTGCACGACCCGTTAACTCATGAACGTTTTTCTTACAAAAATATCGTAAGCACCCGAAAGAAAATAAATTTGTGTGCTGTCTCCCGACTCTCAAGAAACAACCCAAAAATCCCCTACAACTGACAAACACTGGACCACATACAAGTAATTGAGTAACACACAACCACAATACTTAGGACGATGAGAACAACAGAAGCAAACAAGGGTTGCCGACACCAATGCGATGGTAGAATCTTACAAAAGTCCTTAGTTTGTTTTTAATAGTGTCAGAAAATCGCCTGGAAATGTCTATCCGTTACTGTTTTGAAAAGATTACGACTTTATATTCCCACAATGAATTAATGTTCTGATGCTTTGTCACTTTTTGTTGACGTGGTGACACGATTTTCGACTGTCGTAAAAGTTTAAGATGATGGTAATTATCCCAACGCCTTGTGTCTTCACAGTTCGTAACGTTTTGGTAACCCTCCCTGTAGAGTTGGCCTGTGATTGTATAATGTATGTTTTGCCAGAAATATTGGGTTTTCGTTGCGTTTTGGGGAGCCGAAAATACCTTTAAAATCAATGAATGTTTATCTGCGCAGTCACTGTCGCTTTGAAGTGATGGTATGGTTTCACTGTTGCTGACCAGGTTAAATCAACGAATGGTAGAAAATGATCACGCGCTTTAAATCCGTTTTGCAAGTCTTTTTTGGTGAAGAAATGCGCTTATACTTGCGAAGACGGCACCTGAATGACTGTTGTGGTTTGTTGAATGATGACCCGATGATGACACACACACAAAGACGTTAAACGTAAATCCTCGTTTCCGTAGAAAAACAACGTGTTTATCTCGTTCTACTCTGGACAATTTTTCAGTAACTTTCCATTGTCCACGGCCTTGAACCCGCCGGTCATCTCTGTTTCTCTTTATCACAATAATCCGTGCAGAAACTTTTACTTTTCTGTGGAGCAACGATTGTCACCTTTGTGTGTTCCCCACACTTTACTCCTATAACTCCCCTCCTCCTGGCGAATTTTTAACCATGAATTACCCTCTTAACTCCCTGGTTCTCGGCCTTGACGCACAAGGTCATCTCAGTTAGTACCTCAGTGTACTACAATCTTCACTGACTGCGAACAAAGTAATGTCCGGAACTTTTCCGTTATCCACAAATACTTCGCTGTCCTCGTAAACAGCACTGACCCTCTTGTCAACCTAATTTGTCCGTGGCGACTCACAATTTCCACCGTCCTCACCCGTCGTTTTACCTGTGGTGAATTCTTAATCTATCGCCCTGCAACCACACTGTGCTTTGTCCTCAACACACACACAAGATGTCTCACCACTCCCAGGACTTCCCAACGAAATTGCTCACTGTCTTAAATCCTGTCTTCGTCACACCCAGACGCACCTGTCAGGATATCATCCCGCCAGTATCATGGCGCCGACTTTTTGTACTGTTCACTTGACCTATAAACACACGCGCCTGTTTGCGTTAATTTTCTGACGTCCCTGATAGCTGAAGAAATACTGCCTGGTATCCAATTTACCTGTCCTGACCTTCTCGTGACCTCTGTGCTACTCAGTTCCCGCACGGAAGAAACCCAGTGTTTATACCGTGGACACGCTCCGCTGTCCACCCTCTCTCTCTCTGAGTGAGAAGTGTTATTTTTATCTGGTTTCTCGTGGACTCTGTATTAATTCTCCGACACTTTTTAAATGCGCTGTCTACTGAAAATGGTGTTTATTCTTGACAGGAGAGCCCTCATCATTGTTGTAATTGGGCATCCGACTAATGTCTCTGATGTTAGTATTCTCTCTAATCGACGAGTTCACAAATAAACGGAATGACAACAATGTCTATAGTGTTCTTGATCGGACGAAGCCTCCCAGAAATCTTCTCTGACACAAAGTGAATGTTGACTAAGTGACAGATAGAGTGGCTATGGTTGTGTCTAGGGTATGTCCTTGTAAAATGTGATGTTGAACAACCGATTAACCAAGATGCATCCCAATCAAACACCAGTCAGTGAACAAGCGTTAATTTGCGCACATAATATTCCTTTAATTCTGAATTAACACAGACACATGTAGCATATAAATCCAGGAACAATAATTCTCTAAGAATATATCTCCATCCCAATGGAACACTTCGAAT
Source organism: Cepaea hortensis (assembly GCA_963921405.1). Classification (NCBI taxonomy): domain Eukaryota; kingdom Metazoa; phylum Mollusca; class Gastropoda; order Stylommatophora; family Helicidae; genus Cepaea; species Cepaea hortensis. The sequence goes on from OY992877.1 coordinate 183,058,593, forward strand.
AACACTGCCTCTCACGGCTACTAAATCTCGTCCCACACGACAGGGATACTAGCCTCTCTCTAGGCCCGACTCAAAGTAACCCACCCTGGGTCTCGAATTCCACTCACTATCCCTGGAACCCACAGTGCGAAGTTATCTTCCGAACTCCGTCACAATTCTTCACTTTCTCAGACCACGACCTTCTCCTGGTCCGGTCTAAACTCAACTCCCCTCAGCTCGGAGTCCAAACATCAACTGCCCCGTCAATCTTTGTCCCTGTCTTTTAAACAATTCTATGCCTCCTCACAATGATCCACACAAACCCCACCTCACTGCTCCAACAGTCTGCCTCACAATCATCCTAGCCAGCTGACCTCTTCTCAGCTCCCCCTTCAATCACTGTCTTCTCATTTTCGCCCTCTGGGGGACTTACTATCCGCCCTATTTTATCTCGTGAACTGTTTATCTTGTACGGCCACTCACCTTAATGCCAATGACCACAGGCATGTGACAATACTGTATCATCTGCATATCTAATGTTATTGATGTTTCGTCCTCCAATGCTGATTCCATTTATATCCTCTACATTTCTGAAAATATTTTCACTGTACAGGGAAAAAAGATCTGGATAATATATATATATATATCATGGCATCTTTTAAGTGAAGGAAAAGATGGGAGAAGTGCATAGCCCTGAGGGATTTATATGTAGAGTCGTTCACACGGGTTTGTGCCTTGGCTCCTTTTTTTTTTTTTTAAATTCGCCTATCCTTTTACAGGACATCGCTGTCAACAGCAGCATTTTTCAGCTGTCTGTTGATTTCTTGGCAAGATTACGCTCAGTATTTTGCCATTGCTTTCTGAGTGGCCGGCTCAGTTATCCCGCAAGTCACCAGCGGGGGTCGAACCGCTCTCAGCTCTCGCCCGCTACGAGACTCTGCGTGATAAACGGGATTACGGAGAAAGTATTGTAACCCCTCGGCCAGAAAGATTGGCTGGCTCCTTATTACTAAAGTGAAAAACGTTTCGACCTCCCCTCGTGCACGAAAGCAACGAATGGGGGAGCCAGATGTTTATTATGTGCTGACCAAATCGCAAAATGTAAGACAGCGTATTATGCAATAGTCGAGATTCAAAGGGACAAGCCAATTACTGACCGCTAGTTTATTGAAGCTGAAGAGTTAATATATTGATTATTTATTAACTGGTTTGCTTAATTTATTTCATCGTGCAGACTTCTATGTTTACTTGTTTGCCAAACCGAGAAAAAGATTTCAATCTGTGTTACTTTCATTTGATAAGGTAAGGTGAAGGACACATTTTCCCGCCATGATATGTGGGCACATGATACTAGTCCTTTATTTGTATCAGCACTCGGTGGATGCCGGCTTCGTGGCTTAGAGGTTATGACTTTTCTCCGTAATCTCGTATACTCTCGTCGGTGACGTGATGACGGTGAGAATCAGCAGTGGTTCGAATCGCATCGGTAACTTACGGGGTATGTGAGCCGGCCGCTCAGAAAGCAATGGCAAACTACTGAGCGTAATCTTGCCAAGAAATCAACATACAGCTGAAAGATGATGGTGTTGACAGCAATGTCCTGTAAAGGATATGCGAAAAAAAAAAAGAAAAAAAAAAGTTCGGTGGATGATGTTAGCAATATCACACCGACTTTATTTGTATCAGCACACGGTGGATGATGTGAGAAATATCACACCAACTTTATTTGTATCAGTACTCGGTGGATGATGTCAGCAATATCTCACCGAAATATAATGGGACCCACTGAAGCCCAGGTCACTGGAAAACTCGCACCTCTAGGAGGATTTGAACACATGAAGGTCGGGCCGAAAGGCAAGAACGATAGTCACTATCCCGCCGAGGCAGCTGCGTAATTATATCATTATATTATTAATTTATCTTACTAATTAAATAGATGCATGGAGTGAAAAGCTCCCTAAATAGTAAATTAGACATATTGCTAAGTGTGGGTTTGTTTGATCAGCATGCTCATTGATCTGTCTTTGGGTCACATTTTCAGTGTGAAGGTACGCGGCGAGTCATTATTCTCAGCTATTCCGGGAGCCGAACCCGCATGGGTTTCAGGTTTAACTACCGAAGCATTGAAGGATGCCGTTACTGCACGCATCAATTACCTAACTGGCATCACCAAAGGAAAGTAAGGGGGTTTCAATGGCATGTTTTACATTTACTCGCCTTACTTTCAAAATTGCAATTGTGTTTCACGAAAAGTGTCTTACATCGTATTTCTTACAGTACATATAATCTGCACCTCATATATACTTCTTTCTTTCTTTCTTTCTTCCTTTCTTTCTTTCTTTCTTTCTTTCTTTCTTTCTTTCTTTCTGTCTGTCTGTCTGTCTGTCTGTCTGTCTGTCTGTCTGTCTGTCTGTCTGTCTGTCTGTCATTCTTTCTTTCTTTCTTTCTTTCTTTCTTTTTCTTTCGACCACCACCCTTGCAGAATATTGGTGGAGAAAGGCAGAACCAGGCAGCACAAGTTAACGGTCAAGACATTCCAGTATGACAGTACAGGGCAAGACGTGGTGATTAAAATAAGACGTGACAAGCGTATAAAGCTTCAGGGCAGGAAAAAAGCTGGGAGCAGCCACCTTGGTGGAATTTCGAGGTGGAGAAGGCTTGGGTGGATAAGCTTAGTGCTGTAAGGAGATGGCAAAATGCCAAAAAGAACAGAGCTGGCCATCCTAGTCCCTGTATGCACTTAGAAAGAGAGATGCACACAAAAGTAAGCTATTAAAAAAAAAAAAACTGGTCAAGGTGGTTAAACGTGAAAAATGGGCAGAAGTGTGTCAAAGAGTAAGCGCAGACAAGTCACTGAAATTGTTCTGGCGACTACATAAAATCATGAGTGGGGTAGGCAAGACTAAGAGCATTTCTGACTTTCAAGGTGCTGACCTCATCTGGCAGAGGGCTGACGAGGACAAGGGCAAAGCCCTCTTTGAACGCTATCTAGAGCAGAGCAACCTGGCAGATATGGGAGGCCGAAATCTTGCTAAGGAGGTCACCTCAGACAGGTACAAGGCCAGAACACTTCAGGTGAAAGAAATCAAGGCTGTGCTTCGACGAACAAAAAACAGCGCTCCAGGGTCAGTTGGCATAAGATACGACATTAATAAGTGTACCGACAACGAGCTAGAGAAACTAGCAGACATGTACAACTGTATAGGAAGTGCTAGCATCAAGGAGAAGTGGTTACACAGCTATCTGATTCCCTTGCCGAAGCCTGGCAAAGACCACACAGAAATTCAGGGATATCGAGTTATAACCATGCAGAATACAATAGGCAAACTGTTGGAGAAGTTAATTGCCAGGAAAATATCAAGCCAGCTAGAGAGGCAAGATGTTTTCCCACCTAGCCTGGGTGGGTACCGTCCAAAAAAGAGAAACCTGTACCAATGCACCAGTTTTTGCCCATGATGTCTATGAAGGTTTCCAATCAGGCATTGAAACCTTTGCTGCAGCGATTGACCTTGAGGGAGCTTACAACAGAGTACCATTGGATTTTTTTAACCCTTCAGCGTCTTGAACTTAAAATAAGTCAATTTCTCCTTAGTTGGATCGCTGCAGCCCTCTTCCAACGGAAAGTAGTTTTTAGATGTGCCAGTTGGACTTCGGAACCAACAACAATATATCCTGGCCTACCACAAGGATCACCATTAGGTTGCTGTTCAACGCCTATACTGTGAGAATCACCAGCGAGCAGATCACTGGACCGGTGAGGACATTGTCATATGCCGCCGATGTTTTAGTGTATCGTCAGGGTAAGGATAGAGATCAGGATGCTGTGGAACTGTGTTGTTTGTCCATCAAGAATGATGATGACCATTCATTTCATCCAGTAGAGTTAAAAGTATGGAACCGTGAGTTCTAAGATGACTGATAAGGCCTATTTTGGCTCGAAATGTTCTTTGACAATGTGGACAAAGAATGCTTGACGTTTCTGGAGGAGGATTTCCTGCAGTGGTTTTTTTGTCCTGCCTTTTCTTCACAGCTCTTGCAGTCCTGGTTGCCTCACACGTGACTGTACCCTTACTTAATGATGCACTCCACGAATTTCGGTCTCTGGCTGCAGCCTCCCAGGTGTCATGATGAATTTCAAAAGCCTTCAGTGATATTTTCAGAGTGAATTTTAAAGCGTTTCCTCTGGCCACCTTGGGAGCGTTTACCACAACGCAGTTCGCTGTAAAAAATTCGTTTAGGGAGCCTGTGATCTGGCATGCGAGTCAAGTGACCAGCCCAGCGAATCTGATTCTTCATCAGTAGAGTGTGGATACTGGGCATGGATGCTCTTTCTAGGACTTCAGTGTCTGGAATCTTGTCTTGCCATTTAATCTTCAGTAGCTTCCTTAGGCAGACTGTGTGGAAGTGGTTTAATTTCCTAGCGTGTCGCTGATAAACAGTCCAGGTTTCACAAGCATATAGCAGTGTGGATAATACAACTGCTTTGTAGACTTTCAGCTTTGTTTGCAGGCTTATTCCAGTTCTGTCCCATACATTCTTGTACAGTCTGCCAAAGGCCGTACTGGCCTTGGAGATTCTTGCATTCACTTCATCATCAATTGTGGCAGCTTGTGACATAGTGCTGCCAAGATAGGTGAATGTGTCCACAACACCTAGACTATGACCATTCATTTTGTTATTCGGCACAGTGTGATTATTCCCTGGAGCTGGCTGGTACATAACTACAGTCTTCTCCAAGTTGATATGGAGCCCAAAATTGGCACAGGCATGTGAGAAAGCTGAAACATTATGTTGCATGTCCGCCTCTGAGTTGGCGTATAGAGCGCAATCATCAGCAAACAGGAGCTCTCTGACGGTGTCGCTGTTAATTTTAGTTTTAGCTTTCAGCCTTCTGAGATTGAGTAACTTTCCATCCATGCGGTAGTTGATGTCTATTCCAATGTCGTTGTTCTCGAAGGCAGTCGTCAACATGTGAAACTAGAAACCGAACTCAATCGCATAAGAACTTCCTGTGTTAAGGCTGGGGCAATGGTCAACCTAACAAAGGCAACAGTGACTTGGTTCTCGTTGAATAATTATATTGTCAAGACTCCAACACCAACTGTGAAGCTGTGTTCAGAGACGGTAGAAAGAACGCAGGCAATGAATTACCTGGGTATACGGTTTAATCGGAGCCTTGCTTACAATGCGCACATAGACCATATGATAACAAAGGCCAAGCGGGGATTGGCTGCGATGCGGGTGATGGCGGCAGCAAACTGTGAGCAGCACCATCTATGTCTTCTATACGAGGGGCTGGTCATGTCTGTTTTTGAGTATTCGATGGTAATCCTGACTCTCAGGTGTAAGCAGATAGAAAGGATGGAAAGGATACAGAATGAAGCTATGCGCATTATTCTTGGATGTACAAGAGATACAGCATGCAGGGCGATGCGCTACCTTCTTGATTTTCCAACCATTGAAGACAGAATACAAGTTTGCAGAGCACGCACCTACCTCAAAGGTAACGCAAACACACAACATCCACTGCATAGTGAAATTATGAAGGTGAAGGGAAGCAGGTTAAAAAGAGGACGGTCGTGGATGGGTCAAGCCGAAGACATTCTACTACAGGTGTGTTCACTTGAGGACTTAGAAACTGGCGAGGAGTGGATACAAGTGCCAACAGATTTCTGTACGTTTCAGTTTGCATCCAACTAGACAGAAAATGCAGACAAGAAATCCCGGCTACTGGGGAGACGGAATTACAAGCTTTGATTTTCGAGAATTCGCTAGACTGTGATCCTGTCATTTACACAGATGGGTCGGTCGTCCAACATGTGAGAAGCTCATGAGCCTTTACGGCTCGGGCCGGAGGGAGAATTGTGAAGGAGGACTCTGTTGCTTTTGCTGAGACCACAAGTAGCCTGACTATGGAAGTCATGGCAGTAAGTAAAGCAATAACATGGCTCGAGACACAGACATTCACTAGGGCTTGTTTCCTTAGTGACTTAATGAGCAAGCTCAAGAGGATAGAGATGGGGGTGGACCTGGAGAGAATGGGTGCTGTCTCTGGAGAGGTTTCGGCTGGCAAATATTAGTTTCTTTCTTGCCAGGGCTTGCGGGAGTACAAGGAAATGAGCGGGCTGACAAGCTCGCAGGTATGGCTAATGTGGAGGGCGGACGCGCCATGGACCAGGATGACATTCTGAATGCTCTGCGAGAAGTAAGACTTTTGCGAGAACCAAGTGATGAAAGTGAATCTGCAACCATGACCAGACTTCGAGAACAGCAAATTAAAAGAGCGTTGGCCAAACAGGAACACTATGCAGGAAGCCATAGAAAATTGATAAACCAACACAGAACTGGTGTCGTTAGCCGCTATACGATGCGAGATTTGCTGAGGAGGGGATACGAGCACTTATGGACTGAAATGGTTTCTTTCTTTCTTTCTTTCTTTCTTTCTTTCTTTCTTTCTTTCTTTCTTTCTTTCTTTTTCTTTCTTTCTTTCTTTCTGTCTCTCTTTCTTTCTTTCTTTCTTCTTTCTAAAATGTCTTTATTTATTTATTTATTTATTTATTTATTTATTTATTTATTTATGTTTTTCTTTCTTTCTTTCTTTCTTTCTTTCTTTCTTTTGCTTTCTTTCTTTCTTTCTGTTTAAGGGGACAAAGTGTGTTATTCTCCCTCATGTTGTTAATGGAAATAGTAGAAGTTAATATCTTCATGGCCCAGAAATCATTATGGGTGTGTATGTGTATACTACTGGCACCTTGCCGTCTTGACAGACTTTAGTTTGTACATTGTGCTTCACAATAAAGGGATGACAATATCTCCATAGCACAAAGCCTGGAATAAATTGTATAGACCATATGATACCCGTGCAGCATGATTCAGCTCTCGACTTGCCTAGTTTACTCCAGAGGAAAGGCAACACCTATACATCTGTAACAAGACAAGCTGCAAAAGCTGTCGGATCAGCAAAGCAGTGCTCTAACTATCCTCTAATCGGAGCTTCGATTCTAGATCAGTTGCCAACCAAGGCCTAGGGCTTGGTTGGTATGCCCTGCCATGACATTTAGTCTTTAGGTTGCATTTCATAACACCAGGATAAGACTTGTAACTTCCAAATTGCGCTTACCCACTCTCTCGTCTCCCGTAGCCGTTAGCATGGTGTGGGGTGTCGGGTTTGGTGAATGCCGCCCAACATTCGCAGCTAACAGACTGCAGGTAGTACCGTCTATTGTCATGCCTTAGCTCTGTCATATTTGACAGATAATTTATCGCAATGGTCACTTGACCTGACTACCAACGTAAACATTTTTTCTTTTGCAAAATGCAGGTCTGAATCATTGACCATTTTGCGATCATTAACGAAACAATCGAGAATTCTTGAACTAAAATGGCGCAGAACATTAATAAAATAGCGTGGATCTTGACAAACAAAATACTGATATTCTACTAATTCTGAACATAGACAACTGGTTTAAGAAACGTGTGATGTTTCGGGAAATGAAATACTAGGGGAAGTCAATAAGTAAGTCACAAATGGCTGTAGAAAATTAATTAAATATGACAACAACTTGAAACCAGTTTATTTTTATACATACATTGTCCCTTTATTTCTCAACATAATTTCCACCAACATTGATGCACTTATCCTATCGATTTATCAGTTCCCCCCCCCCCCCACATAACTGCGTGCTCTGTTTTCAAAACCACGTTTTCACTTCATATTCAACTTCGTCGTAATTCGCGAAATGTCTTACGCCAAGGTGTGTTTTCAGTGGACTAAGCTCCTAGCGATTTCCCGTAAAGCGGTGCATTGTTGGGCAGAAACAATTACGAGGGCGAGTCAATAAGTGAGTCACACAGTTCTTGGGATGGCAGGTAAACGAAAACAGGGCACGCAGATTTATGCAGTCGGTTTGGGAGAACTGATAACACTATGGGATAAGTGCATCAATGTTGGTGGAAATTATGATGGTGATAATGAGGATAGTAATAATAAGGATGGTGATAATAATGGTGGCAATCATGATGATGGCAATAATGATAATATTAGTGGAGATGATGAGGATGGGGATGCTATGTGTATGTGTGTGTGTGTGTGTGTGTTTGTGTGTGTATATATATATATATATATATATATATATATATATATATATATATATATATATATATATATATATATATATATATATATGTATATATATATATATATGCATTGATGTGTGCGAGATACTCAGTGCCGTTTAAGCAATACATTTTAAATTGTCCTGAAGTAGTTTCCCGTTAAGGGTCTGTGATGTGAGAAAGCCACCACATGTTGTAGGCCTGAGAGGAATAAGTGGCCAATCTTTCACTCATTGTTGTAGGCCTGAGAGGAATAAGTGGCCAATCTTTCACTCACTGTTGTAGGCCTGAGAGGAATAAGTGGCCAATCTTTCACTCATTGTTGTAGGCATGAGAGGAATAAGTGGCCAATCTTTCACTCACTGTTGTAGGTCTGAGAGGAATAAGTGGCCAATCTTTCACTCACTGTTGTAGGCCTGAGAGGAATAAGTGGCCAATCTTTCACTCATTGTTGTAGGCCTGAGAGAAATAAGTGGCTAATCTTTCACTCATTGTTGTAGGCCTGAGAGGAATAAGTGGCCAATCTTTCACTCATTGTTGTAGGCCTGAGAGGAATAAGTGGCCAATCTTTCACTCATTGTTGTAGGCCTGAGAGGAATAAGTGACCAATCTTTCACTCACTGTTGTAGGTCTGAGAGGAATAAGTGGCCAATCTTTCACTCACTGATGTAGGCCTGAGAGGATTACGTGGCCAATCTTTCACTCATTGTTGTAGTCCTGAGAGGAATAAGTAGCCAATCTTTCACTCATTGTTGGCAAGCGACGAGCTCAGGAGTCTAACCCGCGTCCGACCGTGCTCATGACATTCCCAGCTCATTTCTCTACAGTGTCCTTTACCTCAGCGTATATGTTGTAACGTAAACCACATTGCACGTATGTTACAGATAAGGCATTTCCATGTCACTGTTACACCACAGCCGTGGGGCAAGTTACCCACCTAAGTCAACCTGTGGTCTATAGACGTAATGCACTTCTACATCGACGGCCGGTTATCTGTTTTAATTAACTCGGGCTCCCACGCCGACCCAGTCTAAAATGGAAATGCGGCCGTGTGATGTTGAACAGACCACACATTTAGTGCCTGTGGTTCTATCAAAAATGACCACAGAAATGACCAAAGAACCACATACCCAATACACCTCAAGTGGTCTACACGCATCCTTTACTTATTTATATGAGCGACCGTCCATTCTGAAGATCTTCAGTTGTAAAGTGTGATATTTGTGTACTAATATACGCAACCAAAAGTGACGTGCCCTTTACATGCCTGGGTCGTATTAGGTATATGTCGTTATTCCCAACGTTTATAGACCAATCGACACTCGATGCGTCACGTGGTGGATATCATCACCTCCTTTACTTCCCAGGAAACTTTTTAATACCCATTTTAGCCTTGGTCGTTCTTGATGCCCAAGTCAGATTTACGAAATCACCTTCACTTGGAGATTCCAAACTTAATACTTACATATATTTAAATTTACTTATCATCACTTATTAATTAATTTATAAATTGTGTTATTATGCTACACATCAATTGTTTTAGTGCACAAACTATCATCATGAGCGCTGAGTAGATTCTGATTTATTCACCAGAGTCTCACAATGGGTAGTCAACAACCAACTACTACATGGCAGCTTTTACGAGGATATAACCGGAGACCCAACCTTCACACGACAAATATTCAACGCAGTACGCACTGCTGATCCTTCTCCCGCCCTTATCCTGAATGATTTTGATGTTGTTGCTGGGGGATCATATACTTTGGTATTTAATGTTTTCTTCATTTTTCCTTTTTTATTTCAATGAAACTATTGTATACTGTGCGTTTGTGCAGATGTTGGGGAGTGAAGTATCTGCAGTCAAGTTCTTGTTTTTGATGAAACTTTTGCGTAATCTACGTTTTTATATGAGTTTAATGCTGAAATATCTGCAATCAAGTTCTTGTTTTTGATGAAACATTCGTCTAAAATTTATATTCCACCTCTTTACCTTCTTGCCACTCTCAGGAATCGGGTCTGCCCGGGCCATGACTCCGAGGCGTTTTATAATGTCAGCATTACTCTAACGTCTTCCTCTGTGTGTGTGTGTTTGTTGTGTGTGTGTGTGTGTGTGGGGCGGGGTTCTCTTCTTTTCCCGTAGTGCATATGTGTATAGTTATGTTTGTTCTGTAAAGCCAAATCCCAGCCATGTTTCTACATTTTGTTTACTGTTTACTCGTACTTTGTGAGACAGCATCAATTTCCATTGTGAATATGTTTAAATATGTTCCTATTAGTTGAGATGAGTTGAGTTGAGTTAACAACAGACATCACTGCACTCAGGACATTCCCATATGTGCTCCGTACCCTTATTCAACAGCCAGCGAAGAGTCATACTACTAATGGTTCCCACCGCCATCTGATTAAAGTTCTCCTGGTCTTCCCTCTCTGTTTTGAGATTCTTCCAGAACCCCTACCGATCCCACGCAATCTCATTCTTTCCACACACGGGTTCTCAATCTGTTCCCCCGCCTTCTCCACCTGGTCCCACAAACGCATGACCACCTCCCCCTTGTCCATAGGCAATATACCAACAAGAAGTGCATTCCTTGCTAGCCTATCAGCCTGTTCATTCCCTCGCACCCGCGCATAGCCATCGCAAAATATCCATATAGTTCTCTCAATCTGTGACCTCTGAAGCAACGATAACCATTCCACACTAAACATTCCTTTCTCCACCTTACTAAGCATATTCCTTGAATCCGTAATAAATACAGTGTGTGTTGCAGTAGTCTCCTCTTACCAACGGAATGCAGCTGTTACTGCTTCCACCTTCATTCTCATGCTGGAGGTCGTCGTCTCATATGCCAGACTCTCCCTTTTAAAGACTTGTCCATTAACCTTTGCAATAAAGCTCCAGCCACTACGTCTGTTTCTCACCACTGACCAATCGGTATAGATGACTATGTCACCTTGATGTATGTTACACTGGATCAGTTGTTGCACTTCAAACTCAGTTTGGCCAGCTGCCCATTCCCTGCACTCACGACCCAGTGTTACTATTACATTGTGCCACACATGACGTATAGATATTTCTGCCTGTGCCATCCAGGACCAGGATTTCCCTTACAAGTCTATGATCCTTGACCATATCCATGGCTTCATGCAGGGGGTGATCCTTATCTGCAGCAACTCTCAGGTACCATTTGGCCCGAAGGATCCTATGCCTATCCATCAGGTAGCGCTAGGATATGCCTCATGCATATAATTGGTGTGTCCCTTGTGCACCCCAGGATTACCCACATGGCAGCATTCTGTATACGCTCCAACCTTTCAAGCTGACTCTTTGATATTGTTCCTATAATTGTTACACAGTGTAACTGCTGCAGTTTCGATTGTGAATATTTGTTACTATGTTCCTATTGTTTCTATTATTTCAGTATATTTTAATTGTTCTGCTGTAGGCATACGTTGATCAGATCAATGCTTTCAAAAATGCCAATGTTGGGCTGAAAGGTGTGGGCATACAAAGCCGGTTCCCAGACTACACAAAACCTGACATCACTCTTGTGGAGGTAAGACTTGACTTGTATCATGTTATGCTTTCATTATATTTTAAATTTTTTTTTCTCTTACCGATAATAAATTCTCAATACGGTAATATATTTCCCATGTATTCATTGTTGTTTTATACTTTGTGTTCTTTAGCCTCAAGGTGTGTACTGTTTCAAAGACTACTATTGCTACTCTTAAGACAGACATTTACTCTCGGTTTGTTACACTGAAGACTACATATACTGATAGTCCGTGTAGTGCATCGTTAGTCATTGTACATCCGCATAATCCTTTGAAATTCTCTACAATAACCCTATAAAGTTTTCCTTGTGTATTTCTTTTCTTGTATTTGTTTCTGTTCTCTATGTCAATATCAAGCAAATATGTGTTTATTGTTTGTATCTCCCCTATGTTTATTTCGTTGTTCATATATCTTTAATACAAGCCTTGCCTTACATCAAGCTAGCTCGGCTGTGAAATCCATGTCACTCTGTAGCTCTGATGATATTGATAAGTTAGTTGCATGCACTTTACAATCCTGGACTGGACTTTACAATCCATTTTTGGACTGTTTTTTATTTGGAAAGCAAGTTTACGTTCAGTAGTTTGCCATTGCTTTAGGGTATTGAGATGTCAACGTATTTCACTCATTTTGAATTTCTGAAACTTTGCCTCCCACAGTCAACTGTGAAACGATAGAATGGATTACTAAGTTGAAATGCAAAGTATTGTAATTATTTAACTCAAAGTATAATTCAGTTATTCACTTCATAAGGTACGTAACTCTGCAGCATACATTTGATGAGATGCAGCGAAATATGACAGACAATAAATTGTGCTGCATATTGTTTGTATCTTCTGTGTGTAAATTCACCACGTGAACATGTTTACTTAAAGACCTTATCTTTTCCACACTCCAGTTTCCACTGTCCATTCTCAATATTAACATACATTTTCACATAGATAAAAACAAAGACTAATCTATGCCTGTGAAAATCAATAGAGGCTCACACTATTAAAAGAGGAAATTCTGACAGAAGGCGCTATATAACGCATGCAATCATAGAGTGCCCGGATGGTGCCTTTACTATTCTATGAGCGGAGAGACCACGAAGAATGGTCCGGTGAGAACGGTGGAAAACTGAACATGTAATCAAAGAGAGGGGTGACAAATTATAGAGACGTAAAACAGTTAGTTGCATATCCTTTATAAGACGTCAACAGTCAACGTCAGCATTGTCTGCTATTGATCACTTCCGGTCCCCAGCATGGCGATTAGGTATTGAACCGCTACGGCCTCTGGAGTATTTATCTTTGTGGCTGCGGTTTGCATTTCGCATTTTCCTCATGTTGGACTAGTAGTATATGGTTCCATCGCCCTGCTACTGAGTGAGTGCGTGGCGCGACTCTGTGAGCTGTGATATTCACGTGGAATGCTTCAACACGCCAGCTTTTGTTGTACAGTGACCTGCATGTTCGGAACAATGGCTACCGGCTGTTGCTGAATTGACTGCTTTGCCTTTTCGGTTCACGAGTGTATTTTTCAGGAGACTCCTGAGAGTCGGCGCTGGAGCTACGGAGTTCGTGTTTAATGCGACGCTTTCGGCGGGTCGCCCTGTGGATAGAGACAGAACCATGTGAGAAAACCCGGGTCGGTGAGGTCTTTCTGGTGACTGTCGATTCCATCGACGATGAACTGTGATTTTCGTGGAGGACTTTTGTGTTGGCATTCTGGCGGCGGCATTATGCACAGTGTACCTGTTCGGGCTGCTGGATTGCCGAGACTCCTGTCTGTTCCACTTTTAAGATTGGACAGTAATGAGCATTTTGTGTCATATTCACTATCACAGGAACGGAGCATAATGGGGACGACGCGTTGCCGTGAAGTTGGAACCTCGACTGACTGACGGACTAACTGATTTTTTGCTGTTGTAGTTTCGTGGAAAGTTTACGTTCTGTTGTTTGCCATTCCTTTCTGAACTACCGGCACCATACCATTTCGTAAAAAACCAAAGCAAGACGGTTGGCTGCAAAATTGACTGCAGCTGTGTTTCGAACGCGGGTTAGCGGATTACGAACTGCGTCCGTAACCCCATCGCCACAGAACCGGCATAGCGATGTAGGACACGTTAAATTAATATGGAGAAGGAGGAGACGGAGGAGGAGTATATGATTAAAATAGCATGAGTCTATGAGGGGTTGATAGTAAATTAATCCATAACGTATGAGTTTCTAACAATGTAAACTGGTCATTGTCCCGTAGAAACCGGTAAATTATTTAACAAGTCACCGTAGTTTACCCTATTTCACTTGTAAATGTAACCTAAAAATCCGCTGTCCTGATGCCCCGATATATTGGACTAAACTGTTCACGTATCGTCCCTGACTTAGGGACGTAAATTACAAATACCTATAAAGTCAGAAAGGGTTGGCCTGTTGGCAAAGGACCTGGTAAGAGGGACGGTTAATCCACACGTAAAAATCAGTCCAGTGCACTATAAGAATTAGCACGTGTATGGACTACGCTTGAGTTCAAAGTGAGCCGACGCGAATAAATAAAAAAAACACAAAAAAAAAATGATTTTATATAAGTACTATAAGAGAACTGACTAAACGTTTAATTCACATCTCATCGGTAGCCACTGCAATGATATTCATCTATGTCTTCCAACTGTTAACAGGCCCGTCTAGACAATCTGGCAGCCGCAGGACTTCCCCTCTGGATAACTCAATTAGCTGTAGGAAGTAGTGATGATCAAGACAAGGCCGACTGGTAAGGCTTTCTTCGTCACATTGTCATTGCATTCATTGGCAACAGAATCTTTTTCTTGAATGAGGTTAAAAGTGATTTTGGTCTGCAACAGTGCTGTTTTACATTTAACAAAATAATAGTTATGTAACTAGAGTGGATCATTAGTTTGACATCACAATAATTTATTTTATCTGAATAGAATGTGTAGTTTGAAAAAGAAAAAATCAAAGGAGATGTAAGGCACCTCCTCCCCTCTGCTAGCCTACCGGACACCCTTGGGCAAGGTAGAGTACCCCTTTATCCCCCCGATCAGGGTTACGTGAATCCATGGGTGCAGGTGGTGGATCGGACTTGGGATATATATCATCATCATCAAGTGCCGTGCCGGCTGGCGTAGGCGTTCATGACTCTCCACAGATCTCGGTCTTTGGTGTTCTGGATCAACTCTGCTGATGATATTCCTCAATGCCACCGTCTCAGTTCTTCCAGCATCATTTCTCTTGGTCTGCCTCTGCCTCTCTTCCCCTCGATCTTTCCAGTTGTCATGATGTTCTCCAATGCCCCTCTTCTCATCACATGACCAAAGAAAGCTGTTTGTCTCTTTTTTATTGTTGTATATAGTGTTCTAGTTTCGTTAGCCTCTTTCAGGCAACCGTTGTTAGTTACTCTGGCAGTCCAAGGAATTCGCAACATTCGTCTTAAAAGCCACATCTCTGTTGCTTCTAAGTTCTTCCTAATTTGTTCATTTACATTCCAAGATTCACTGCCATACAGCAAAACTGATTCTATATAGCATTTTAGCACTCTCTTTCTCACATTCAGTGATAGTGACTTATTGCACAAGATACTCTTCATTTTCTGAAATGCCGCTATTGCCTGCCCTATTCTGCACTTAATCTCTGTTGTACATCTTCCATCTGATGTTAAGTGCCTCTAGGTATTTAAAATTATCCACTTGGTTGAGAATTTCCCCTTCTATTTCTATGTCACATTTTGGTGTCCCCATTTTCTTTGATATCACCATTGTTACTGTTTTCTTGATATTCAAGGAGAGTCCTTTCTGTGCACTCTCTGTTACTACAACGTCTAATAATTGTTGTAGGTCTGTTGAATTATCCGCCACCAATACTGTGTCATCTGCATAGCGTATATTATTTATATTATAACCTCCAACTAGTATTCCTGGCATCTCTTTGATCTCTCTCATTATTACTTCGCTATACAGGGAGAAAAGATCTGGTGACAAGACACACCCTTGTCGTACTCCTAGCTTTATCTGTTCGTAACTACCCTCTTTATTTCCCATTTTAATTGCTGCTACTTGGTTCCAGTATATATTCTTTATTATTCTTAAATCTTTCCCATCAATATTGATATCTCCCAACATTTTAATCAACTCATCATGTTTTACTTTATCAAATCCTTAGTATAATCTATGAAGCATAAATATATGTCTCTCTGTTTCTCTACTGACCTTTCTATTAGTGTTCGTAATATATATATATATATATATATATATATATATATATATATATATATATATATATATATATATATATATTGCATTGTTTGTACCCTTTCCTTCCATAAAACCATACTGTTCTTCACTAATTTCCATTTCTATTTTCTTTCTTGTTCTTCTCATTATAATTCTGAGTAGAAGCTTAGTGACATGGTTTATGAGGTTAACTGTACGAAAATCGCCGCATTCAACTGCTCCTGACGTGCATGCGTACGTGCGAGTTTGTGCGTGCGTGTTTATTTGTGTGTGTGTGTGTGTGCGCGCGCATGCGTGTGTGTGTGTGTGTGTGTGTAATTATGAATATATATGCTATGTAGCTGTCTTTGACTCATTCAGGTATGAGGATGCGCTCAGACTGTACTTCAGCCACCCGTCTGTAGAAGGCATCTCAATTTTGGGATTTTGGGACCGCGAAGTGGACCCGATCAATGCTTTAGTTCACGGTCTCGGTTACACGGTGAGGTTACTGAACTTCATTCATGTTCTTGTCATTTATATTCTTCTTTAACTGTCTGCTGCAGCAATAATTTTCCTGTTTATTTTCACATGTCTTTTATGTTAACTACAGGTGTTTTCTGTTTTATTTGGTTTTCGAGCATTTTGACTGTTGTGTCTTTAAATATTTAATGAATTATATTTATCTAGTATGTTTTTGCCGGTCTCTCTGGCCGAAGGGTTACACCACTTTCTCCGTAATCCCGTTTATCACGCAGAGTCTCGTAGCGGGCGAGAACTGGAAGCGGTTCTACCCCCGCTGGTGACTTCCGGAATAGCTGAGCCGGCCGCTCAGAAAGCAATGGCAAACTAGTGAGCGTAATCTTGCCAAAGAAATCAACAGACAGCTGAAAGATTCTTCTGTTGACAGCGATGTCATGTAAAGGATATGCGAATTTAAAATTTAAAAAAAGTATGTTTTTGCAGGTTTTGTAATATCTTTTGAGAATAAATAAGGTTGTTTTATTGTTGAAAAATTTCATACATGATTAATGATGACGCAAACTATATATGGCACAAATTTTATTTTCTGACACATTTCGATGTTTCTCGTCAGGCGAATACTAGAAACAAAGTTCAACATATAATGAAGTAGCGCAATATGTTCAACTGAATACTTTCAACTGAAATATAAAAACACATTGTCAAAAGATACACAATCACCAAAGTAGTTTTAACGTATTTATGGTGTTACTTTGTCTACATTATTGTGATTTAATCGAGTATATAGCACACGCCTCTGCATACTTGAGTAACTTTTGGTTATGTCTATTGAACACTGAAACTCCTCTTTGTTTGCGACGTTCTAAAGGTCTGTTAAATGTCATGCAATTAAACAAATGGCTTCTTCCGGTTTGTATGGCTAGACGGATTGCCAGAATTTGCCAGTGTGTTTTTCTTATCTATTTAGATTTGCGTTAAGTTATCCTCATTTTTTACTGTCTTTACCGTTTTGCCCATGTAAATGTGGTATGTAGCCGGGTGAGGAGACGTGTTGAATGTTTGCTATAGTGTCATTATGTTTATTGTGGTCTGTAGTTGGGTGAAAAGGCGTTTTGAATGTTTGCTACAGTTTCATTCTGTTTATTATGGTATGTAGTTGGGTGAGGAGGCGTGTTTAATGTTTGCTATATGTCATTCTGTTTATTGTGGTCCGTAGCTCGATGCGGCTGGCCAGCGGTACCAGCGTTTGGTTAAACAAGACTGGAGCACACACGTGATACAATCTCTGACGTCAGGCACGTCGTTTACAGTCAGAGGCTTCCAGGGAGACTATGATGTGACTGTGTACTACAAGGGGAAGCCCATACAGCGAACAAACTTCACACTAGAGAAAGCTGATAGAACTGTCACTGTCAACATTACAGGAACTACAGGTCAGCGACGCCTTTATGTTATGATATTTTTTACGCTCTCTCGCTATTAACTCAAGCTCAGTCCATGACGTGCTACCACTTATAATGCGCCGATCTGGTTAAGAATTCTGAGTTTTAATTATTAAGTTGTTGAATTAAAATTAATGTTTCCCCGTTGTGCATTTGAATACTGAAGACAAGAACCAGTGGCAGATTGGCCTGGCTGATGGCTTACCCTGTAAAACTCTGATCAAATGGTCTCCCGGAAACATGAATGGCCTTTTAGTAGCTTTATCTCCAGTCAGCCATTGTCTTTACAACCAACCCGCAACTGACAGAAACAATATATTGCCAATATATCACTACACAAATATTATTTGCTGTTTGCTTCCCAAGAAACTGTTGTTTATGAAAACAGCTGAACTATTCTGTTGTGGCTTCACCTTGAAGTTGTAGAGTGGCTGTCTTCTTTCAAGGACCCTTGAGAGCTATGCCAACAGTAGCCTAGCTACAGGTAGAGACTCTCATGTCGGATACGTGAATGGATCATTATCATCATCATCATCATCATCATGTGCCATGCCGGTAAGCATGGGTGGTCATGTTTTGCTATCTCGCTCGATCACCAGAATCGTAGATTAGCTCAGTGTTCTTGTCTCGACCACACAACGTGGTCAAGCCATACAAGTATTTACTTCTCTGCCTTCCCCTTGTTCTCTTCCCTTCGATCTTGTCAGTTGTCACCAAGTTATCCAATGTATTACTACACATAACGTGAATAGAAAATGTTGACTGTCTACATCTAATTTCTCTAACCAGTTTACGGTTTTCATTTGTTTCTTGTAGGACTTGGTCATTGGTTTTTCTGTCTGTCTGTTTATAGTATTGTTTGCATTCTCCTCAGAAACCACATTTCCACAGCCATCAGATGTTTTTCAGCTTGACTGCTCATTGTCCACGCTTCACATCAATACAAACTCGCCGTGGCGATTCTTGTTCTAATCTCTTCAAGGCATCTCCCACTAGATGTTATGACTGTTCCGAGATAATTGTATCGATTCACTTGTTTAAGAATATTCTCATTTACTTGAATAATACATTGTGGTATTTCCTTCTTCTTAGCGACGACCATAATCTGTGTCTTCTTACAATTTAATTCTAACACAAGTTGTTCACTGTGTGAAACAATCGCATCTACTAAATGTTGCAGATCCTGCTCATTGTCTACAACCAATACTGTATCATCCGCATATCTAATATTATTGATGTTATGTCCCCCAATGATGATTCCTTTCATATCGTCAACATTTCTGAAAATACTTTCACTAAGAAGGGAAAAAAACGATCTGAAGACATTAGACATCCCTGTCTCACTCCTCTCTTACTTAATAGCCTGGTATTGACCAACTTCATTATCAATCTTTATGGCAGTTTGTTATTTCCAGTATATGTTTTTTTTTTTAAGTCTAAGGACGTTTCCATCAATTTGCAGATATGCAATCATCTTCATCATCTTGACATGTCTTCCTTTATTGGAAGCCTTTGTGTAGTCAAAAAAGGCAAAGATGTAAGCCTTTGTTTACTTCTATAAAACGTTCAATTAATGTTCTCAGAAAATACAGCATTTAGTGTACCCTTGCCTTCTACAAATCCACATTGTTCTTCTCCTATTTCGGGCTGTACTTTCTTCCTAACTCTTTGCATGATGATTCTTTAGCAAAATCTTTGAGGCTTAATATACTATTGTTCGATATTGATCACATTCTAGAGCTCCTGATTACTTCGGGATTACAATAAATATAGAATTACATAAATCATGAGGTATCTCCAGTATCATATATGTGTTGATGTGTCTAGTGACTTGATCTCTTCCATATTCGTCTAGGGCTGTGATAATTTCTGTTGAGATGTTGTTTGGACCCGGGTTCTTGCCAAATTTCATATGGTTAAGAGCATTCTGAACTTCTATCTTCAGAATTGATGGTCCTTCATTATTACTCTCAATATTTTAATGTTCTTCTCTTGTATCAGCATAAAGGTGTTCATATAATCTGAAAATGTATGTAAGATCTCATGTTTTTCTATTATGATTTTTCCATCTTCCGTTGTCAGTAAGCCTGTTGATGTGGATGTTCTTTTATTAATAAGCTCCTGAATTCTTTTGTGCATTAATTTGGTACATTTTTTGGTGTTGTTTTTCAATTGCTATGCAATGATTGTCACGCCATCCTTCTTTTGCTTCCCTGCATAATTTTCTGGATTTCCCGTGAATCTCTTCATATTTGTCAGGAGTATTTTTGTTGTGTCTTCTTGTTTCCATTAGTCTTAAAATTTCTTCAGTCATCCATTTCTTAGGACCTACTTTCTTTAATTTTGGATAGTTGTTTCTGCAGCCATATTGATTGAATTCTTCAACATTTCTCATTGCTCATCCACATCTTGAAATAAGATCTCTATATCAGAGAAAAAATAACATCTGTTCTTTACTTCTATGTTAAAATTGTCTTGTATTTCCTTTCTATTTTAAATGCACACAGATCACATTTAGTGGTTCCTGGTGTATACTTGACTTTCTTTAACTTTACTTTCCATGTGCCTATAATCAGTCTGTGATCACTATAACAGTATGCATTTGGAACTGTTTTTGCGACTGTCAACGCATTTTGAAATCTTCTGTTATTCAGGATGTAATCGATCTTGTTTCTAATCCTTGTGTCAGGACTTCTCCATGTCCATAATCTTCTGTGGTGTTGCCTAAACCAGGTGTTTCCAAAAAATCAGTTCATGTTCTTTAGCCCATTCTACAAGTCTGTATCCTTTCTCTTTCCGTCTCCCAAACCATGATTACCTTCTGTGCATCCATCACTTGATTTCCTAGTTTCGTATTGAAGCCATCCATTATGATGTTTATTTCTGAATTTTTACATTTCTTCTAAGCATTCTCCATATCGTTATAAAATTTCTCTACATTATCTTCACTGCTTTCTCCCGTTGGGGCACATATTTGAATGACGTTTATGTTAAAATGTCTGCAAATTAATTTTATATATGCCCAATATCGTTTAACAGATTTTGATGTTTTCAGATCCAAGATAATTGTTACACCTCTTTGCCTGTCCTTTCCTCCAGAATATATAATCTTATAATCCTCCCCTGTCTTAATTCCTGTCTGTTAATGGATACGAACTAGACAAATAGAGACACACATTTGCTACAATGTAGGTCGAGTGGGGACGGTACAAGGCTATGAAAGGCAAACACAAACAACTGCTTGTCGAAGTTATACTGAGCTACTGGCTTGAGGACATGGTGCAACATAAATTACTTTGTGATGACGTTACGGATAACAAGGAACAAGGAAGCAAACTGGAGCTTATCCCGTGTAGCCACGCCAGATCAAGTACCTGTATCATTCATATCCCGCTTACACACATCTTTGTACCGTAGCAGAGGCCGAACTCGAGATCTTTTACTCATCTGCAATTTACACACACACACACACACACACACGCACGCACGCACGCACACACACACACACACACACACACACACACACAGATACCCTTTGGTATTCTACCATATTCTATCCTCAAAATGTTTCTTACCCATCTAAATCTACGAAGACTGATCATGGAACAAACCTTCAGGCAACCGGATCTTTCCAGTACTTAGGTATTGGTGATCTTATCTTGCCACTTAATACCGCGTATTCTTCACAGACACCGTATATGAAAGCTGTTTAAACGTTTCTCTCGGTGTGTGTAATTTGACAATATTTCATTGCCATAATGAAGAGTAATAAGGACAGGGGCTTGATAGACCAAGACTTGTATACTGACGTTTCTGTTCTTCCAGACTTCCTGTTTTCATCTGTTCATTGTTGTTGCTGCCTTACCAATTGTGATGTGTATTGCCTGCCTAGAGGTAATTTATTGTTGACCTCTGATCCTAGAATTGTGAAAAGGTCATTTATATCCAGCACTGCGTCGTGAATAAAGATTGACGGTATCTCATTTGCACCTTGCGTCATAATCTGTGTCTTCTTTTGCTAATTGTTAAATCAACCAAATTCATAAGAGGCATTGGAAAATGTGATTAAAAATTTCATAGGACATCGTTGTACCAAGTCTTAAATGTTTTTTTAGATGACATTGTTATCTCCCAGGTCGAAGCATTTTACAATGGGTTCCAGGGAATGTCTTAATGAGTAAATGCAATTGGCATGATAGTGATCATATCATCTATCCAGTGTAGATTCGCTGCTTATAAAAATATGGGACAAGCACCATATACCCACTACGCCTCAGG
The DNA here is from genome assembly GCA_963921405.1 of Cepaea hortensis. Classification (NCBI taxonomy): domain Eukaryota; kingdom Metazoa; phylum Mollusca; class Gastropoda; order Stylommatophora; family Helicidae; genus Cepaea; species Cepaea hortensis. The sequence continues at coordinate 183,080,653 of OY992877.1, forward strand.
GCGTGGAAATGGGCTTCCTTTTCCCTCTTCTTTTGACGAATTTGCTTTGCTAAAAATCAGTACCAAACACTGAATGTCAATATTTGACTCATGTATGAGTATGAGTATGATATCAAGGTATGACGACATCAATATGTGTACCGACAACGAGCTAGAGGAACTTGCAGATATTTACAACAACAGCATAGGGAGTGCCAGCATCAAGGAAGAGAGGTTACACAGCTAACTGATTCCCTTGCCGTAGTCTGGCAAATACCACATACAAATTCAGTGATATCGGGTAATCCATCCATCCATCATGTGCCATGCCGGTAAGCGTGGGCGGTCATGTTCTGCCATCTCACTCGATCAACAGAGTCGTGGATCAGTTCCGTGTTTCTGTCTCGACCATGCCACAAGGCCAAGCCATCCAGATACTTGTTTCTAGGTCTTCCCCTTGGTCTGTTCCCCTCGATCTTACCAGTTGTCACCAAGTTCTCCAAATCATTTCTTCTCATAACATGCCCAAAAAATTGTGACTGTCTACGTCTAATGTCTCTGATCAGTTTACGATCTTCATTTGTTTCTTGAAGGACTTGTTCATTGGTCTTTCTGGCTGTCCATGGTATTCTTTGCATTTTCCTCAGAAACCACATTTCTACAGCCATCAGATGTTTTTCAGCCTGGCTGCTCATTGTCCAAGCTTCACATCCATATAAAAGTACAGGTTCTATGTAGCATCTCAACACTCTTTTTCTCGTTTCAATTGACATCTTTTTATTGGTCAGTATGTTTTTCATCTTGCTAAAGGCTACTTTTGCCATGGCGATTCTTGTTCTAATCTCTTCAAGGCATCTCCCATCAGATGTTATTACTGTTCCGAGGTAATTGTACCTATTCACTTGTTGAAGAATATTCCCATTTACTTGTATATTACACTGTGGTATTTCGTTCTTCTTAGTGACGACCATAATCTGTGTCTTTTTACAATTTAATTCTAACCCTAGTTGTTCACTGTGTGTAACAACCGCATCTACTAAATTTTGCAGGTCCTGTTCATTGTCTGCAATCAAGACAATGAACAGGACCTGCAAAATTTAGTAGATGCGGTTGTTACACACAGTGAACAACTAGGGTTAGAATTAAATTGTAAAAAGACACAGATTATGGTCGTCACTAAGAAGAACGAAATACCACAGTGTAATATACAAGTAAATGGGAATATTCTTCAACAAGTGAATAGGTACAATTACCTCGGAACAGTAATAACATCTGATGGGAGATGCCTTGAAGAGATTAGAACAAGAATCGCCATGGCAAAAGTAGCCTTTAGCAAGATGAAAAACATACTGACCAATAAAAAGATGTCAATTGAAACGAGAAAAAGAGTGTTGAGATGCTACATAGAACCTGTATCGGGTAATAACAATGCAAAATACAATAGGCAAGCGGCTGGATAAGTTAATTGCCAGGAAAATATCAAGTCACCTAGAAAGGCAAGGTTGTTTCCCACCTAACCTTGGAGGAGGGCACCGTCCAAACAGAGAAACCTGGACCAACGCAGCAGTTTTTGGCAATGATGTCTATGAAGGTTTCCATTCAGGCATTGAAAATTGTGTTGCGGCGACTGATCTTGAGGATGCATCCAACACAGTAAAATTTGTTTTCTTAACGTTTCAGCTTCTTTAACTCAAGATAAGTCCATTCCTCCTTAGTAGGATCTCCACAGCTCTCTTCCAACGGAAAGAAGTTTTTAGATGTGGCAGCTGGACCTCTGAACCAACAACTATATATTCGGGCCTACCACAGGGATCACCATTATCTCCGGTGGTGTTCAACGCCTACACTGTAAGAGTTACCGCCGAACAGATCAGAGGGACGGGGAGAACTTTGTCATATGCCGACGATGTGTTAGTGTATCGTCAGAGTAAGGGTATATATAGATCGAGTTGCTGTGGATTTACAAACAGAACTAAATCGCATAAGCACTTGGTGTGTGGAACCTGGGGCAATGGTCAACCCAACGAAGGCAACAGTGACATGGTTCTCTTTGAATAACCATATTGTCAACACCCCAACACCAACTGTGCATCTGCGTTCAGAGACGATGGAAAGAACGCAGGCAATGCACTACCTGGGGATATGTTTTGATCGAAGTCGTGCTATTCATGATCACATAGACCGGGTGATAACAAAGGCCAAGGGAGGTTTGGCTGCGATGCTGGTGATGTCAGCGGCAAACTGTTACTAGCGCCATCTATGTCTCCTTTACGCGGGTCTGGTCCTTTCTGTTTTGGAGTATGCGATTGCGATTTTGACTATCAGCCGTAAGCAGATGGAAAGGATGGAAAGGACACAGAATGAAACTATGCGTATTATTCTTGGATGTACAAGAGATACAGCATGCAGGGCGGTGTGCTACCTTCTTGATTTTCCAACCCTGGGGACAGAATACACATTTGCAGATCACGTGCCTACTGCAGAGTCAATTCAAACACACAACATCCACTGCACAGTGGCATTAAGAAAGTAAAGGGCAACAGGTTAAAAAGAAGAAAGTCGTGGATGAGTCAAGCCGAAGACATTCTTCAAGAAGTGTGTTCACTTGGGGATTTAGAACATGGCTAAGAGTGGGTACGAATGCCAACAGATGTTTGCACGTCCTTTTCTGTTTACATCCAACAAAACAGAAAATGCAGACAAGAAAATCCGGCTGCTGTGGAGGTCGAAGTATAGACTTTTATCTTCGAGAATTCTTTGGAGGGTGATGCTGTCATTTACACAGATGGGTCGGTCGTTCGACGAGTGAGAAGTTCCAGGGCTTTTAGGGCGCAGGCCGGTGAGAGAATTGTGAAGGAAGAGTCTCGTGCTTTCGCTTTGACCACAAGTAGCCTGACTATGGAAGTCATGGCAGTAAGTAAAGCAATAACATGGCTCGAGACACAGACATCCTCTAGGGCATGTTTCCTTAGTGACTCAATGGGCATGCTCAAGAAGATAGAGATGGGTTGGATCCGAAGAGAATGGTTGCTTCCTCTGGAGCGGTCTCGGCTGGCAAAGATTAGTTTCATTTTAGTGCCAGGGAATGCGGGTTTACGAGGAAATGAGCGGGCTGACAAGCTTGCAGGCAAGGCTACTGTGGAAGGCGGACGAGCCATGGATCAGGCTGACATTCTGAATGCCCTACGAGAAGTAAGACTTTTGCGGGAACCATATGATGACTGTGAATCTACAACCATGGTTAGACTGTGAGACCAGCAAATTAAAAGAGGTGTGGCCAAACAAGAACATTACGTAGGAAGCCAAAGAAGATTAATTAACCATCACAGAACTGGTGTCGTCAGTTTCTACACGCTACAGGATTTACTGAAGAGGGGATTCGAGCACTTATGGACTGAATGGTTCCATGTGCAATGAGGATGATCTATCGACTAACTAACTAACTAACATTTGACTCTTATAGAACATGCAACATAAATATTATCTTCATTGTCTTTATTTCCTCCACGTTCCCACTGACAATAAAAACCATTGTGGTTTTCCTATATTTCCTACCAGAAATTCAGCTACCACCTATTTTTGATCCATTCGCACCTCAGGACGATGAGATTGCTATATCAAGCTACGCCCTGGAAACCCTGGGTACTGCCACATCCACGTCACAGTCGCAGCAACTCCAGTGCGTTTCTCGAAGATCACCGGTGTCTACCGCTGGCGCTACGACAGCCACTATCAGCTGCAATACCGGGGAAGTACTTACAGGATGCTCCATCTTGTCCACTGTAAGTCTTATGTATTATTGTGAGATTGTCTTTAACGGGTTCCAAATGACGCGTGTTTCATCTATAAACTAATAGAGTAAAGGATCATCTCACCACATCTCATCTCATCTCATCTGGTTCCTCTTGTACCGTGCGGTGTAGAGGTGAAGCATAAGCAGCGGGAGAGTGCCTGTTTATGGGCTTCATATATCGAGATTCCCATAGATTCTGTAATACTCTCTGTTCATAGTTTACGTGGCTAGCCTCTAACTCTGCTTCCGTTTGGTCTAAGTGAATGTTAATTGTGAATTAATATGCAGTTTTCATTATGCTCCGTAAAAACTATGATCATCATCATCAACATCCTTCACTGTTGTCGTTAAGGGTCGTGAGGAGGAATAATTGACGTTTCAATGCCCGATGTGTGGCACTGGATAGTGTCATTCTGTGTTAACTATGCTCAAAGAAGTAAAGGCAAAAAAAAAAAAAACGGTGTCCTGTGCAATGATAACTCTAGGCGGTGTAGTTCTATGGTACATATCATGCTTTGATCTCACTTGACAAAGGTCAGGATCCATCCATCACATGCGATGCCGATAAGAGTGGGCGTTCGAGTTTTGCCATCTCACTCGATCACCAGAGTCGTGGATCACCTCCGTGTTCCTGTCTCGACCATACCACGTGGCTAAGCTATCCAGGTATTTACTTTTCTGTCTTCCCCTTGTTCTCTTCCTCTCAATCTTGTCAGTCGTCACCAAGTTATCCAATGTATTTCTACACATAAAGTGACCAGAAAATGTTGACTGTCTAAATCTAATTTCTCTAATCAGTTTACGATCTTCATTTGTTTCGTGAAGGACTTGTTCATTGGGTTTTCGATCTATCCATGGTATTCTTTGCAATTTCCTCAGAAACCACATTTCCACAGCCATCAGATGTTTTTCAGCTTGTCTGCTCATTGTCCACGCTTCAAATTCATACAAAAGTATAGGTTCTATGTAAAATTTCAACACTCTTTTTCTCGTCTCAATTAATATTTTTTTTTATTGGTCAGTATGTTTGTCATCTTGCAAAAGGCTACCTTCGCAATGGCAATTCTTGTTCTAATCTCTTCAAGGCATCTCCGGTAGGTGTTATGACTGTTCCAAGATAACTGTATCGATTCACTTGCTTAAGAATATGCCCTTTTACTCGTATATCACATTGTGGTATTTCCTTCTTCCCAGTGATGACCATAATCTGTGTCTTCTTAACATTCAGTTCTAACCCTAGTTGTTCACTGTGTGCAACAACCGCATCTACTAAATTTTGCAGGTCCTGTTCATTGTCTGCAATCAAAACTGCATCTTCACCGTATCTAATGTTATTGATGTATCGTCCCCCAATGCTGTTTCCTTCCATATCTTCTATATTTAAAAAAAAAGAAATATTTTCACTGTACAGAGAAAAAAGATCTGGAGACATTATACATCCCTGTCTCACACCTCTCTTAATAGGCTGATATTGACCTCCTTCATTATCAATTCCGATGGCAGCTTGTTATTTCCAATATATGTTTTTTACATGTCTAAGGTCTTTTCCATCAAACATCCTTATCATGTCGACATGTCTCACTTTATCGAAAGCCTTTGTGTAGTCAATAAAGAAAAGATGTATATCTTTGTTTACTTCTATAGAACGTCCAATTACTGTTCTCAGTATATACACAGCATTTACTGTACCCTTGCCTTCTACAAACTCACATTGTTCTTCTCAGAATACAAATACTAATAATGTGTGTGCGAAATTTGCATATTTAAAGATACTGAAACGCACATGTCCGTCTTTGAATACAAATACTATAGAAAGTGTTCAACACTTATTTTACAAACAGAGAACAATTAGAACTATCCAAAAAAGAGCTCAATATTACACCAGGTAGTCAGGTCTTAGTCAGATATGACTGAGCTACCGTATAACAGTAGACGGTACTACCTGGTTTCTGTTAGCGCCAAACGTTGGGCGGCGCTTACCAAACCCGACACCCCACATTGTGCCAACGGCTTCGGGCGGAAGAGCGCAATTGGGAGGGTACAAGCCTTACCCTGGTGCGAGGAAATGCAAGCTAAAGACAAAATTGTCATGGCAGGGCAGACCAGGCCCTAAGCCTTGGTTGGCGACTGGTCTAGGATCGAAGCTCCGACAGGCGGACAGTTAGAGCATTGCTTTGCTGATCCTTTGCTGCTTCTGCAGCTTGTCTTGTTCCAGATGTAGGGGTGTTACCTTTCCTCTGGAGTGAACTAGGCAGGCCGAGAGAGGGATCATGCTGCATGGGCAACACATGATCTCTATATTTTAGCCCAGGCTTTGTGCTATGGAGAGGCAATAACTCCATCCCTGGTCTTAACTGATCTCGGAATCAAAGCGAGAGGCAACTGTTACGGGTTATAAGTCCTTGTCAGTTGGCGTAGACATGGGGCGCCACGCGTTGCCTCTGACGGTGGGAGACACCTATAGGTGTCACTGATCAGCTACCGCCCGCCTCAAGCTGGGCAGCCCCCAGCCAATTGGGTGCTGATCCGCCACAGCCTGCCTGCTTCAATGGGTGCTTGGGGCTAGGACAAAATCTGAATCGCAGGCTGTAAAACCAATGCACCAGGTACAAACAAAAATAAAAATAGAAACCTCAAGCTACGGCTTGCAACCTGGAACGTGAGAACCATGTGTCCAGGATTTTCCACTGACTTGACCAATATTGACGATGTGAGAAAAACGGCTGTGATTGATGCCGAACTCAATCGTCTTAACATTGATATTGCTGGCCTGCAGGAGACTCGCCTCGCTGAGGAAGGTTCACTCAGGGAAAACAACTACACCTTTTTCTGGAAGTGTAGAGGGCAGGGAGAAAAAAGGCAACACGGTGTGGGCTTTGCAGTGAAGAATTCACTACTGGGAATGATTGAAATTCCAGCAGGAGGAAATGAAAGACTATTATCCCTGCGCTTGGCAACCTCTTGTGGGTTTGCCACCATTATTACTGCATATGCACCGACACTCGATTCCTCTGATGATGTGAAGGATTTGTTCTATGAGGAGTTAGACTCCGTGATCAAGGCAGTTACGAAATCTGACTACATTTATATGCTCGGTGATTTCAATGCTCGTGTGGGCAAGGACTCGAGTTCATGGCCGGTGTGCCTTGGAAAATACAACATCGGTCGCATGAATGAAAATGGGCAAAGGCTGCTTGAGCATTGCACCAGTAATGACCTATGTATTACAAACTCTTTTTTTAAAACAAAAGAGATGCATAAGGTCACATGGAAACATCCAAGATCCGGCCATTGGCACCAGCTGGACTTCATCATCACACGGAGACAACATCTGAACCATATATCATTGACTCGTAGTTACCACAGTGCTGACTGTGATACGGATCATTCTTTGGTTGTTGCAAGGGTTACACTGAGACCAAAGAGAATCTACACAGCTAAACACAAATCTAGCCCCAGGATTAATATTATTAACACTCATGATCCTGAAAAGTGCTTTCAGTTTCAACAGCAACTTGAAGACGCTTTAACTGATACACCAGAAAATTGTACAGTAAATGAAAAGTGGGGTCAAATTAAGGAAACTCTTTATAAAACTGCCGTAGGGGTTTACGGCACTGTGGATCATAAGAGGCAGGACTGGTTTGCGGCCAACAACGAGACTCTGCAGCCCTTGATTGATAAGAAGAAGAAAGCTCTCTTAAGAAACAAGGAAAGGCCAACGCGTAACACTCTGAATGAGCTTAGGCAAGCTAGGAAGGATGTTCAAAAGGCTGCCAGGCAGTGTGCAAATGATTATTGGATCAAGTTATGTGAGTCCATTCAAATCGCAAGTGATAAGGGAGACATAAGAAGCATGTATGAAGGAATAAAGAAAGCCTGTGGTCCAGTGATCAAAAGAAGTGCACCATTGAAAACCTTGACTGGAGAAGTCATCACTGATAAGAAACAGCAGATGGACAGATGGGTAGAGCACTATTTGGAGCTTTACTCAAGTGAGACCAAACTTGCGGATGATGCCCTCAACGCCATAGAGGCTCTACCAACTCTTGACCACCTGGACACACTTCCCACCATAACAGAAGTTATGTGTGCTATAAATGAACTTGCATCTGGCAAGGCTCCAGGTACGGATGGGATTCCAATAGAGGTTATCAGGAGTGGGCAAGACACACTCACTATACAGATCCACCAGCTAATAGAGCTATGCTGGCGTGAAGGACAAGTCCCACAGGATTTCAAAGATTCAAGCATCATAACGCTGTATAAGAACAAGGGCGATCGGAGCGACTGCAACAACTATAGGGGTATCTCACTTCTGTGTATTGTTGGAAAAGTATTTGCCAGAATTGTTCAGCGCAGACTTCAAGTCCTAGGAGATCAAGTCTACCCCGAATCATAGTGTGGCTTTCGACACAACCGGTCTACCACTGATATGATATTCTCATTGCGACAAATGCAAGAAAAATGCCGTGAACAGAATCAACCACTGTTTATTGCCTTCATCGACCTCACAAAGGCATTTGATTTGGTCAGTCGTGAGGGTCTGTTCAATGCACTAAAGAAGATTGGCTGCCCACCAACTCTTCTGTCCATTGTGGAATCGTTCCACACAGGCATGAAGGGTATAATCAAGTTTTATGGTGCTACTTCTGAAGAATTTGAAATCAAGAGTGGAGTTAAGCAAGGTTGTGTACTAGCTCCCACCCTCTTTGGGATATACTTTTCACTTCTACTGAAATATGCATTTCGTGATCAGGATGGTGGTATATACATTCACTCACGCTCAGATGGCGGCCTCTACAATGCTCAGAGATTGAAGGCTAAGACCAAAATTAGGAGGGTACTGATCAGAGAGTTGCTTTTTGCAGATGATGCTGCAGTTACGACCCACTCTGAGGAAGAATTGCAATGTCTACTATCTGCATTCTCCAATGCTTGTTCTGAATTTGGTTTAACAATTAGCAAAAAGAAGACACAGATTATGTCACAAGGTGCACATGGGGTACCATCAATCTTTATTGACGACGCCGAACTAGAGATAGTAGACCATTTTACATATCTAGGATCAGTGGTAAATAGCAAATTATCCCTAGATCAGGAAATCAACATCAGGATTGGTAAGGCAGCAACAACAATGAACAGGTTAAGAAAAAGAGTCTGGGAGAACAGGAAGCTTACTGCCAAAACAAAAGTCCTTGTCTATCAAGCCTGTGTCCTTAGTACTCTTCTCTATGGCAGTGAAACCTGGACAACTTACTCACACCAAGAGAACAATTTAAACAGCTTTCATATGCGGTGTCTGCGAAGAATTCTTGGTATTAAGTGGCAAGACAAAATCACAAATACTGAAGTATTGGAAAGATCAGGTTGTGTGACGGTGTATTCCATGCTCAGTCTTCGTAGACTTAGATGGATAGGACATCTTAGGAGGATGGATGATGGTAGAATACCAAAGGATATCTTTTTTGGTGAATTACAGATGGGTAAGAGATCTCAGGGTCGGCCTCTAATACGATTCAAAGATGTGTGTAAGCGGGACATGATTGATACAGGCATTGATAATGCACATTGGGAGCAAGTCGCCGCTGAACGTGTTGCATGGAGGGCAAATATCAGAAATGGAATAAAGTCAAAGGAGAAAATTATTGCAGAAAAGTCACACACCAAGCGTTTGAGACGTAAGATGGTGCATGATGGTGGAAATGACCACGTGTTCACATGCACCCACTGTGAACGGACATTTACAGCGCAAATTGGCCTTATCAGTCACACTCGCTACCGCCATAGTTAAAAGTTTTTATGCCTTTTTAAAGCACAAACTATCGTCTGTCAAGACGGCAAGGTGCCAATGATTGCACCAGGATGGTTATTACGACAAACAAATATGAAGAAAATGTATTAGTATATATGTAAGAATACATGAAGGTCTAGAAAACATCATATGAAAGAAAGTCTACCAGCAAAACGGAGAAGAAGAATACCACAAAGTAGATGGATTGAAGAAGTAGTAAATACCTGACATATGACAACAACAGAGGCCGGGCATCTGGCTTTTGATAGAGATATTTCGAAAGACTATTAATGGGGTAAGTTCTCATCATCATGTGCCATGCCGATAAGGGTGGGCGGTTATATTTCGCCATCTCACTCGATCACCAGGGTCGTGGATCAGCTCAGTGTTTTTGTCTTGACCATACAGCGTGGCCAAGACATCCAGGTATTTACTTATCTGTCTTCTCATTGTTCTCTTCTTCCCTCGATCTTGTCCATCTTGCTACCTTCGCATGGCAATTCTTGTTCTAACATCTTGAATGCATCTCTCATCAGATGTTATGACTTTTCCGAGATAATTGTACCGATTCACTTGTTTAAGAATATTCCCATTTACTTGTATATTACATTGTAGTATTTTCTTCTTCTACATAGAACAATTCACAGGATAATGGAGATGACCTGATTTATTTATGAGAGCCGCGGTTGAGCAGTAACGCCTGTCGTTAACTATTGCTCTATATAAATCCCCCCTCCCTCGCCCCTCCGGAGGAGGGGATAATTTTTACCTAATCACATGGCCCCGGGATAGGCCCAGCCTCATTTAAATGTGTACCACAAAATGAATTGGGAGGTTAAAGGCAGACAGTGTGATACTGACCAGACTGAGTGTCGACCATTAATCTAGACATTTAGGACTAGCACATCTTTAATGGAAGCCACTGTACTACAGCAGCTAGCCTCTTGCCTGATGGTCATGTGATCGAATCCCCAAGTTGACTAAGACTAAAATTTGTAACCGGAAATATCCTGGGAAGTAAAGGCGGCTAAAGTGAGATTGGCATCGCACCTCGAATGCCTATTGGTATATAAACACACGAGGCTAGCACCATATACCCACATATTCCAGAAGGCGTGTACAGGGTTCCTTGTCCTGTGCTCACAGTATCCCCAATATAACAATATGACATTGACACGAGACCTTAATCTCCACTAGCTTGTTGTTATATTGTCTTCAATCTGTCTTCAGAACAACAACTGGCGCCAAGATGGTGAGCAGGTGTCTTTCTCTAATGGGAAAGCTAGTTGCACAGCATTCAATGGTTATCATGCTTCTGCTGGTAGGTATATCAAATGCCAAAAATTCCTTTTTTAATTATTATGCAAACAGGCCGTAGTCTGTCCAATCTTCTACTTTCAATTGCAACATATTATGTCTGTTACTATTTCAGATAGTACGTGTGTTATTTGTTTAAGTGTGTCTATCGAACAACTGTGATATCCATGCCATGATTCCCACCTTGTTGATAGGGATATATAGTGTTATATAGGGTTATACGTCATATCGTAAAGGAAGTTGCGTTTTGAAGTATATAAAGAAGTAGATTAATAAAACAAATCTTCATCTTCTTGCAGCAATAACCGTCCAGTAGCACGGGGAATACTACCTCAATAAAGTGCATAAAGTACTGTATTGAATAGAATCCCATGTTTTACATAATATTGATATTATACCGTATGAAGTGGGGGGGGGGGGGGGTGGGGGTGTGTACCTACAACTGAAAACCCCGTATCAGGAGCATGTTGTGGGTATTGGAGTGTTAGGTTCATCACATTTTGTAGCCTGAGTGCATGGAGGAATGTGTAGCCAATCTTTCCCTCCCGAAGCCAACGTTGAGGGTTGACATGAAACACTTTGTCCGACCGCGCACATCTCTTTGTCATCGTAACGGTGTATGGGAGCAGGCAACAGACATCTGTCTGACATAAATATGAAATCCGTCAAGAAATGGCAGTCTCTAGCGGGTCAAGCGTCGTAGTACACTTATTCCTGCAAGGAGGCGCTGTCGTCATTTGAAGGTGAAAGGTTCGAATTCCTTACATGTCGGTAAATATAGCTTTCCATTTTAATGTTGTCTAGTGCATCCTCCGGTCTCTACTTGTTTCCTATACTTCTATGTGTGCCAGACAAGACATACATATGTGCTTATATACGAGGCCTACAAAAACACTTTCGCCTGTGGCGAACAGTACAAAGCTTGCCAAATTTGGGCATGTCCCAAGTCTCGACACCCTCACCAAGGTAATCCCTCAGAGAAAGTTGGAGGTGGACAAGAGGAAGGCAGAGACATTCCCGGACAGATAACGTGAAAGAGTGAACACGATGCAGCATGTTGTTAAGGACAGAGTAGCGGGGAATCTGGTTATTAGTGCTTCCATCATTACATCCATACTACCCACGTCCGGGATCCCGGGATGAGATGATGGTGAAGATATCATTTAATAGTGTGAGTTCAGCAAGATTTCAGACCTAATTATCTTATATAATTATTTAGCAGTTTTCTGTGTTGTTAAAATAATTACACAGAAATATCAGTCGGGGAACCATGTGAGACCACTAAGACAGTTCATAAATAAACACATGTATTGCTTGGCACATGTATTATTATTATTATCCATTATTTATATGCTTGAGAATTTCAAGCTATTTATATAATCATTATATAACATCTCCATCCATCACTTGTATGCATGAACAATCCAGACTATTAATATAATTAACATATAACATCTCCATTCATTACTTGTATGCATGAACATTTCATAATGTTAATATAATCAAAACATAACATATCCATCCATCACTATAGTATACATGTGACTTTTAAGCTGTTAATATAATCACTATATAAAATCTCGATCCATTACTTATTTCCATTCATTAACGTTATCAACATTTAATATCTCCAGCCATTACTTGTATATATAAGGAATTTAAGCTATTATTATAATCAACATAAAACACCTCCATCCATAATCTTATGTATAGAGAATTGAAGATATTAATATAATCAACATATAACATCTCTATCCGCTACTTATTTTCATTATCAACATATAATATCTCCAGCCATTAATTGTGTGTATAGGGAATTGAAGCTGTTATTATAATCAACACATAATGTCTCCATCCATTACTTGCATGTACGGGGAATATCAAGCAGTTATTATCCTCAACACATAACATCTTCATCCTTCCATTACTTGTCCACCAGGTGTCCAGGCAGAAGCGCGCTGCTGCAGTCTCAGAAGTCTCCAGTGTCGCTACAGAACTGCTGGCCCGTCTGGCACTGGACAGGGGGCTGAGATCATTATTCCATGCGCAGACAATGAATACCCACTTGGTAAGAGTTGCTTCTCATAGAATGGCGTGTAGATCTCCAAGAATGCTTATTATAAACCACTAAGGGTTTCAATCAAATGTTAGGTGTAGGTGGGGTATCTGGCAGAAAGATTAGGATGCCTGCTTTTTGCGGCTAATGGCGCATGTTCTATACCTCGATAAGGCTGTGTAATGTTATCTTTCGGGGGTGAGATACAAATCTAACAGTCATCATCATCATCATCATGTGCCACGCCGATAAGCGTGGACGGTAATGTTTCGCCATCTTACAGGATCACCGGAATCGTGGACCAACTCTTTATTCTTGCCTTGACCATGCCACGTGGCCAAAACAGTCAAATATTTACTTCTCTGTCTTCCTCTATTTCTTTGCCTCTCAATCTTGCCAGTTGTCACTAAATTATCTAATTTATTTCTTCTTTTAACGTGTTCAAATAATGTAGACGTCTAATTTCGCTAATCAATTTACGGTTTTCATTTGTTTCTTGTAGAACTTCCTCATTGTTTTTTTTAATGTCTGCCCAAGGTATTTTTTTCATTTTCCTCACAAACCACTGTCATTAGTTGTTTTTCAGCTTGGCTGTTCATTGTCCACGCTTCACACCCTTAGAAAAGTACATGTTCTATGTACTTTCCACATTCGTGAGGGTTTCTCATGCACGAGTCGCAACGTTATCTATGCGATAGTCTGCACTCGTTGTAACATGAGATATGTCGGTGAGACATGCTTACGTCTTGCTGACATATTTAGGCAACACCTATCTTATATCAGTAGTTGTGTCCAGAAAAAGGTGGTCATGCACTTCAACAGTTCTGACCACTGTGGCGTGGCGGACATACAGGTCTCGGCGCTCAAATCGTGCGCATCTCACGAACGTGATCGCAAGACGTTGGAAAACCGCCTCATCTTCCAGTTGGGGACACTCTCCCCTCACGGCCTTAATGTCCAACATAGTTTCATTTAACTTCCAACCCCCTCCCCCTCCCTTTCTCTCTCTCTCTCTCTCTCTCTCTCTCTCTCTCTCTCTCTCTCTCTCTCTCTCTCTCTCTCTTTCCCGCAGCTGTATAGCCCACTAGAATAACGTGATAGCGTATCGTTTACAGAGCGTTGCCATCATCCCTAGCCTTACTTTTGCCGCTAGTGATTTTTTAACAAGTTTGCTTTCGGTGGTTTGTCATTGCTTTCTGAGCGATCGGTACTCATGCTATCCTATGCTAACCAACACAGGACGTACTGCATTCCAAGCGCCCGCCAACTGGGTATGCGGAATTGCGAACTAACACCCTCGCCACAGAACCGGGATGAGACTGCGAGATGTTCACTGCTAATTCGCCCTTCACCGTTCGCCCACATGGGTGTTTACCCCCCCCCCCCCCCGCCCATCGGGCGTCTTAGCCAATCCCTGTTACCCATCGACCCGTTTCAAATATCACATCCGGCAGGTTTCACACTCATCTAAAGGCTAGCCACATTCAACCAAGACAGGATTCATCTAAGTAACCTCTGTATTTTCTATGTAGTGATTATTTTATTAGTTTTGTGTCTGTTTGTGTTGTTTTGTTCTGTGCTGACGAAGGCTTTGGCAGCAACGTTCATTTTGTTTCTTGTAATCGTGTTCTGCCGGCTTCCTGGCCTAGAGGTTGGCGACTTTTCTCCGTAATCTCGTATACTCTCGTAAGTAACGTGACGACGGTAAGAATCAGCAGTGGTTCGAATCGCGTCGATAACTTACGGGGTATGTGAGCCAGCCGCTCAGAAAGCAATGGCAAACTACTGAGCGTAATCTTGCCAAGAAATCAGCTGAAAGATGCTGGTGTTGATAGCAATGTCCTGTAAAGAATATGCAAACATTTTTTTAAATCGTGTTCTAGTAAAGCACATAATCTACTTATCGTTGTTTTGGCAATTCATTCATGTTCTATGTAGAACTTCAACACATTATTCTTGTTGCATTTGATATCTTTTTATTAGCCAGTATTTTTTCCATCTTGCAAAAGGCTACATTCGCCATAGCGATTCTTGTTTTAATATCTTCAAAGCACCTCTCATTAGATGTTATGGCTGTTCCGAGATAATTGTACCGATTCATTTGTTTGAGAATATTCCCATATACCCGTTCATTACATTGTGGTATTTCTTTCTTCCGCGTGACGACCATTTGTTTGAGAAAACCAGTCCTTCAGAAATCATCAATGGTACAAGTGCAGTAACGGTAGTTGTTTTGTATAATACTTACATGTTACAAAAACATATTAATCCAGTGTTACACTTGAGATGTGTAAAAGTGCAGTTAAGCAATCAAACTACATTGATTAAATCAATGAAAAAGGAGCAACAAATCACGAGTGACAGAATGGAAGCTGAAGGCTAGACAATCTTTGTAAACACACACACACACACACACACAAGCACGCTCGCACACACACACACACACACACACGCGCGCGCGCGCACGCACACACACAAGGACAGTGATTCATTTTAAGAAACTACAAAATGATCACAGCTTTTACACAGAGCATTCTGGAGACATCGAAATCCTAAAGCACATTAATCCACAGTTTGATTTGATCGCATAGTTGTCAGACATCTTCAGGACCCGCCTTGAAAAACTGTGGCTTTATGGCAGTCTTGTAATGTAGTTGTTCCCTTATTTCTTTAGCCTGTATGCCGATAATATAATGAGAAATATCAGAGATGATACAACCAAGAAATAATATGATGTTCTAAATATTGGTGGTCATGAAATACCAGACATTCAATATGCTGATGATACAGTATTACCATCCACATCACAGGATGGTATAGAAAAACTAATAACCTCAAATCAAAAGAATAGTGAAAATTACAACTTTTAACTTAACATACCAAAAACAAAGATCATGCATACATATAAAACTAATATGGAGAAAGAAATATGTGTTAATGACGAAAACATTGTAGGTGGTGGAAAATGTTGAATATTTTGTGTCATTAATTACCAACAATGGTGACACAATGAAAGAAATTCAAAGATTAATATCTATTGCTCTTCAAAAACTAAAAACACTGAATAAATTGTAGGGTGGGACAGATAGACCTACAAAAATTTGATTTGTAAGAGCATGCATCTTTCCTATTGCAACAAATGTCTGTGAGACATCACTGAACAAGGGTTAAATATTGAAGAAGGGTGACTACTAAAGACGATAAAACAAAGAAAATTGAAATATTTTGGTCACTTGAATCGTTATGACTGTTTGGAGAGAAAGATAATGGAGGGGTATATGCCCAGGAAGTGAGGAGGAGGAAGGCCAAAGACAAGATGGGTTGTAGGATGTGGTGATGATCTCCAAATGGGTGTATCAGACACGGGACATCCTGCTTATGACCGAGAGGTTTTCCGGAAAGTTCTAATGGGAGCGAAGTTCTGCAAGGGACATGCTACTGAAGAATGCATGAATGAGTGTACTTTCTTAACGGTGTTTAGTGCCAGACTTTATATATTCTAGATCACGATATGATGAGATGGTCAGTTCTCTTCCTCGCCGCATTGTCTTCTCTGGCAGTTCCCAGATAATCACAATTATCCTGCATTTATTTAATGAGAACACAGTTGAATCCAGAGCAGTGCTGGCCGGAGAACAATCCCGTCACTGCTGGGTATTGAACACAGACTATTGTCTTAGTCAGCGAGTGCACTAACCACTATGCACCGCAGCACCAGCACCGACATTACATAGAATCATGAAATCATGCAGGCCTATGATCTAATGGGAGAGGAAAAAAAATAAGGTTCTCTCAAGACAAACTGCCGCATTGATGAAAAGTATTAGGCCCATGCATATGCTACTTTACATCACTACACGTTAGGTGGCTAATTATCTTACTCCTCACAACTGTCTCCATAAAAAGACATCCATTATACAATGCAGGGCTGACATGCACACCCTGATGGTCGGTAAACATCCAGCTCTATTGCTGTTCGTACACATGTTTGAGTTGTGGGTCAGTGACATATAAAATCAGTACGCCACAGTCTTGCCACATGAATACTGAGATAATGATTGTAGTCAGCTTTGATGTAGCACATGTTTCCTACACCCAGTGGCACGACTGGCTACAATAATTATTGCTACCCAGATGCTCTTCTGTCTCTAACCTCTTTAGGTTGTGGTACATGGACGTTTCAAGCTGAATCTGCTGGTACGATTTTCACAAGTTCTTTCTGCGTAGGGGAGAATGATGATCCGGTTGTTGGTGAGTACTTTGGATATAGTCTACGCTGGTTGGTTAGCGGACGCGTTGGTGTAGCGATTAGGTGTTATTTTAACAGTGGCGTGAGCGCGGTCGAATGAGAGCCTGATGCCTGAGCCTGACGTTCGCTATGGGAGGTAAAGACTGGTCACCTAGTTCTCAGTGCACTCACGTCTACACAATGTGACGATATTAGCACATCAGCATACCCACATCAAATACCCACATCAAATACCACATCAAATACGCACATCAAATATGCACATCAAATACCCACACCAAATACCCACACCAAACACCCACATCACATACCCAAATCACATACACACATCACATACCCAAATCACATACCCACATCACATACCCACATTAAATACCCACACCAAACACCCACATTTCATACCCAAATCACATACCCACATCAAATATCCACATTAAATACCCACACCAAACACCCACATCACATACTCATAACACATACCCTCATCAATACCCACATCACATATCCACATCAATACCCACATCAAATACCCACACCAAACACCCACATCACATGCCCACATCACATACCCACATCACATACCCAAATCACATACCTACATCACATACCCACATCTCATACCCACATCACATATCCTCATCAAACACCCACACCAAGCACCCAAATCACATACCCACATCACACACCCACATCAAATATCCAAATCAACTACCCACATCGAATACCCATATCAAATACTCACACGAAACACTCACATCTCATGCCCAGATCAAATACCCACACCAAACACCAACATCAAATACCCACATCAAATACCCACATCAACTACCCACATCAAATACCCACATCAAATACCCACATCAAATGCCCACATCAAATACCCACATCACATACCCACATCACATACCCACATCACATAACCACATCACATACCCACATCAAATACCCATATCACGTTAATCAATCATGTGCCATGCCGGAAAGCGTGGGCAGTCATGACTCGCCATTTCACTCGATCACCAACGTCGTGGATCAGCTCAGTGTACCCGTCCCGTCCATGCCCTGTGGCCAAGCCATCCAGGTACTTTCCTCTCGGTCTTCCTCTTGGTCTGTTCCCTTCGATCTTGCCAGTTGTCACTAAGTTCTCCAATCCATTTCTTCTCATAACATGTCCAAAAAATTGCGACTGTCTACGTCTAATTTCTCTAATCAATTTACGATTTTCATTAGTCTGCTTTAGTACTTGGTCATTGGTCATCACATCACATACCCACATCAAATACCCACATCACATACCCACATCAAATACCGACATCACATACCCACATCACATACCCACATCACATACCCACATCACATACCATCATCACATATCCACATGAAATACCCACATTACATACTCATCACATACCCAAATCACATACCCACATCAAACACACACATCAAATACCCACATCACATACCCACATCACATACCCACATCACATCTTCTTCTTCTTCTTCTTCTTCTTCTTCTTCTTCTTCTTCTTCTTCTTCTTCTTCTTCTTCTTCTTCTTCTTCTTCTTCTTCTTCTTCTTCTTCTTCTTCAGCGTTCCGAGCCACTGAGGGTCTTTGCTGCAGATACAATTCGTCTCCATTCGTCTCTCTGGTTGACCTTTTTTGCTAGTCTTTGATTCCAAGTGCACATCACATACCCACATTAAATACCCACAGCAGGATCTCTATGGTGAGCCGTGGTAGCGCAGTGGCTAGACGCTGGCCTGCCAGTCTGTGGTCAGGGGTTCCATCCGCATCGAGCAGGAATCGGATATTTAAAATGGATCTGGGCTCCCAGGTCGACCAAGGCTAAAATAAATACCAGGAAATATGTGTCTAGCACCATATGCCCAATGTGTCTGACAGCGTGTAAAAGGTTGGAAATCACACACAGCACGAGGTAAAGCCACCACCCTGGCAACATTGCTAGAGGGAAATCACACACAGCATGAGGTAAAGCCACCGCCCTGGCAAAATTGTTAGAGGGAAATTTCACACAGCATGAGGTAAAGCCAGCGCCCTGGCAACATTGCTAGAGGGAAATCACACACAGCACGAGGTAAAGCCAGCGACCTGGCAACATTGCTAGAGGGAAATCACACACAGCACAAGATAAAGCCACCGCCCTGGCAAAATTGTTAGAGGGAAATTTCACACAGCATGAGGTAAAGCCACCGCCCTGGCAACATTGCTAGAGGGAAATCACACACAACACAGGGTAAAGCCCGAAGCGAAGCAAGCCACTCTGCACGAAGCTTGCCTATCCTCACCCTACTCAGTATGCTTTCAGAGTCAGTTACAATCACGATGTGTGTGTGTGTGTGTATCGTATTCTCCATCCAGCGGAAAGCTGCACTGACCGCCTCCACCTCCATTCTTAAGCTAGATATTGTGGTATCAAATGCCAGGCTTTCCTGCACTACACGGCGACCATTAGCTTTTGCTAAGAACCTCTAGGCACTTCTCCTGCCTCTCAACACCGAACCAACTGTGTATATAATCACATCACCCGGGCGAGCATTATCCTGAATTAGTTGAATTACATTACTAGAGGGAAATCACACATAGCATGAGGTAAAGCCACCGTCCTGGCAACATTGCTAGAGGGAAGTCACACACAGCATGAGGTTAAGCCACCGCCCTGGCAACGTTGCTAGAGGCAAATCGCACATAGCATGAGGTAAAGTCACCTCCCTGGAACATTGCTACAGGGAAATCACGCACAACACGAGGTAAAGCCGCCGCTCTGGCCAAATTGCTAGAGGGAAATCATAATCAGCACATTCATGTTCATTGCCTAGAAGCGTAGGCGTTTATCTCCCTCCACAGATCTCGGTACCTGGTGTTCTGTGTTAGTTATGTTGTCAATATTCCTCCAGTCATCGTTTGAGACTATCCAGTGTTATTTCTGTTTACCTCCCTCTGTCTCTTCCACCTCTGATCTGTCCTGTTGTCACGACGTTCTCCAATGCCTCTCTTCTCATTACATGACCAATGAACACAGTTTGTCGCTGACTTATACTTGGATACAATGATCTATTTTCTGAGCTGCTTCTGGGCAATTGTTTTTTACTTTAGCAGTCACATGTATTTACAGCGTTAGTCTCAGAAACTGCATATCCATTGGCTCCAAACTGTTCCTAATTTGTTCGCACACATTCCAAGATTCACTGCCATACGGTAGATAAGGTTGAATACATCAATCCAGTACTCTCTCTCTCTCTCTCTCTCTCTCTCTCTCTCTCTCTCTCTCTCTCTCTCTCTCTCTCTCTCTCTCTCTCTGTCTGTGTCTCTCTTTCTCTCCCTATGGCATTAAATGGAAGTGACTTATTACATCCGATACTTTTCATCTTTTGAAATGCAGCATTTGCTGGCACTATTCTGCTCTAAATCTTTGTCAGGCATTTTGCTTCTAATGTTATGACTGCTCCAAAATATTTGAATGTATTGACTTGGTTCAATACTGTTCCTTATAATGTAATATTACCTTTTGCTGTTATCGTTTTCTTTGATATGGCAACTGTTTCTGTTTTTGTTTTTTTTGACATTCAGGGTCAGTCATTGTATATTTTGTATTAGTACAATGTCTAACAATTGTTGCAATAATTTGTTTAATTCTACTTTTTCAGGTATCAATATACCAATACTGTCATCTGTATAAAGCAGATTTTTTATATTATAACCTCCAGTTTGAAGGCGTAGTCTATCTTTGATCTCTCTCATTATTATTTATTTATTTATTTAGAGAGAGAGAGAGAGAGAGAGAGAGAGAGAGAGAGAGAGAGAGAGAGAGAGAGAGAGAGAGAGAGAGAGAGAAGGGGAGAGAGAGATAAGGAATGAGAGAGACAAGATCATGTCGAAAAATACATCTTTGTCCTACTCCTTGCTTTATCTGTTCATAACTGCCCACATCATTTTCTCAAATTAACTGTTGCTAATTGCTTCCATGAAATGCAATTACACGAAACAAAATCCCCAGGGGTGAACTGAGCATGTTAAAAGGGGTTGAAGCTCTCATTTCTATGCAGACTATCGACTTCATTGCTCCGGGTTTCATCCCATACGGCTTAGTGTACTTCTGTAGAGCAGTCTGTTGAAAGGGGACGCACACAGCACGAACTTCATGGCTCCAGCTACGACACCCAGAAGTCTCCAAGAAAATTGCACTCGTGAACCGACTGACAGAAGTCCAGAAACGAACCCACTACCAGAAGGTTAATTCATATAAAACCAACAAGATCATTTAACCAGCTGAATGTTCCAGGTTCCTCACCAATCGGCCTCTGCATCACCTTGCTCTGACTTTCTAAGTCCCATTCTGATACAGTCGCATCTGTCCGTGGTTTTCGCGCCCACATGACTCTTGACTTAACACTATCGTTCTTCTCTCCAATATTTGTTAGCCATCAGAGTGGTGTCCTGCCAGTTTATAATTTATCTTGTTTCTGCGAATCGAATCGTGGTGCCTCCTTTGTCAAGCCCCAAGATCTGACTGTTTGTTGTTGTTGACTACTTCTAAGACGTTTTCTCCTTTTTTAGTCATTGATTAGTTTCTCGTAAATGTTGGTTCGAGATTCTCTCACCAACTCTTTTTGACGTCATTTCGTCTGCTCTGCTACTTGGTACCCACAGCTATCGGAGCTCGAGGCAGGCATAGATGTGAATGAATCTGGAGGAAGTAGACCGGATACGAATGTATGCTGAAGTCAACACATTGTCCTCTGACCAATAGAAGTACAGTACATGTTTAGGCATGCCACAATGATTTCTAATTACGATCAAGGAGCAGAAGGGGAAAGTTGAAAGTTGAGAAGAAAGAGTTAATTTTAAAAGTTGTTTATTTTTAAAATAATGACAAAAACACATCTATTCCTGTTTTCTTCAACAGGTGTCTATGGCTATGCATCGTGTTGCCGGGCAACTCCTGCTCTGCATTGTGTCACAATGTATTCAGAATACAGTGGTCCTAATGTTGGAGACCGGGCAGTGCTGACTTGTCCCTCTGAGTTAGACTTTAAGCTGACCGGGTGTAACTATCACGCCCCCAACGGACGAGGCGCCGGAGCATTCATCCAAGGTAACATATTCGTAATTGTATTGCTGACTGCATTAATTCTCCAGCAACCGGCAATCTCATAGAATACACTACAATTTCTGGAGGACAACATGGCCGAATGGGTAAGAACACCCGCTGTGCTGTTTCCGATGTAGCAAGTTCAACCCCCACACCTGTAAGTTGGACTAAAATGTTGACTTCACTTCCTTGACTTGGGGATGTAAATTGCAAGTTCTTGAGAAGTCTAGTGTATTCGTCTGATGGCAAGGGACACTGGTTATATGGAAACACACGCAAAAATCAGTCAAGTGCACTCCATCCATCATGTGTCATGCCGATAAGCGTGGGTGATGTTAGTTTGCCATCTCACTAGATCACTAGAGTCGTGGATCAGATCCGTGTTTTTGTTTCGACCATGCCACGTGGCCAAGCCATCCAGGCATTTACTTTTTGGTCTTGCCCTTGTTCTCTTCCGTTTGTTGTTGTCAGTTGTCATCAAGTTCTCCAATTTATTTCTTCTCATAACATGCCCAGAAAGCTTTGTCTGTCGACTTCTAATGTCTCTAATCAGTTTACGATCTGCATTTGTTTCTTGAAGGACTTGTTCGTTTGTATTTTCTGTTTGTCTATGGTATTCTTTGCATTTTCATCAGAAACCACATTTTCACAGCCATCAGATGTTTTTCAGCTTGTCTGCTCATTGTCCACGCTTCACATCCATACAAAAGGAACATACAGGTTTTATGTAGCACTTCAACTCTCTCTCTCTCTCTCTCTCTCTCTCTCTCTCTCTCTCTCTCTCTCTCTCTCTCTCTCTCTCTCTCTCTCTCTCTCTCTCTCTCTCTCTCTCTCTCGATGCAATTGATATCTTTTTATTGGTCAGTATGTTTTTCATCTTGCAAAAGGCTACCTTCGCAATGGCAATTCTTTTTCTAATTTCTTCAAGGCATCTTATATCAGATGTTATGCCGAGATAGCTGTACCGATTCACTTTTTAAAGCATATGCCCGTTTGCTTGTATATTACATTGTGGTATTTCCTTCTTCCCAGTGACGACCATAATCTGCGTCTTCTTTCAATTCAGTTCTAACCCCAGTTGTTCACTGTGTGCAACAACGGCATCTATTAAATACTGCAGGTCCTTTTGTCTGCAATCAAGACTGTATCGTTTGCATATCTAATATAATTGATGCATCGTCCCCCAATGTTGATTCCTTCCATATCTTCTATATTTCTCAAAATATTTTCACTTTAAGGGAAACATAGTTCTGGAGGCATTACACATCCCTGTCTCACACCTCTCTTAATAGGCTGATATTGACCTAATTCATTATCAATTCTTGTGGCAGCTTGTTATTTCAAATATATGTTTTTTTACAAATCTAAGGTCTTTTCCTTCAATTTGTAGATCTTCAAGCATCCTTATCATGTCGACATGTCTCACTTTATTGACAGCCTTTGTGTAGTCAGTAAAGCAAAAGTGTAGATCTTTGTTTACTTCTATAGAATGTTCAATTACTGTTCTCAGTATGTACACAGCATTTACTGTACTCTTGCCTTCTACAAACACACATTGTCCTCTTATTTGAGGTTATATTATCTTCTTCACTCTTTGCATAATTCGTAGCAAAATATTCGTGATGTGACTCATTATACTAATTGTTTGATGGTGGTAACATTCCAAGGCTCCTGATTTCTTTGGGATTGCAATAAATACAGAATTACATAATTCAGAAGGTATATCTCCAGTATCATATATTGTGTTCAGCAATCTGGTGACTTGATCTATTCCATATTCTTCTAAAGTATTAATCATTTCTGTTGTGACGTTATCTGAACCAGGGGCCTTGCCAGCTTCATATGTTTAAGAACATTCCGAACCTCCATCTTCAAACTTGGCGGTCCTTCATTATTAAATCGAATATCATGTTATTCATCTCTGTTATCATCATAAAGGTTTTCCACATAATCTGACCATACATGTAGAATCTAAACTTTGTCTATTATGATATTGCCATTGTTTTTTTAGACAACCTGCAGATTTACTTGTTCTTTTATTAGTAAGTTCCTGAATTCTTTTGTGCATTGATTTGGTATCTTAACTGTTGTGTTATTTTTCAATTTCTATGCAATTTTCCTCAAGCTTTTTTTTTTTTTTTGCCTCCTTACATAATATTCTGACTTGTCTGTGAAGTTCTTCATTTTTGGCGGGATTAATTTTGTTGAGTTTTCTTGTTTCCTTTAGTTGTAAAATGTCTTTAGTCATCCATTTCTTACGACCCACCTTCTTGAATTTTGAAATAGTTGTTTCTGCAACCAAACTGACTGAATTCTTCAACACTTCCCATTGATCATCCACATCTTGAAATAGGATCTCTAGATCAGACAATATATTAAATCTGTTCTGTACTTCTATGTTGAATTTGTTTTGTGTTTCCTTGTCATTTCTCAGTGTACACGGATCATATTTAGTGTTTCCTGTTTATACTTTTTAAACATTACCCTCAATGTACCTGTAAGTAATCTGTGATCACTATAACAATCAGTACTGGGAACTGTTTTTTGCAATTGTTGTTGCATTTCGAAACCTTCTGCTAATCAGGATGTAATCTATCTGGTTTTTAATCCTGCCCTCTGGTCTTCTCCATGTCCATAATCTTCTAGAATGCTGTTTAAACCTGGTGTTTCCTACAACCATATTTTTTTTGCTGATTCTACATGTCTGTATCCTCTTTCGTTTCGCTCTCCCAAACCATGGTTGCCTAAACGGCATCCATCGCCTTGATTTCCTACTTTTGCGTTGAAATCACCCATTTTAATATTTATTTCTTATTTTGTACAGTTCTTCAAAGCAGACTATATGTCATTATAAAATTCCTCTATACTTTCTTCACTGCATTCACTTGTTGGAGCATATACTTGAATGACATTTATTTTAAAAGGTCTTCCGTTTAAATTTACTAATAGACCTCGGTCTATTCTTCTTCTTCACTACTAAAACCGCAGACGATAATTGTGCCTATTTTTCTTTGAATCGCTGATCTATCTCGTAGTCCATTAACATTGCCGGATCTATATCCATTTGGGTCAGTTTATACTTCTTAGTTTTTCTACAAGCAGTATGAAGATCCCCGGCCGGCTTGCTAGGCCAGTCACAGAGGAATACTAGAAATAAAATATGTATCAGAAAGAATCATAACAGTGAGATTAAAAGAATAAACAATTACAACATATGTACAAATATACGCACCATGTAATACAAACAATAATGAACAAGAACGCGAGGAATTCTCCGAAGACATTCATGACGTGCTAAATAAAATAGATAAGTAGGACAGCATCATAGTTATGGGAGACTTCAATGCAAGACTAGGACATAACAGAGCGGCATATAAAAACATCTTGAAGCATTTGGAGACTAACATAATGAAAGAAATGATAACGGAAGTAGACATATAGAGCTATGCAGCCAACACAACCTCAATATAACAAACTCATTCTATAAACTGTATGTCAAGATGGCGGTGTAAACCGCGTCGCTTCGATTCGGAGATTTAATTATGTGTTCTGTGCGTGTTTCTTAACATCAATCTGTTAAAATAAGGATGAACCTACGACAGGTCCAGCAAA
Organism: Cepaea hortensis; assembly: GCA_963921405.1. Classification (NCBI taxonomy): domain Eukaryota; kingdom Metazoa; phylum Mollusca; class Gastropoda; order Stylommatophora; family Helicidae; genus Cepaea; species Cepaea hortensis. The sequence continues at coordinate 183,106,563 of OY992877.1, forward strand.
CCGGTAGGGAATTTATTTGTTCAAGTAATATTGCTCGAGAATTATGGAGGATATTGAATGAAAAACGCAACTCAATCAGCTTTCAAGCCGGAAACACACCGAAGTCGAACAACAACAAGCGACTAACAACTGCTAAACTTTAAAATAGAAAGGAGATTTTCGATACTTGGAATGTTGACAGATAAATTCGAAATCAGATGTCAAAAAGCTAGTGCACTTACATATCAACTATCACCCTTACTGAAACATCCAAATATACCCATGTCCGCAAAACGACAGATAATAAACAACATATTCACACCAACCCTATGCTACCAATCTCAAACCTGGACTTTATCCAAATTACACCTTCGCAAAATCAACACCTGCGAAATGAGATGCCGCAGGAGAGCTGCCAACTTAACAATCCGAGGCCGAGTAAGAAATGCTACTATCAGAAAGACTGTGGGATCAACACATTGTGCCACATTTATTGAAAGACAGAAGATCAAGTGGTTTAGTCATGTCGTTAGAATGCAACACCAGCAACTACTATCACTGGCCTTACATCAAAGATCATCTGCGACGAGACCATGAGTTTTTTCAATGTAATTCTAATCCTAGTTGTTCACTGTGCAACAACCGCATCTACTAATTGTTGCAGAAAATGGATTGACGACATCAAAGACATTGTACAACCACATGGAATGACACTATCCAGTGCCGCTCACCGGGCGCTGGAACGCAAATTATTCCTCCCCACGACGCTTGACGGCAGAAGTGGAAGATGATGATGATGATGATGATGATGATGATGATGATGATGATGATGATGATGATGATGATGATGATGATGATGATTCTATAAACACAAAGATTCACAAATAGACACCTGGAATAAATGGAACGATCTAGATACTAAAAGCCAAATTGATTTTATATTAACAAGAAATAGTGGAAAGAGAAATATATTAGATGCAAGGGCAGTGCCCAACATAAGTATAAACACAGACCACAAAGCAGTCGTTGCCACAATAAGAACCATCAGTAGAAGAAAGCAAAGACCAGGAAAATACATGCCATGCGAATCAGTAAATTTAAAAAACCTCAAACACGAGGCAGTGAGGGAAAATTATGAGAAAGAACGAACTGAAATCTTTGTGAAATTAACTATAGAAAGAAAAACAGTGGAAGAAACATGGGAGGTGTTCAAATCAAGCATTTTAAATACTGCAAAAATAACATGTGGAACCACAATATAATGCAAAACACGGATGAAGAAAATAAGTTGGTGGAACGCAGAAGAAAAGAAAGCTGTAAAAGACAAAAAAAGTAAATATAAAAAGTGGTCGCAGAGCAAACAGGAACTTGATTACATAGAATATAGAATAGCGAGAAGACATGTGAACAGAATAGTAAAGATAGAAAAACAAAAAGACTGGGAGGAGTATGGAAAAACTGTAAATAAAAACTACAAGGAGGCAACTAGAAACTTCTATAAAAAGATAAGTGCAATGAAAACCAGAGGAGAACCCTGTGACCCAACTGAAATAATTAACAGCGAAAATGGAGAGCCAATAAGTGAACTAAAACAAATCCTAATAAGATGGAAACAGTACTTCGAAAAACTTCTCGACATGCCATCAGATGCCACAGGAATTCAAGAAACCGACACAGATGCCACTGAAGAACTAGAACCTGAAAAGAAGAAATTATAGAAACCGTCAGATTAGCCTCATCGAACAAATCACCAGATCAAGATGAAATACCAAATGAACTAATTAAAGCAGCAAGAGAAGTATGAACAGCATGGCTGCATAGACTATTCAGCCATGTTCGTTAGAACAACAGACACCACGAGACTGGGGAAACGCCATAATTATCCCAATTTGGAAAAACAAAGGCAGCAAAAGGGACTGCACAAAATACAGAGGCATTTCACTGTTGAGTCATACTGGGAAAATATTTTGCAAAATTCTTGAGAAAAGATTACGAACTACAATAGAACACCAGCTAAGCGAAACACAACTTGAATTTGGGAAAAACAAAGGATGCACAGATGCCATTTTTGCTCTTAGACAACTTATAGAAAAATCAGTCCAATTCAATGAAACACTCTACTTAGCCTTTGTCGACCAAGAAAAGGCATTTGATAGAGTAGGTAGAAAAAAGCTGTGGGAAATCCTTAAACAATATGGAGTATCACAACATCTAACAAACCTATGTAGAAGCTTATATAACAATAGTGAATGCATAGGGAGAACAGCTGGAGGACACTCAGAACCCTTAACCATACGATCTGGGGTACGACAAGGTTGTGTCCTGTCCCCTCTCTTGTTCATAACATATATAGACAACATATGTAAAGAAAACACCCAAACAGAGACAGCAAGAATACCACATGACGAGAACACAGAAGAAGGACCATCTGCATATCCAACCATTAGAGAACTCCTGTTTGCGGACGACCAAGCACTAATAGCAAAAGCAGATGCTGAATTACAAGACCACATGAATAGTCTAAACGAAATGTGTAGGGGACATAACATGAAAATTAGCACAAGGAGGTAATGACTATAACTAAAGAAGAAAAAACAACAACAATTCACCTAAACGAACATACCTTGAAACAAATAAAGAGTTTCAAGTACCTAGGAAGTATAATATCATCAAATAGCAGATCAGAAGACGAGATGGAAAATAGATGCAATAAGGCAAACCAACTCATTGGACAAATGGCACCAATACTAAAGAACAAACATGTATCAATAACGACCAAGAAAGCACTTTACAACACAATCTTCCTATTAACTCTGTGTTACCAATGCCAGACCTGGACAATGACAGAAAATGAGAAAAGAAAAATCACAACAATGGAAATAAGATTGCTGAGAAGAATACTCAATGTATCAAGAAGAGACAATATCAGAAATGAAGAAATCAGAACTAAAGTGGGGGTTATAGCTGCGCTATATTTTATTAGAAGGCAGCAAGTCAAATGGTTTGGCCATGCAAGTAGGCTACCTACTAACAGTATACCACAACAACCAATGATATATACAGACCAGATGGAAGCGGAGGAAGAGGCCGACCACGTAAACGATGGATGCAGGGAATAACAGAGTCCATGGGAATATCAATACATAAAGCCCATAAGCGTGTATTCTTCCGCTGTTTATACTTCACATCAACACCGCAAGGTACAAGAGGAACATGTTGAGACGATAAGATTAAGACTATATATATATATATATATATATATATATATATATATATATATATATATATATATATATATATATATATATATATATATATATAAGTGTATGTATATTACAAATTCGTGTTCATATGTTTATTTTAATTACGAAAAAAGATTATAACAATCATAGTACGCGTCTCCTTACCTTGAGCCCTATTGGGGATGAGGTTTAAATATAAACTAGTATAGGACCATTCACACCTTGGGGAGTATTGGGCGTATGGTGCAAGCCTCATACTATTATATGTTGTCTTTCATCCGCTTGTATCAGCTTCTTAACTTTTTTATAAATTTTTGCGTATTGTTACTGGGCATCTTGAAACTGCAGGCTCAATGCAATCCCTGGTGTTGTATTTTCTATCTGACACCAAATGTGGTTTCTGAGGAAAATGCAAAAAATACCATGGACAGACCCAAAAAAAAAAAAAAATGACCAAGTACTACAGGAGACAAATGAAAATCGTAAATTGATTAGAGAAATTAGACGTAGACAGTCAAAAATTTTTGGACATGATATGAGAAGAAATAGATCGGAGAACTTGGTGACAACTGGCAAGATCGAGGGGAACAGACCAAGAGGAAGACCGAGAGGAAAATACCTGGATGGCTTGGCCACATGGCATAAACGAGAAGGAAACCTGAGCCGATCCACGACTCCAGAGATCGAGTGAGATGGCGAGTCATGACCGCCCACGCTTTCCGGCATGGCACATGATTGATTGATTGACCAGATGCCTGAGATATTTTATTCATGCGGTAGATTTAACATCTGTTCCACTCTTTGAGGCTTATTGGGTATAAGGCGCTAGCCCCATAATTCTGTAGACCAATCAACCCTTGATGACTGATGTGGTGAAGCCACGCCGGCCGACTTTATTTTCCATGGCAATTTATAATACTAATGCTGGGTCGACCTCGCAGCTCGGGTCAGTTTTGCAAATCTGTCTCGGTAGGGTTTCGAATACATTATCACTGGATCGGCAGACAATAATGGTAACCACTGCGCCACCATGGATAATAAATGCACATAAACATAAATCAATGTCCCCCCCCCCCCCCAAAAAAAAAAAAAAAAAAAAACACACACACACAAAAACATGTGTTCTATGGCTCTTCTTCTGTAATGTCTGACTAAAAGATATTAAGTTTAAGTAGTGACGACTATATGTCCATATCCTGGACCATTACGGGAAAATAGCCTTTATATTTTGTTCAGTCTAGTGACTCACGGACAATTAAGCAGACAAGTGAGGAATTATGTGGAAACTGCGGAGATGTGATTTTATAGATGAATGATGAAAACACCGTGGACGGAGATAAGTTGAGCGAAGAAACGACATCACTGCACTCATGACATTCCCACACGTGCTCCAACCCCTCGTTCAACAGCCAGCGAAGAGTTACACTGCTAATCGTTCCAACTGCCATCTGACTGAAAGTTCTCCTGGTCTTTCCTCTCAGTTTTGAGATTCGGCCAGAGCCCCTGCTGATCCCCCGCCATATTATTCTCTCCACATACGAGTACTCAGTTTGTTCCACCGCTTTCTCCATCTGGTCCCAAAGGCGCACGATCACCTCTCCTTTTCCATAGGTAATCTACCACCGAGAGGTGCATTCCCTGCCAGCCTATCAGTTTATTCATTCCCCCGCACTCCCACATTACCAGGGCAGAAAATGCATATAATTCTCACAATCTGTGATCTCTGAATTAAGGCAAGCAGTTCTACACGAAGCATTCCTTTCTCCATCTTCCTAAGCATATTACGCGAGTCCGTAATGAATACATTGTGTGTTGCAGCGGTCTCCTCCAGTCATCGGAAAGCAGCTGTAACTGCTTTCACCTCCATTCTAATTCTGGAAGCTGTAGTCTCTTATGCCAGCCTCTCCTTTTTCAAGCATCGTCCACTAGCCTTCGCAATGACACACCAGTCACTATGTCTATTTCTCACTACAGACCAATCAATGTAGATCAAGATTACTATGTCACCTTGATGTGTGTTGCCCTGAATCAGTTGTTGCATCTCAAGCTCTGTGCAGCCAGCTGCCCATCCTCTGCACTCACAACCCAATGTGCCAGTCAGGCATGTTTGCCCGTACTTTTACCCATTCTTTTTCTCGACTGATATTATCTATTTCACACAACTGGCTGATAGATATTTATGCCTGTGCCATCCAGGACTTGCCTCTTCTCAGTCTATGACTCTTGACCATAGCCATGGCTTCATGCAGGGGGTGATCTCTGTCTGCAGCGACTCTCAGGTACCTTTTGGCTTGAAGGACCCTGTAACTGTCCGGAATTGTTGGTATGCAAGGATATGCCTCATGCATATAATGTGTGTGTGTCGTTTGTGCACCCGAGGATCACTGGAATGGCCGCATTATGTATACTCTCCAACCTTTCCAGCTGGCTCTTTGATACTGTCAGCAGACCCAAACCATACTCAGTGACTGAAATTATTAACTGCTGAAGGAGTCTGTGAAGAAGGCGCTGCTCTACCCCGGCTGCTACCATCCCCCTCAATGCATTAAGGTGGGCGGATAGACAAAGCAATGAACATACCTTGAAATAAGTTAACTCACAATGAGAACTGGTTACACGCAACAGAAAAAGTCAACCCACATTCTTTGGTCATACATTTAAAAGAGGAAAGTTGGAGTATATCGTCACAACGGGAAAGTTGGAAGAAAGGCAGTTGGGACATCAAGAGAGATAATGCTGGAGAGTTTGACATCATGGGGTGTAGGAACATCAGTATTAGAAATGACTGACAGTACACGAGATACAAGACTGTGGACAGACGTGGACACCAGTGCCACATGACATTGACTATAAACAGAATATGGTGACTATTAGGTGGAGGTGTTTCGTGGTCAGAATCACTCCGGAAGTCATTCACTTTCCATGGAATGTTATAGTACCCATGTTAATGAGGCAGCAAGGGGGGGGGGGGGGGGGCATGTCGTCCGAATTCAGAATTTTCCTACACATATGTTCTCATTAGTTTGTTACAAGAATTACAGCTGTGTTATGTGCAAACTATTACATTCAGGTTTTAATCATTGAATGTTCTTTGCAGTACCGTTGCAATCAAATCGAACTCCTATTGGCTAATTGTGAATTACTAAACAATTTTACGTGCAGTAGTGTGCCATTAGCCGGTCTCCCTGGCCAAGGGATTAAACGACTTTTTTCGTAATCCCATTTATCCACGTGGGGTAACGCAGCGCGCGAGAATTGGTAGCGGTTCTCGCCGCGTTGGTAACTTACCGGATAAGTTAGCCGGCTGCTCAGAAAGCAATGGCAAACTACTGAGTGTAATCTTGCCCAGAAATCAACAACAGCGGTAAAATGCTGGTGTTGACAGCGATGTCCTGTAAAGGATATGCACCAAAAAAAAAGTGTGCCATTGCTTTCTGGAGTCAACGTTTAAGTCCGACTGACCGGTGTGTGGAATGAACCCACTATGGCGACGTCAGAGGAGAGAGCGAGATTGAGTAATATCCGGAAAAGTGAAGTGAAAATAACTTGTTGTGTTTCTATGGCTTACAACGGAATTGTACGAGTCAGCTTGAATGTAAAGTAATATGTTGACATTATGTAGTTTAGTGAATGTACTTTCTGGGGAGAGTTGTTGGTTAACACGCTTGCCTGCCTGCCCGGTGGTCATGGGTTCGAATTCGCATGGAAGCGGATTCTTTATCAAAGAAATGACCTGGGAGGGCTTCCATGTCGACGAAGCCTAAAATGTGTAGCAGGAAATGCCTTGGGAAGTACGGGCGGCCGGTGTAATATTGACCACAACCACCGATTGTTGATTGGTGTATAAACATATAGGGATTGGTGTATAAACATATAGGGATTGGTGTATAAACATATAGGGATTGGTGTATAAACATATAGGGATTGGTGTATAAACATATAGGGATTGGTGTATAAACATATAGGGATTGGTGTATAAACATATAGGGATTGGTGTATAAACATATAGGGATTGGTGTATAAACATATAGGGATTGGTGTATAAACATATAGGGATTGGTGTATAAACATATATGGGTTGGTGTATAAACATATAGGGATTGGTGTATAAACACATAGGGATTGGTGTATAAACATATAGGGATTGGTGTATAAACATATAGGGATTGGTGTATAAACACATAGGGATTGGTGTATAAACACATAGGGATTGGTGTATAAACATATAGGGATTGGTGTATGAACATATAGGGATTGGTGTATAAACATATAGGGATTGGTGTATAAACACATAGGGATTGGTGTATAAACATATAGGGATTGGTGTATAAACATATAGGGATTGGTGTATAAACATATAGGGATTGGTGTATAAACATATAGGGATTGGTGTATAAACATATAGGGATTGGTGTATAAACATATAGGGATTGGTGTATAAACATATAGGGATTGGTGTATAAACATATAGGGATTGGTGTATAAACATATAGGGATTGGTGAATAAACATATATGGGTTGGTGTATAAACATATAGGGATTGGTGTATAAACATATAGGGATTGGTGTATAAACATATAGGGATTGGTGTATAAACATATAGGGATTGGTGTATAAACATATAGGGATTGGTGTATAAACATATAGGGATTGGTGTATAAACATATAGGGATTGGTGTATAAACATATAGGGATTGGTGTATAAACATATATGGGTTGGTGTATAAACATATAGGGATTGGTGTATAAACACATAGGGATTGGTGTATAAACATATAGGGATTGGTGTATAAACATATAGGGATTGGTGTATAAACACATAGGGATTGGTGTATAAACATATAGGGATTGGTGTATGAACATATAGGGATTGGTGTATAAACATATAGGGATTGGTGTATAAACATATATGGGTTGGTGTATAAACATATATGGGTTGGTGTATAAACATATAGGGATTGGTGTATAAACACATAGGGATTGGTGTATAAACATATAGGGATTGGTGTATAAACATATAGGGATTGGTGTATAAACATATAGGGATTGGTGTATAAACATATAGGGATTGGTGTGTAAACATATAGGGATTGGTGTGTAAACATATAGGGATTGGTGTATAAACATATAGGGATTGGTGTATAAACATATAGGGATTGGTGTATAAACATATAGGGATTGGTGTATAAACATATAGGGATTGGTGTATAAACATATAGGGATTGGTGTATAAACATATAGGGATTGGTGTATAAACATATAGGGATTGGTGTATAAACATATAGGGATTGGTGTATAAACATATAGGGATTGGTGTATAAACATATAGGGATTGGTGAATAAACATATAGGGATTGGTGTATAAACATATATGGGTTGGTGTATAAACATATAGGGATTGGTGTATAAACATATAGTGATTGGTGTATAAACACATAGGGATTGGTGTATAAACATATAGGGATTGGTGTATGAACATATAGGGATTGGTGTATAAACATATAGGGATTGGTGTATAAACACATAGGGATTGGTGTATAAACATATAGGGATTGGTGTATAAACACATAGGGATTGGTGTATAAACATATAGGGATTGGTGTATAAACACATAGGGATTGGTGTATAAACATATAGGGATTGGTGTATAAACATATAGGGATTGGTGTATAAACATATAGGGATTGGAGTATAAACATATAGGGATTGGTGTATAAACATATAGGGATTGGTGTATAAACATATAGGGATTGGTGTATAAACATATAATGATTGGTGTATAAGCATATAGGGATTGGTGTATAAACATATAGGGATTGGTGTATAAACACATAGGGATTGGTGTATAAACATATAGGGATTGGTGTATGAACATATAGGGATTGGTGTATAAACATATAGGGATTGGTGTATAAACATATAGGGATTGGTGTATAAACACATAGGGATTGGTGTATAAACATACAGGGATTGGTGTATAAACACATAGGGATTGGTGTATAAACATATAGGGATTGGTGTATAAACACATAGGGATTGGTGTATAAACATATAGGGATTGGTGTATAAACACATAGGGATTGGTGCATAAACATATAGGGATTGGTGTATAAACATATAGGGATTGGTGTATAAACATATAGGGATTGGTGTATAAACATATAGGGATTGGTGTATATACATATAGGGATTGGTGTATAAACATATAGGGATTGGTGTATAAACATATAGGGATTGGTGTATAAACATATAGGGATTGGTGTATAAACATATAGGGATAGCACCGCATGCTCAATGGCCTACATGAGTGTAGAAGTGTCTTTTACCCTATTCGGACAAGAATGACAGAACCTGGAAACGAACCTACGACGTTCGGAACGCGAGACTGACGGCTTAAACTATCCGCCACGGATACCCCCAGTATTATTATATTTTAGTTTTTTCTCGTGGCCCTGTTGTGGCCAGGGTATTATACGAGAGTTGATTGTATTGACTAACTTATGATTTTACTTGCAGCAATTAATGGAGTAGATTCCTGTGTTGCTATCAATGGATTCCAAAGGTTTGGCGGCGAGAATGGAGTCCAGTCCGTCGCTGCTTGTTGCCGAGTTGTCGTATAATGTTATACCAGCGGTAAACATAGAATGCATTATAAAGAAATGGTTTTGAGCTAAAACATAGTTTCTAGTGTCTTGTTTTTCTTTATACTGTTATGTCATGAATATAGAAAATAAAATGCAGAATTATACCTGGCTCATATCCATCCATCATGTGCCATGCTGGAAAGAGTGTGCGGTCATGATTCGCCATTTCACTCGATCACCAGAGTCGTGGATCAGCTCTGTGTTCCTGTCTCGACCATGCCAAATGGTCAAGGCATCCAGGTATTTACTTCTCGGTCTTCCCCTTGGTCTGTTCCCTTCGAACTTGCCAGTTGTCACCAAGTTCTCCAATTCATTTATTCTCATAACATGCCCAAAAGCTCTTGACTGTGTACATCTAATTTCTCTAATCAATTTACGACTTTCATTTGTTTCTTGTAGTAGTTGATCATTGGATTTTCTCTCTGACTTTCTCTGTTTGCATTCTCCTCACAAACCACATTTCCACAGCCATCAGTTTTTCAGTTTTCAGTCTTCAGTTTTCACAGCTTTTCAGCTTGACTGCTCATTGTCCAAGCTTCACATCCATACAAAATTACAGGTTCTATGTAGCACCTCAATAATCTTATTTCTCGTTTCAATTGACACCCTTTTCTGAATAGCATGTTTTGTTCATCTTGCTAGAGGCTACTTTCGCCAAGGCAATATTGTTCTAATCTCATCAAGACATCTCCCATCCGATTGTATGACTGTTCCGAGATAATTGTACCGATTAACTTGTTGAATAATATTCCCATTTACTTGTGTATTACATTGTGGTATTTCATTCTTCCTAGTGAAGACCATAATCTGTGTATTTTTTCAATGTAATTCTAACCCTAGTTGTTCACTATGTGCAACAACCGCATGTACTAATTGTTGCAGATCCTTCTCATTGTCTGCAATCAATACTGTGTCATCTGCATATCTAATGTCATTCATGTTTCGTCCTCCGATGATGATTCCATTTATATCTTCTACGTTTCTGAAAATATGTTCACTGAATGGAAAAAAAAGATCTGGAGACATTACACATCCCTGCCTCACACCTCTCTTAATAGGTTGATATTGTCCCACTTCATTATCAATCCTTATGGCAGCTTGTGGTTTCCAGTATATGTTTTTCATAAGTCTGATCTCTTTTCCCATCAATTTGCAGATCTGCAAGCATATCTACCATGTTGTCATGTCTTACTCTCTCGAAAGCCTTTGTAAAGTTAATAAAGCAAAAATGTATATCTTTTTTTTAAACTTCTATAGAACGTTCAATAACTGATCGCAGCATATACACAGCATTTGCTGTACCCTTTTCTTCTACAAAACCCACATTGTTCTTCTCCTATTTCAGACTGTATTTTCTTCTTCATTCTTTGTATGATAATTCGCAGAAAAATCTTCGTGATGTGACTCATTATACTAATTGTTCGATGTTGATCACATTCCTGATTTCTTTGTGATTGCAATTAATACAAAATTACATAATTCAGAAGGTATATCTCAGGTATCATATATTGTGTTCTGCAGTCTGGTGACTTGATCTATTCCATATTCTTCTAAAGTATTAATCATTTCTGTTGTGACGTTATCTGAACCAGGGGTCTTGCCAGCTTCATATGTTTAAGAACATTCCGAACCTCCATCTTCAAACTTGGCGGTCCTTCATTATTAAATCGAATATCATGCTATTCATCTCTGTTATCATAATAAAGGTTTTTCACATAATCTGACCATACATGTAGAATCTGATCCATTTCTATTATGATGTTGCCATATTTTGTTGTTAGACATCCTGCTGATGTACTTGTTCTTTTATTAGTAAGTTTCTTAATTCTTTTGTGCATTGATTTGGTATTTTGACTGTTGTGTCGTTTTTCAATTTCTATGCAATATTTCTCTAGCCATGCTTCTTTTGCATCCTTACATAATATTCTGACTTATCTGTGAATTTCTTCATATTTGAAAGGATTATTTTTGTTGAGTCTTCTTCTTCCCATTAGTTGTAAAATTTCTTCAGTCATCCATTTCTTACGACCCACTTTCTTTAATTTTGGAATAGTTGTTTCTGCAGCCACATTGATTGAATTCGTCAACATTTCCCATTGATCATCCACATCTTGAAATATGATCTCTAGATCCGACTATATGTCACATCTGTTCTGTTCATCTATGTTGAACTTGTATTGTATTTCCTTGTCATTTCACATATAATATTTAGTGTTTCCTGTTATATACTTGACTTTCTTTAACTTTACCCTCAATGTACCTTAAGTAATCTTCATCACTGTAACAATCAGCACTGGGAATTGTTTTTGTAATTGTTAAAGCATTTCGAAACCTTCTACTAATCAGTATGTAATGTGTCTGGTTTCTCATCCTGGTGTCAGGACTCCTCCATGTCCATAATCTTTTAGGGTGTTGTTTAAACCAGGTGTTTCCTACAATCATTTCTTGCTCTTTTGACCATTCTACAAGTCTGTATCCACTTACGTTTCTCTCTCCCAAACCAATGCTCTTATATATAAATGTATTAAGTGGGGATATACGTGTCTGTGAGGTTACTGTGGCCGACTCACTCTCAGAAGCTATGGAGTTTGATTTCAGCATAATGCTAGAAATGTTTCCAAAAGTCATTAGCTGGATATGATACAAAGTATGCAGAGGCCATGGTAGTAGCTAAAGCAATAATAGCTTGACTGGAGACACAGACTTTCACCCAGGCAGGGATGGTCTGGACTCGAAGAGAGTCTGTGGAGTCGCTGTCGATGTCAAGTATGAAAACAATCATCTTCATATGTGTGCCAGGGCACAAGTGAAACAGGAAATGAATAACTGATAGGCTTGTGGACTGGGCTACTGTTCAACGCAGGCCAGCAACGGACTGGGCTATAGTCTGTTCACATTTACGTGCCTTTGTTCACATTCAATTTTCTTGAAAACTGTCTGTTGCATCGTTATGAAAATTTTCCTGCCGCCTTAAATTTACCCCCACCCAAGGAATATGACTTTAATAGGTCAAAATGCAACTTAAATCATGAAAAGCGCCGACATTTCTTTGATGTTTTGGCGAAAATGTAGTGAATTCACGCTAACAAACTTGTTTTAATGTATCGCACGTTACATCGGCTGGTGACACAAAGCGTATCCAGATTCGTATGGGAGTGGGTGCAATGTGTATTAATGTGTGCAGTCTGCCCAGATCTTAAACTGCGTCGATTCCAGTAGGTTGATGACTGCTCTCGGTTGCATAAAATTCAATCTATCCTTTCCCCAATAGTCATCTTTCTCTTTCAGCACATGGTCCTCACATTTTTTTCCAGTAACTTTTATCAATATTTAATAGCGCACAATGGGTTAGTATCTTGACGTCAGACATGTCGAATGTAATATTGTCAGCTGCTACCTGCCCTTTAATTTTAGCCCACACAAGTTCCATAGGGTTTAAATGAAAATGGTATGGCGAAAGTTTTAAGCACCTATGGCTATGCTCTTCTATCAACTTGTCGTTTTGAAATATCTTGCTTTTTTGCGTCTGTTACAAGGAACAACAATTCTAGTTTGAATTTTTTTTCCCGCATATCCTTTACAGGACATCGCTGTCAACATCAGCATCTTTCAGCTGATAGTTGATTTCTTGGCCAGATTACGCTCAGTTGTTTGCCATTGCTATATGAGCGACCGGCTCACATTCCCCTAAGTTACCGACGCGGCGAGAACCGCTACCAATTATCGCGCACATCATGTTTCTCACGAGAGTATACGGGATTACGGAGAAAGACGTTAAACTCCTAGGCCATGGAACGAACGAACAAACTTTATTTTCAAAGGGTTAAGAATTGGGCACGCAGGCCAGTCTAACATTCTGCCCTTCTATCACTCTCTTTCATACATTATTTCATTCACACATCATTCAAGGCTAACATAACACAGCAACAATATAAATGATATGCATTATAAAGGCATGGGCAAAATGCGAACATCAATACTACACAACTCAGTAGTATTAGATAATGGTGTTACACTTGTTATTAGCTATGTGGAATATACTCGTCTAGAAATACATTCCTTGAAATGGTATGTTTTCCCTTCGGAGCCATATCTTTATTGCTTCCTTTGTGCTCAATGCCGTAGGTACTTTGTCTTCTTGGGCAACAACATTGTGATATGATGCATTATCCATAATTAGACAAGACGTTCTATCTAGGGATGGAGGCGCTGTATTCTCGAGCCAATCTCTAAATACATAACCATTCATCACATTATGATAATCCCTATTGTCTGTATGCTTTGATACGAACACGAGTCCAGCATTTTGTAGTAAGCCATTATGCCTACTACCAGCATCGGCTGTGACCAAACGCTGGGCAAACATCGCTGTATCTTTCTATCTACTGATTGCCATTCTTTTTCACTTGTGTGTTGCGCAGTGATCCAAGTCTCACCCAAATACACTATGTCATAATTTTCTTTGAGCATTTCCCTTATTTCACGTAGGTATCTGCTTCTCATGGCTCCTAAATGCGGTTGCTTGCTCGCAAAGGATATTTCTACCTCCCTTGTACTTTCTAAAAGTGAAGCCTAATGTCCTTATAATTTTCAACAAAGTTGTTTTTGATAGCTCTATGTTATTGTTCTTTTTCAATTAAACCCTAAGTTTTCTTACAGTTACTGTTTCTTTGGCATCCAGCATTTTTATAATAGCTCGCCTTATGACATCCTTGTCAAAGCTGTCTACAATTGCCTTTCTAACTACCGTTTGCTTATTGCGTGTTGATTTCATTCCAGATTCTTGCACCCATTGACGAAATGACCAATTACTCAAACCCAATGCACGCACAGTTCTTTTTTCGGGATTTGTAACAGTTTGAAACAGTTTCCTGAGATCAGCTTCTTGTCAAGAAATTTGTGTACCACTTCATAGCGATACTTTGAAGTGTACAACATTTCACATTCAATCCCATTGAAAAATATTCACACATTCAGATGTTAGCGATAAGTGGTAAGATTTTTTTTTTTTTTAAATAATAATCAGAATTCATGAAAGTACCCACACATTGACGACTCTTCTGAACATTCCAATTTTAAACTGCGCGGGGTTCTGGTCATAAGGCCAATCTCGTGAACCACGAGAAAATTCACCATTCAACGCTAATGTTTCCGTGTGAAGATGTAATACTTCTAACATTGTGCCCTTCATCTCTGACCCGTAAATTATATACCGCATATAAACAAACTTTGAAATCTGCTGTACAATCTCCAGAACAATATTTTTTTTTTTTTTGGATGGGTGGACATAATGAGACGGTTATATGCTAAATCTCATAATTTTCCCTCAGTTGGTTACTGAGATATGGATTTTATATGGAGGCAAACACATGTGAAAGCAGTGAAGAAAGTATAGAGGAATTTTATAATGACATGGAGTCTGCTTTAAAGAACTGTAAAAAATCAGAAATAAATATCATAATGGGTGATTTCAACGCAAAAATAGGAAAGCAAAGCGATGGATACAGTGTAGGCAACCATGGTTTGGGAGAGAGAAATGAAAGAGGTTACAGACTTGTAGAATGGGCAAAAGAACAAGAATTGGTTGTAGGAAACACCTGGTTTAAACAACATCCTAGAAGATTATGGACATGGAGGAGTCCAGACAGCAGGATTAAAAACCAGATAGATTACATCCTGATAAGCAAAAGGTTTCGAAATGCATTAACAGTTGTAAAAACAGTTCCAAATGCAGACTGTTACAGTGATCACAGATTAATTACTGGCACATTGAGGGTAAAGTTAAAGAAAGTCAAGTATACAGCAGGAAACCCTAAATATGACTTGTGCAAATTGAAAACTGACAAAGAAATACAAGATAATTTTAACATAGAAGTAAAGAACAAATTTGATTTATTGTCTGATCTAGAGATCCTATTTCAAGATGTAGATGATCAATGGGAAATGCTGAAGAATTCAATCAGTTGTGCAGCAGAAAAAACGATTCCAAAAGTAAAGAAAGTTGGCCGTAAGACATGGATGACTGAAGAAATTTTACAACTAATGGAAACAAGAAGACAGAACAAAAATAATCCTGCCAAATATGAAGAAATTCACAGAAAAGTCAGAACCTTATGTAAGGAGGCTAAAGAAACATGGCTTGAGAAAAATTGCAGAGAAATTGAAAAACAACACAACAGTAAAAATGCGAAACTAATGCACAAAAGAATTCAGGAGATTACTAATCAAAGAACACGTACATCAGCAGGCTGCCTAAAGACAAAAGATGGAAGAGTCATAATAGAAAAAGATCAGATTTTACATGTATGGTCAGATTACGTGAAAAACCTTTATGACGATAACAGAGACGAACAATATATTGTTCAAAATAACAATGAAGGGCCAGCAATTTTGAAGATGGAGGTTCAGAATGCTCTTAATCATATGAAATCTGGCAAAACACCCGGTCCAGACAGCGTCACAACAGAAATGATTAATGCTTTAGAAGAATATGGAATAGATAAAGTTACCAGTCTGCTTAATACAATATATGATACTGGAAATATACCTCATGAGTTATGTAATTCTGTATTTATTGCAATCCCAAAGAAATCAGGAGCCTTGGAATGTGATCAACATCGAACAATTAGTATAATGAGTCACATCACGAAGATTTTGCTAAGAATTATCATGCAAAGAGTTAGGAGGAAAATACAACCTGAAATAGGAGAAGAACAATGTGGGTTTGTGGAAGGCAAGGGTACAGTAAATGCTGTGTATATACTGAGAAACATAATCGAACGTTCTATAGAAGTAAACAAAGATCTACACCTTTGCTTTATTGACTACACAAAGGCTTTTGATAAAGTGAGACATGTCAACATGATAAGGATGCTTGAAGATCTACAAATTGATGGAAAAGATCTTAGACTTGTAAAAAACATATATTGGAAACAACAAGCTGCCATAAGAGTTGATAATGAAGTAAGCCAATATCAGCCTATTAAAAGGGGTGTGAGACAGGGATGTGTAATGTCTCCAGATCTGTTTTCCCTGTACAGTGAAAGTATTTTCAGAAATATTGAAGATATGGAAGGAATCAACATTGGGGGACGATGCATCAATAACATTAGATATGCAGATGATACAGTCTTGATTGCAGACAATGAACAGGACCTGCAACATTTAGTAGATGCGATTGTTACACACAGTGAACAACTAGGGTTAGAATTAAATTGTAAAAAGACACAGATTATGGTCGTCACTAGGAAGGACGAAATACCACAATGTAATATACAAGTAAATGGGAATATTCTTCAACAAGTGAGCAGGTACAATTATCTCGGAACAGTAATAACATCTGATGGGAGATGCCTTGAAGAGATTAGAACAAGAATCGCCATGGCAAAAGTAGCCTTTAGCAAGATGAAAAACATACTGACCAATAAAAAGATGTCAATTGAAACGAGAAAAAGAGTGTTGAGATGCTACATAGAACCTGTACTTTTATATGGATGTGAAGCTTGGACAATGAGCAGCCAGGCTGAAAAACATCTGATGGCTGTAGAAATGTGGTTTCTGAGGAAAATGCAAAGAATACCATGGACAGCCAGAAAGACCAATGAACAAGTCCTTCAAGAAACAAATGAAGATCGTAAACTCATCAGAGACATTAGACGTAGACAGTCACAATTTTTTGGGCATGTTATGAGAAGAAATGATTTGGAGAACTTGGTGACAACTGGTAAGATCGAGGGGAACAGACCAAGGGGAAGACCTAGAAACAAGTATCTGGATGGCTTGGCCTTGTGGCATGGTCGAGACAGAAACACGGAACTGATCCACGACTCTGTTGATCGAGTGAGATGGCAGAACATGACCGCCCACGCTTACCGGCAAGGCACATGATGGATGATGGATGGAAACACATGTGAATGCACTATAATATACTGCATGTCCTGTTAGAGGCCAAGAGATTAAACGAATAAAATATTGACTGTCTTTCTGTAACTTTATCCAGACTGTAAGGACGAGAGGTCACAAGGGGTGAAGCCATGGCGCTGTGTAGGCGGCCCCAGAATAATAGTCAATCAATGCAAAACTGGTGTCGTCAGCCACTACATGCTGAGGGATATACAGAGTGGGGGTGGGGCATATGAGTACTTATAGACTAAATGATTCGAACTTCTGTGCAGATATAATGATTAATTAACTATTTGTGTGTGGGTAAGTGTGTGTGTGTGTGTGTGTGTGTGTGCTTGTGTGTGTGTTTGCGCGCGTGCGTGCGTGCGTGCGTGCGTGTGTGTGCGAACGCGATTGTGACAGATGTTCATAATAAAGAAATAACAAAAACGATATATTGGCAGCAAACAGCAACCATACGAATCAGTAGCCATTTAGAAACATTTCATTGCTTTAAACATGGGTGTCTGACAAGGATGTGCGCTGTCTGTTGATTTATTTTCATTATACAGCGAGCTTATATTGAGATCTATAGAACAAACATCGGAACACAGATGGTGGTCATTATACAAATAAATTCCATGTTACTGATGACAACATAGCAACATGTCAGAATGAACTACAGGAAATGGTTGATACAGTTGTAGGAGTAAGTGAAAAATTGGGCCTCGCCTTAAATAACAAGAACATAAAAGAAATGGCAATATCAAAGAAACAGATTATGCCTACATTTTTTTTTTATTCGCATATCCTTTACAGGACATCGCTGTCAACAGCAGCATCTTTCAGCTGTCTGTTGATCTCTTGGCAAGATTACGCTCAGTAGTTTGCCATTGCTTTTTGAGCGGCCGGCTCAGTTATCCCGCAAGTCACCAGCGGGGGACGAACCACTCCCAGTTCTCGCCCGCTACGAGACTCTGCGTGATAAACGGGATTACGGAGAAAGTGTTGTAACCCATCGGCCAGAGAGACCGGCATGCCTACATGTACAAATAAAATAAATGGTGTTAATTTGAAACAAATGCAGTTATTAATATATCTAGACACGTGGATAGCGTCAGACTGAAGATGTGTACCAGAGTTAAATAATATAATATGGCATGCAAACGGTGCATTTTATAAAAGTGAGAACATTGTATGCAATAAAGTGTTGTCATTGAATGTTAGAAAGCGAATGAATGCATGATACATGGCTGTAAATCATGGACAGTTAGTAAACATGCAAACATTAGTCCCTGGAAGTCTCAGACATGTGGATTTACAGAATTGGGCTGAAAATCAAATGCATGGACAAAATCAGTAATCTAAACGTTTTAAAGGCCACAAAGAGAACTTATCACAAATATCAGCAAAAGAGAAGAGCTTCGAGACTTCTGAACTTAGAAATGATCAACATATTTGTTACAATACCGCCATCAAGAAGAAAACATACCGACGTTCTGCGGTATCTGAACATCGTGGGAAGAACTAGCTCAGAAATAGTAGTTGAGGTGAGTTGAGATAAGAAACAACATCACTGCACTCGGGACATTTACATACGAACTCCGCCCCCTCATTCAACAGCCAGCGAAGAGTTATACTACTAATCGTTCTCTGATTGAAAGTTCTCCTGGTCTTCCTTCTTAGTTGTGAGACTCTTCCAGAACCCCTGCCGACCCCCGTATTATTATTCTTTCCATATACGGGTTCTCAATCTGTTCCCCCGAGTTCCCCACATAGTCCCACAGGCGCTCCACCACCTCTTCCTTGTCCACAGGTAATCTACCACCAAGAGGTGCATTCCCTGCCAACATATCATCCTGTTCATCCCCCACTCCCACTCCACCCCCAACCCCCTCCCACTCCCGCATGGCAAGAGCAAACAAAATCCATAGAATTCTCACAATCTGTGACATCTGAAGCCAGTATAGCCAAAGTTCACACGAAATGTTCCTTTCGCCACCTTACTAAGCAAACTCCTTGAGTCCGTAATGAATGCAATATGTGTTGCAGTGGTCTCCACTAACCAACGGAATGCCGCTGTTACAGACTCCACCTCCATTATCGTGCTGGAGGTTGAAGTCCCGTATGCTCAGAAAGAACATGCTTTGGGAATTAAAATACTTTGGACACATTCAACGTCACAGTGATTTAGAAAAACCAAAATGGAAATTATCGGATTAGGCGACCCCGTGCTGTACGAAATGGCGTCAGCGTTCATGTTTCTTCTTTGACCTGGGTACTTGGTATTCTCATCATTATCATCATGTGCCATGCCCATACGCGTTGCCTGTCATGTTTCGACATCTCACACGATCACCAATGTTTTGGATCAGCTCTTTGTTCTTGTCTCGACCATACCACGTGGCCAAGCCATCCAGGTATTTATTTCTCTGTCTTCCCCTTGTTCTCTTCCCCCAATCTTGCCAGTTTGTACCAAGTTCTTCAATTTATTTCTTCTCATATGTCCAACATCTGTTACTGCCTACGTCTAATTTCTCTAATCATTTTACGGTTTTCATTTGTTTCTTGTAGGACTTGGTCATTGGTTTTTCTGTCTGTCCATGGTATCCTTTGCGTTTTACTAGGAAAGAATATATTGGCATTCTAAATCTATTATAATGATAGTATTTCTACGTTCACAATCTTGGACGGCCCATCACTATTTCTACCGACTCCAATGTCTCTCTTCTCGTTACATAATCAAGGGACACTGTCTCGTTCTTATAGCTGCATATAATATTTACGTATTCTCTTTCAAGCAATCTTTGTAAATTACTCTGGTAGTCCAAGATATTGACAACACCCGTCTTAGAAATCACATCTCTGCTGTCTCCAAGCTCTTTCGAATCTATTCGTTTACAGTCACAGTTAATGTTTTATGTTATATATAATATACTTGCGTATTTATACTTCAAGCGACGACGAAAATTAGATAACATCAAACCAGAAATGGAAGGAGACAATAATAATATACGAGGGTAAGTTAATAAGTAAGTCACAAATGGCTGTAGAAAAGTAACTAAATATGATAACAACTTGAAACTAGTTAATTTGTATACATACATTGTCCCTTTATTTCTCAACATAATTTCCACCAACATTGATGCACTTATCCCATAATTTTATAAGTTCTCCCAAACCGGCTGCACAGAACTGCCGGCTCTGTTTTCTAAACCACGTTTTCACTTGACATTCAACTTCGGCGTCATTCGCATAAGTGGGTATTCAGTGGACTTAACCCCTAGCGATTTCCAGTAAAGCGGTGCATAGTTGGGTAGAAAAAGTTACGAGGGCGAATCAATAAGTAAATTACACAGTTCTGTGGGATCGCAGGTAAATGAAAACAGAGCACTCAGATTTATGCAATCGGTTTGGAAGAACCGATAAAACTACGGGATAAGTGCATCAATGTTGGTGGAAATTATGTTGAGAAATAAAGGGACAATGTATGCATACAAATAAACTGGTTTAAATTTTATCCTATTTTGTTATTTTTCTACAACCATTTGTGACTTACTTATTAACTTACCCTCGTATAATAGGAATGGTCGAGACAAGATGGTAAGGAACAGAGATTAAGACAGGTGAGGATTTTAAGGTTATTTATACTGGTTTAAAAAAAAAAGCAAAGCGGTGTAGCAATTATCTTGGATCTGCAAATATCAAAATCTGTTAAAGGACATTGGGAATTTTCAGACAGGGTTCTATTTGTAATATTAATTGGCAGACCTTTTAACATTAACATTATTCAAATATATGCCCCAACAGGAGAATGCAGCGAAAATAGTATAGAGGGATCTTATAATGACATGGAGACTGCATTGAAGAAATGTAAAAATTCAGAAATAAATATCATAATGGGTGACTTCAATGCAAATGTGGGAAATCAAGGCGATGGATGCACAATAGGCAAAAATGTTTTGGAAGAACGAAACAATAGAGGATACCGACTTTAGAATGAGCAAAGGAGCAGGAAATGATTCAGGAAATTCCTGGTTTAAACAACATCTTAGATGATTACCATTAAGAACTTCTCTTGGATCATCGCAAAGAGTTCCGTCAGCAACGTAAACATTTGTGTAAGTATCTGCTCCAGCAGAAAGGTTGAAAAACACTGGCCTAGAGACCAGCTCGATTAACACCCTGACCGGGGCATTTTTCTGAGCTGGGGATAACATGAGGCTTCTATGGCATCTTTATGCTATGTATGCTACTTTATTGCCCCTATTAACACATTTAGTTCACTAAACTATCACTGTCAAATAACGAAATCCTTGTTATATACCTATAAAATGGATGACAAATTTGTGATGTTCTGTTGTGATAATTTGGTGTGTCCAGAGTGTGCCGCGTTGTTACACACCCGCTTCACATGCGTGATCCGGGACTGTTTCCGGATCCGGTCAAGGATATGCACTACTGACGAGCTCAAACGAGGGCGAAACTCGAGTATAGTGCTTCCATATTGACGTGGATAGGCCTTAGGTTCATACCAGAATGCGATTGGCATTGCCAGTAGTAGGGTTGTGCTCAATATTTAAATTTCAAATCCCGAAACAACCACATAATCAAATACATAGAAGTAAATATTTCTGGAGCGTCGGACCTGTGTTGACAGCCGGAAACATCCCGGGGCGGTAAAGGTGTGTGTTTGTTGCGTTAACGTCAGAGTGTAGGCGGGGCTACCACGAGCCGGGGAAGGACTTGGGATGGCGTGAAATAAGCAAACATTACAATAAACAAGATAATCTATAAGGGTCGTTCATTTGAAAACCGTTCCAATGGCTTTATTACAAAAGCATGAAGGAAACATTAACAGATGTGGTAGAATTAAACAAAGCATTAATTTTGAATAAATTATGCACCACGGGTTGGTCAGAAGAAGTCGCCGTAGGCATTCAGACAAGCATCCCATTGCTTAGGTAGGCGGCGAATGCCGTCCGCAAAAAAAAAGGATTGTGGTTGCTCAATGAACCAAGTGTTTACCGCGTTCATTATGTCTGCATCTGTGTGAAATCGTTGCCCCTTGAGAGCTTTTTATAGAGGTCCGAAGAAATGAAAATCACATGGTGACAAATCAAGACTACAGGCTGGATGTTGCAGATTTCCCACTTCTTCCAAGCAAATGCTTCCTGCACAATCTTTGCAACATGTGGACGAGCATTATCGTACAACAAAATCACACGCGAGAAAGCATGCCGGTTCGTTTATTCTTGATGGCTTTTTGCAGCTTGTCTAGTGTTTGCAAGTAGTGGGCAGAGTTGATGTTGAAAGAAGGTTCTTTAAAGTCGGCCAACAATAGCCCTTCACGGTCAACAAATGCACTCAGCATAACCTTACCATCGGAAACCTGTAACTTGAATTTTTTGGCTTTTAGTGATGCAGCATGCTTCCATTGCATGCTCTCTCTCTCTCTTGCTGCTCGGCTCAAAGTGGCGACACCATGATTCATCACCTGCCACTATGCGGAAGAGAAATTCATCCCTCTCCAATCTGTAACGCAGAAAATGGTTCAAACACCATCCCACGCGTTCCTCTTTTTGGTGGTCGGTCAACATCCGTGGTACCCACTGTGAACACACTTTCCGATATTGCAGTTTCTTACGAACGACCTTTTGAATTGTCCCAGTTGACACATCAAATTCTTTCGCTAGCGAACGTACGGTTTGACAACGCTTCATCTGTACTGCTGCATGAATTTTGGCGATGGTTTTTTCCGTTGCAACAATATGCGATTGACCCAGCCGTCGAAGATCTGTAATAAACTGACGCCCTTTCCGAAACATTCGTGCCCAGTCTGTCACTGTTGCCTTCGACAAACATTTGTTACCGTACGCTGCCTGCATTCTTCGATGAATGTCCACTGGTCGACATCCTTCAAATGAAAGAACCTGAATCACTGCTCTTTGAGCTTCTTTGGACCGATTTTGGATCAACCCGGCCATTTTTTCAACGGTCAGAAACAGAACCTATGCATCATAGGACGATAAGCACTTGCTCTTTTATTAACTGCTCAGTACTTATCACATGACTATGGCATGTTCATGTTGAACGTAGGCAATTACGCGCGGTGCGGCACGAACGTATTTCAAATTAACGCTCCAAATAGACAATAATGTAAAATTGAAAATAGTAAATTTAAGGCACATGGCAGCCAGGAGGTCTCCATACGTGTTAAGATCTTCTAGTATTCTAAACATAACATCTCTTGTTCCATGCGCTTTATCAAGCAAATTCGAGTACCGTCGGCGGGCCTGCTGAACTGACGTCGCCGGTTCCGACTCGCGGGCCGTAGTTTGGCGATGCCAGTTCTAAGGCATTGGAGAATTTTGTTGCAATGTCATCTGAACTGGGGGTCTTGCAAATTTTCATATAATTAAGGGCATTCGGAGCCTTCATCTTCAAAATTCACAGTCCTTCATTATTATTTCGAATAATATCTTCATAACATTTTTTCACATAATATGACCATATATGTAACATTTGATCTTTCTCTTTTATGATTTTACCATCATTTGTTTTTAGGCAGCCTGGTTATGTACGTGTTCTTTTAATATTAAGCTTCTGCATTCTTTTATGCATTAATATAGTATTTTTTACTGTTGTATTGTTTTTCAATGTCTATACAATTTTTCTCAACCATGTTTCTTATGCTTCCTTACATAATGTTCTGACGTTTCTGTGAATGTATCATATTTGTCAGGAATATATTTGTTGTGTCGTCCTGTTTCCATGAGTTGTAAAACTTCTTAATCATCCAGTTTTTACGAACCACTTTCTTTAATTTTGGAATAGTTGTTTCTGGAGCCAAACTGATTGAATTCTTTAAGATTTCCCATTGATCATCCATATATTGAAATAGCATCTCTAGATAAGACAATATATCAAATATGTTCTTTACTTCTATGATAAAATTGTCTTGTATTTACTTGTCATTTTGTAATATACACTGATCCTATCTAGTGTTTCCCGTTGTATACTTGACTATCTTTAACTTTACCATCAATGTGCCAGTAATCAATCTATGATCACTGTAACAGTCTGCATTTGGAACCGTTTTAGTGTTTGTTAAAGCATTTCGAAACCTTTTGCTAATCAGGATAAAATCAGTCTGGTTTCTAATTCTGCTGTCAGGACTCCTCCATTTCAATAATCTTCTAAGATGTTGTTTAAACCAAGTGTTTCCTCAATCATTTCCTGCTCTTTTCCTCATTCTAAAGTCGGTAACCTCTATTGAATATTAAAAGGTCTGCCTATTAATATTACATATAGAACCCTGTCTGACAATTCACAACATCCTTTAAAATATGTTGATGTTTGCAGATCCAAGATAAATTGCTACACCTCTTTGCTTTTCTTTTTCCCCAGAATAAATAATCTTAAAATCCTCCCCTGTCTTAATCTCTGTACCTTGCCATCTCGTCTTGCACATTCCTAATATATTAATATTCTCTCCTTTCATTTCTGGTTTGATGTTATCTAATTTCCCGTCGTCGCTTAAAGTTCAGTTACGCAAGCATATATAAAATAAAAACTATTTAACTGTAATTGTGAACGAACAGATTTGAAAGAGGTTGGAGGCTGCAGAGATGTGATTTCTAAGACGGATGTTATCAATATCTTGGACTGCCAGAGTAATTTACAAAGATTGCTTGAAAGAGGATACGTAAATATTATATGCAGCTATAAGAACGAGACAGTGTCCCTTGATTATGTAACGAGAAGAGAGGCATTGGAGGCGGTAGAAATAGTGATGGGCCGTCTAAGATTGTGAATAGTAGAAACACTATCATTACAATTGATCTAGAATACCGATATATTCTTTCTAGGAAAATGCAAAGAATACCATGGACAAACAGAAACACCAATGTCCATGTTCTACAAGAAACAAATGAAAACCGTAAACTGATTAGAGAAATTAGGCTTAGACAGTAACAGATTATCGACATGTTATGAGAAGAAATACATTGAAGAACTTGGTACAAACTGGCAAGATTGGGGGAAGAGAACAAGGGGAAGACAGAGAAATAAATACCTGGATGGCTTGGCCGTTTTCCTCGCTTGATGTGTTTTTGAAAGCTTTTCTGCAGTCTCAGCCTTTATTGCAGTCATTCGAACGACATCCTGCTCAATCTTCTGCTGAACTTGCTTCGTTTCGTCCAGCATGCGCTGAGCGGCTGTTATCTGTGTCTTTTGCGTCTTGTCTTTTTCTTCGTCCATGCCTTTGAACTTTGATCTTAGGTCGTGAAATGGCCTTCCAGTTGCGCTTTGTCGCGTTTTGTGGGTCGATTGGTAGCTTCGTACTGCATCCTAGCCTCTTTACATGGTAGGTTGGTTTTTATGGCTATCTTCATGACTTCCTTGCTGTATTGGTGGCAGGGGCAGCCGAGGTACCTGGCGCCGTGGTTACCAAGGCAGTTGGCGCACTTTCTGTTATGGTTAGGCCTCCTGAAGTCCTTGTCGGTCTTTGCCTGCTGCCATTGGCTGTATGGATGGGGTCCAGAGCAGTATCTACATAACTCCACCTCACTCTTGCAGGTGGCACGGGTGTGCCAAAATTTCTGGCACTTAGAGCACTGCAGCAATCTCCGTATGTAGTGCTCTGAAACTTGGGCTCTCTTGTCCCATCTGATGAATTGAGGGATCACTCGGTCCTCCGATGTCACGATGACGACTGTGGATGGGATGTTATTCTTGCCGATGATCCTCTCAGCACTGGCGATCTTGAGTTTCCTGTTCTGTCTCGTCAGCATCTCCCCGATCTGGTCGTTGGTGAGATGGGTCTTGACTCGTTTAATGACCCATCGTTTCATCATGAGGTGTCATGTGGCTTCTACTGTGATGCCGTGGTGAAGTTCGATGACGGCTGACTCATCTTGTGCAATCTTCTGCATAAGTGCTGTAGTCTTTGGGTTTTTGTTGCTGGTGACCACCACTGCATCAGGTGTATTGAGCAGCTGGTAGATGCTGTTTCTTTCCAGCTCGTTTTCCAACAGACTCATTATCTTGTCTATTGGCAGCGCCGACAGTCTGGCTTCTCCCACACTTGTCTGTTTTAGCAGTATTTTGCCGATGAAGTCCTCCATTGTTGTTGTTGTTGTTTCCTCCTGTGTGGAGGTCTTTGGTAAACTGGCCTGCTTCATCTTGGTGCCGTTGAAAACTTCACTGTTTCTGCTGGCTTCAGTTGAAATTGTAGTCTCTGGCGTCGGTTCAGCGACGGGTGCGGCTTCATCTGGTGTAGAAGATATAGCTTCTTTTAATGTTTCTTGAGGTTCTGGCGTTGTGCTGTGGCTCGGAGACAATTTTTCTTCATGCATCTTCTTTATAGTCTTGGCGGCTTCCACGCTGCTCATTTTGAACGTCGGGTGTCTTGTTGAGTTTTTTTTTTTTTTTTTTTTTGGCAACGTGCCATTTTCTCCAACGTGGTAAGTTTCTTGAAGCGATTAGACGACTTGTTCTCGATAGCGCGTCGAGTCGACTGTGTGTGTGTGAGTGTGGGCCAATGGGGGGGGGGGGGGGGGGGGGGCAGTATTTTATTCCCAAAGCATGCTCTTTTTGAGCATACGAGACTACAACCTCCAGCACGAGACTGGAGGTGAAATCTGTAACTGCGGCATTCCGTTGGTTAGAGGAGACCCGCCCGTGTGTTGCCGGGGCCCATACGGGAGAGCAAAGAATAGTAAGCTGTTGCCTACCATGCACGTCGTAAGGGGCTACTAAGGAGGCTATGGTGAGTGCGTGGCGCGACACTGAGAGCTGTGAATTTCGCGTGGAATGCTTTTTTTTTACATATGTTCGCAGTTTGTAGCGTGAACTGCATGTTCGGATCGATGGCGGCCGGCTGTTGCTGGATTGACTGGTTTGCCTTTTCGGTTCATGGGGGCATTTTTCAAGAGACACCTGGAAGTCGTCGCTGGAGCTACGGAGTTCGTGCTTTGGGCGGCACTTTCGGCAGGTCGCCCTGCGGAAAGAGGCCGAGCCATATGGGATAAAACCCAGATCAATGAAGTTTTTCTGGTGACTGCCGTTTCCATCGACAATGAACTGTTTTTCTCGTGGATGACTTTTGGGTTGGCATTCTGGCGGCGGCATTACGTACAAGTGTACCTGTGCGGGCTGTTGGTTTGCCGATACTCCTGTCTATTCCATTGTTCGCATAGGGCAGTGAGGAGCATTTTGTGTGATATTCACTGGCACAGGAACGGAGCATAATGGGGGTGACCCGTTGCCGTGAAGTTGTTACCACGACTAACTAACTAACTAACAGAGGAGACCACTGCAACACACATTGCATTCATTACGGTTTCAAGGAGTATGATTTTCCATATTTTTTCTGTATCCTCATCTTCCATATTAGCATTTTTACTGCCACTTGAATTTAATATGTACCATATGCACTGCTTATTTCATCAATTCCAGGAATTATTTTAATGAATCGCACCACTATTTATACGTTACACAATGTATAACACATTTTTGTCCATTTTTAAATTGTTTCCACTTTCGATGTATTCCAAATTTTTCTTCAATTAAAATTTTTTTTTGGTGTGATGATGCTCACGATAGTCGTCAGTGTATGGGTGTGTAAAGTGTGGAAATATCTTCATGTTATTTTCAGTGATTATGTGAGATATCATGTATGTGTGTAGATGTGAGGGTGCGGGTGTGTGTGCGTGTGTAGGGATGTGTGTGGGTGTGGGATGTGCGTGTGTGGTGGGAGTACGTGTTAGGGGTGCGGGAAGATATGTGTGTGGGTTGGGAGATGGGTGTGTGGGTGGGGGATATATGTGGGTGGGGGATGTGTTTATGTGGGTGGGGGATGTGTGTATGTGGGTGAAGGATGTGTGTATGTGGTTGGGGAATGTGTGTACGTCGGTGGGGAATGTGTGTGGGTGTATTGGGATGTATGTGTTGGAGATGGTTGGGGATGCGTGTGTGGTGGGAGTATGTGTGGGGGTGTGGGAAGATGTGTCGGTTGGGGGATTGGTGTGTGGGTGAGGGATGTGTGTGTGGGGGTGTGGGTGGGTACGGGATGTGTGTATGTGAGTGGGAGATGCGTGTGCAGGTGGGGTGTGTGTGGGTGGGTGGGGGATGTATGTGGGTGGGGG
The DNA here is from genome assembly GCA_963921405.1 of Cepaea hortensis. Classification (NCBI taxonomy): domain Eukaryota; kingdom Metazoa; phylum Mollusca; class Gastropoda; order Stylommatophora; family Helicidae; genus Cepaea; species Cepaea hortensis. The sequence goes on from OY992877.1 coordinate 183,135,459, forward strand.
ATGTTTGTGGGTGGGGATGTGTGAGTGAGGGATGTATGTATGTGAGTGGGGGATGCGTGTGCACTTGAAGGATGTGTGAGTGGGTGGGGGAAGTGTAGGTGGATGGGATATGTGTGTATGAGTTATGTGTGTGGGGGGGGGATGCGAGAGTGGGTGGGAAAATGTACAGGTGGGAAAATGTGCGGGTGGGTTCGAATGTGTGTGGGGATGTTGTGTAAATCAAGTATGTGTGGGTGGGGGAATGTGTGTGCGGGTATGTTTTTGTGTTTGAAGGGGTGTGTGGGTGTTGGTTGGTAGTGAGATGTGAGGTGGGATGTGTGTATGGGTGAGGAATGTGTGTGTGTGAGTGGGGGATGTATGTGTGAATGGGGATGTGTATGTGGGTTGTTCGGAGATGTGTGTGGGCGGGAGGTGTGTGTGGGTGAATGGGGGATGTGTTGGCGGGTTGGGAGATGGGTGTGAGGGTGGGTATGTTTGTGTGGTGGATGTTTATATGGGTGTGGAGATGTGTGTATGGGTGGTGTGGGTGGGGGATGTGTGGTTAAGTAGTGTGTGTTTGGGGAGAGGTTTGAGGATGTGTGGGTGGGTGAGTGTGTGTAGGTCGGGGGAGGGGGGATGTGTGGGTTAGTGCGTGATGTGTGAGTGGGTGGGGAGATGGTGTGGGTGGTGGGATGTAAATAAGTGGGATATGTGGGTGGGTGCGGAATGTGTGTGTGTGTAGGTGCCGATGTGTGGGTTGGCGGGGAGATGTGTGTCTGGGTGGGGGATGTGTGCTTGGCTGGGTGGTGGGGAATATGTGCTTGGGTGAATGTGTGTGATGATATGGGATGGTTTGGGAGATGTATGTAGGTGGGGAGATGTCTGTAGGTCGGGGGATGTGTGTGGATGGGGGATGGGTGGGTTTATGCATGCATGGGTGCCTAGGTTGTGTGTGTGTGGGCATTGGTGGCGGATACGTGTGGGTGGATGTGTGTGGGTGGTGGATATATGGATGGGTGGGGTCATGTATGTGTGACCTGGAGGGGTGGGTAGGGTGTGTGTGTGGGATTTGTGGTGGATGGACGATGTTTGGATAGGTGGGGGATGTGTGTCATAACGTGGTAAAATGCAATGTTTATGTTTACAACATTCATTTGACAATGTGGGTTTTTTTTTCTATGTTAATGTATAATTCACTATTGATGAACGAAAGATGAGTGACTGGAAGGGCCGAATGTAAGACAGGCCTAAGTGTCCAATTTGTTACCCTTTGAAAATAAAGTTTGTTCGTTCGTTGGTTCGTTTTGCTTAGTAAGGTTGCGACAGGAATGTTTCGTGTGAACTTTGGCTATACTGGCTTCAGATGTCACAGATTGTGAGAATTCTATGGGTTTTGTTTCCCTGGTTATGCGGGAGTGCCGGGGGAGGGGTGAACAGGCTGATACGCTGGCAGGAAGTGCACCTCTGGGTGGTAGATTACCTGTGGGCAAGGGAGAGGTGGTCAAGTGTCTGTGGGACTAGGTGGAGACAGCGGAGGAACAGATTGAGAACCCATATGTGATATATAATACGGGGGATTGGCAGGGGTTCTGGGAGAATCTCAAAACTAAGAAGGAAGACCAGGAGAACTTTCAATCAGTGAACGATTAGTAGTATAACTCTTCGCTGGCTGTTGAACGAGGGGACGGATTTCATATGTGAATGTCCTGAGTGCAGTGATGTTGTTTCTTATCTGAAGTCAACTCAACTCATCTACTATTTCTGAGCTAGTTTTCCCATGATGTTCAGATCCTACAGAACGTCCGTACATTTTCTTCTTGACCGGAGGTATTGTAACAAATATGTTCAACATTTCTAAGTTCAGAAGTCTCGAAGCTCTTCTCTTTTGCTGATATTTGTGATAAGTTCTCTTTGTGTCCTTTAAAACCTTCAAATTACTGATTTTGACCATGCATTTGATTTTCAGCTCACTTCTGTAAAACCACATGTCTGAGACTTCCAGGGACTAATATTTGCATGTTTACTAACTGTCCAGGATTTACAGCCATGTAACATACATTCATTTGTTTTGTAACATTCAATGACAAGGATTTATTGCATACCATGTTCTCACTTTTATAAAATGCACCGTGTGCATGCCCTATTATATTCTTTCACGCTGTTATACCTCTTTAGATTGACGTTATCCACTGTCAAATTACCACCATTTATTTTATCTATACATGTAGATATGATCTGTTTCTTTGATATTATCATGTCTTTTATGTTCTTGTTATTTAAGGCGAGGCCCGATTTTTCACTTATTCCTACAACTGTATCAACCATTTCCTGTAGTTCATTCTGACATGTTGCTATGTTGTCATCAGCAACATGGAATGTATTTGTATAATGACCACCATCTTCCGATATTTGTCCTATAGATCTCAATATAAGCTCTCTGTATAATGAAAATAAATCATCAGACAGTGCACATCCTTGTCAGACACCCATGTTTAAAGCAATGAAATGTTTCTAAATAGCTGCTGAATCGTATGGTTGCTGTTTGCTGCCAATATATCGTTTGTATTATTTTTTTTATTATGAACATATGTCACAATCGCGTGCACACACACACACAAACGCACGTACGCAACATACACACACACACACACACACACACACACACACACACACACACACACACACACACACACACTTCCAAATAGTTAATTAATTAATCATGATATCCGCACAGAATATCGAACCATTCATTCCATAAGTGCTCAGATCCCCTCTGTATCTCCCTCAGCATGTAACGGCTGGCGCTATTTGCAAACTATGACATTCAGCGGCTGACGACACCAGTTATGCGTTGGTTGACTATTCTTCTGGGGCCGCCTACACAGCCCCATGGCTTCACCCCTTGTGACCTCTCGTCCTTACAGTCTGGATAAGGTTGCAGAAGGACAGTCAGTAGTTTATTAGTTAATCGCTTGGTCTCTAACAGGGCATGCAATAGATTAGCCCAGTCCATTGCTGGCCTGCTTTCAACAGTAGCCCAGCCCGCAACCTATCAGTTATTCATTTCCTGTTTTCACCCGTGTGGCCCGGCACAAACATGAAGACTTGACACCCACAGCGACTCCACAGACTCTCTTCGAGTCCAGACCATCTCAATCTTCTCGATCATACTCATTGAGTCACTGTGAAAACATGCCTGGGTGAAAGTCTATGTGTCTCCAGTCTGACTATTGCTTTGTTACTGCCATGTCTTCAGCATACGTTTTGTCATTTCCAGCTGCCACGGGAATTTTAATATGCACCACTTTCGCGTGGAACGTGTTGTTTTCGCCCTTATCCACGAAGGCTATATATCCAGTCTCATTACCAAAGAGATCAGGAGGACGTACATTAAAATTAGATTCCAATGACTATTAGAAACATATACAGCCCCAAGCTGAGATCGAACCCCATAGATTCTGAGAGTGAGTCGGCCACCATAATCTTACAGCCACTTCTTTCCCTGCTAATATATTCATGTATAAAATCCATGTATATTTCTGAATTTTATTTTCTATATTCTTGACTTAACAATGTAAAGAAAAACAAGACTTAAGAAAGTAATTTTAGCTCAAAACCATTTCTTTGTAATACATTTTATGTTTACCGCTGGTATAACATTATACGATTATTCGGCAACAAGCAGCAACGGACTGGACTCCATTCTCGCCGCCAAATCTTTCAAATCCATTGATAGCAACACATGCGTCGTACCCATCAATTACTGCAAGTAAAAGTAGATGTCAGTCAGTACGATCAACTCTCGTGTAATACCCAAGCCACAACAGGGCCACAAGAAGACAAAACATAGTAAAACTTTGGGCATCCGTGGCGAAAAGGTTAAGCTGCCAGCCTCGCGAACGTCGTAGGTTCGGTTCCGGGTTTTGCCATTCAAGTCCGAATAGGGTAAAAGACACTTTCACACTCATGTAGGTCATTGGGCATGCTGTGCTATCCCTATATGTTTATACACCAATCCCTATATGTTTATATACCAATCCCTATATGTTATACACCAATCCCTATATGTTTATACACCAATCCCTATATGTTTATACACCAATCCCTATATGTTTATACACCAATACCTATATGTTTATACACCAATCCCTATATGTTTATACACCAATCCCTATATGTTTATACACCAATCCCTATATGTTTATACACCCATCTCTATATGTTTATATACCAATCCCTATATGTTTATAAACCAATCCCTATATGTGTATACACCAATCCCTATATGTGTATACACCAATCCCTATATGTTTATATACCAATCCCTATATGTTTATACACCAATCCCTATATGTGTATACACCAATACCTATATGTTTATACACCAATCCCTATATGTTTATACACCAATCCCTATATGTTTATACACCAATCCCTATATGTTTATACACCCATCCCTATATGTTTATATACCAATCCCTATATGTTTATAAACCAATCCCTATATGTGTATACACCAATCCCTATATGTGTATACACCAATCCCTATATGTTTATATACCAATCCCTATATGTTTATACACCAATCCCTATATGTGTATACACCAATCCCTATATGTTTATACACCAATCCCTATATGTGTATACACCAATCCCTATATGTGTATACACCAATCCCTATATGTTTATACACCAATCCCTATATGTTTAAACACCAATCCCTATATGTTTATACACCAATCCCTATATGTGTATACACCAATCCCTATATGTTTATACACCAATCCCTATATGTTTATACACCAATCCCTATATGTTTATACACCAATCCCTATATGTTTATACACCAATCCCTATATGTGTATACACCAATCCCTATATGTGTATACACCAATCCCTATATGTTTATACACCAATCCCTATATGTGTATACACCAATCCCTATATGTGTATACACCAATCCCTATATGTGTATACACCAATCCCTATATGTGTATACACCAATCCCTATATGTTTATACACCAATCCCTATATGTGTATACACCAATCCCTATATGTGTATACACCAATCCCTATATGTTTATACACCAATCCCTATATGTTTATACACCAATCCCTATATGTGTATACACCAATCCCTATATGTGTATACACCAATCCCTATATGTGTATACACCAATCCCTATATGTTTATACACCAATCCCTATATGTTTATACACCAATCCCTATATGTTTATACACCAATCAACAATCGGTGGTTGTGGTCAATATTAAACCGGCCGCCCGTACTTCCCAAGGCATTTCCTGGTACACATTTTAGGCTGCGTCGACATGGAAGCCCTGGTAATTTCTTTGTTAAAGAATTCGCTTCCAAGCGGATTCGAAACGATGACCACCGGGCAGGCCGGCAAGCGTGCTAACGAACAACTCCCCCCCCCCTCCCAAAGTACATTAACTAAACTAAGTGATCACATAATGTCAACATACTACTTTACATTCAAGCTGTTGTGCAATTCCGGTGTAAGCCATAAAAAGATAAGTCATTTTCATTTCAATTGTCACGGAGATTACTCAATGTCGCTCTCTCCTCTGACGTCGCCATAGTGGGTTCATTCCACACACCGGTCAGTCGGACTTAAACGTTGACTCCAAAAAGCAATGCACACTTTTTTTTCGCATATCCTTTACAGGACATCGCTGTCAACACCAGCATCGCTGTTGTTGATTTCTTGGCTAGATTACGCTCGGTGGTTTGCCATTTCTTTCTGAGCGGCCGGCTCACTTATCCCATAAATTACCAACGCGGCGAGAACCGCTACCAATTATTGCACGCTGCGTTACCGCACGTGGATAAACTGGATTACGAAAAAAGTCGTTTAACCCCTAGCCAGGGAGACCGGCTAATGGCACACCCCTGAACGCAAAACTGTTTAGTAATTCACAGTCAGCAAATAGGGGCTGGATTTGATTGCAACGTTCTGCACAGGACATTCAATGATTAAAACCTGAATGTTATAGTTTGCAAATACGACAGCTGTCATTCTTGTAACAAACTAATGAGAACATATGTGTGTAGGACAATTCGGACAACATGGCTCCCGGGCTTATTAACATGTGTACTATAACATTCCATGGAAAGTGAATGACTTCCGGAGTGATTCTGACCACGAAACCCCTCCAACTAATAGTCACAATATTAGTTTTATATTCCATGTCATGTGGCACTGGTGTCCACGTCTGTCCACAGCCTTGAATCTCATGTACTGTCACAATTTTAAGCTGTCCAGCATCTTGACTCTAGATGTTTTGCGGCCTCTAATTTCCTCCAACATTTCCCGTTGTGACGACAATCTCCAGCTTTCCCCTTTCAAATGTATGGCCAAAGAATGTTGGTTGACTTCTTGTGTTGCCTGTAACCAGTTCTCTTTGTGAGTTAACATATTTCAAGATATCTTCATTACTTTGTCTAACCGTCCACCTTAATCCATTGAGGGGGATGGCAGTAACAGAGGTAGAGTAAAGGCTGCTTTACAGGCTCTTTCAGTAGTTAATAATTTCAGTCCTTGAGCATGATTTGGGGCTGTTGAGAGCCAGCTGGAAAGGTTGGAGCGCATACAGAATGCGGCCATGCGGGTGATCCTCGGGTGAACAAACGACACACAAATTATATGCATGAGGCATATCCTTGCACTACCAACAATTCCGGACAGTTACAGGATCCTTCAAGCTAAAAGGTACCTGAGAGGCGCCGCAGACAGGGATCACCCCCTGCATGAAGCCATGGATATGGTCAAGAGTCATAGGCTGAGAAGAGGCAGGTCCTGGATGGCACAGGAATAAATATATGTCAGCCAAATGTGTGAAATAGAGAATATCAATCGTGAAAACGAATGGGTAAATCTACCGGAAGACATACCGACTGGCACAAAGTACCAATCACACTGAGTCGTGAATACAGAGAATAGGCAGCAGACCGCACAGAACTTGGGATGCAAACAACTGATCCAGGGCAACACACATCAAGGTGACATAGTGATCTAGATCTACATTTATGGGTCAGTGGTGAGAAACAGACAAAGTGGCTGGGGTTTCATTGCGAAGGCTAGTGGACGATGCTTGAAAAAGGAGAGGCTGGCATATGAGACTATAGCCTCCAATGTTAGAATGGAGATGGAGACAGTTACGGCTACTTTCCGACGATTTAAGGAGACCGCTGCAATACATATTGTAGTCATTAGGGACACGCATAGTATGCTCAGGAAGATGTAGAAAGGAATGTTTCGTGTAGAATGGCCTGGCTCAATTCAGACATCACAGATTGTGAGAACTGTACGGATTTTCTGCTCTGGTAATGTGGGAGTGCGGGGGAATGAATAAATTGATAGGCTGGCAGAGAATGCACCTCTTTGTGGTAGATGATCTATGGAAAAGGAGAAGTGGTCGTGCGCCTTTGGGACCAGATGGAGAAAGCGGTAGAACAGACTGAGGACTCGTATGTGGAGAGAATAATATGGCGGGGGACCGGCAGGGGCTTTGGGCGAATCTCAAAACTGAGAGGAAAGACCAGGAGAACTTTCGGTCAGATGGCAGTTCGAACGATTAGCAGTATGACTCTTCACTGGCTGTTGATCGAGTGGTTGGAGCACGTGTGGGAATGCTATGAGTGCAGTGATGTCGTTTCTTAGCTCAACTCAACTCGTCTCCGTCCGCGGCGTTTTCATCATTCTTCTATAAAACCACATCTCCGCAGTTTCCACATCATTCCTCACTTTTCTGCGAAGTGTCCGTTATTCGCTCCTGTGACCAACATATCAAGGCTTATTTCTCGTTACTGCCCGGGATATGGACACACAGTCGTAACTATTTAAACTTAATATTTATAATTCAGACATCACAGATGAAGAGCTCGAGGACAAATGCATGTTTTTTTCGGCATTGATTTATGTTTATGTCCATTTCTGACCCGCGGTGCGGCAGTGGCTAGCACAATTGTCTGCCGATCCAGTGATTATGTATTCGAATCCCGACCTAGACAGATTTGCAAAACTGACCTGTGTTGCGAGGTCGACCCAAGCTAATATAGTACCATAAATTGTCATGGGATGTAAAGGTACCCCGACCACATCACTCATCAAGTGTTGATTGGTCTATAAAATCATGGGTCTAGCGGCTTATACCCAGTCAGCCTCAAAGAGTGGAACAGATGTTAAATCTACCGCATGAATAAAACATCTCAGGCACCTGGTAACAATAGGTTTAGTTTAGTTTAGTCGATGGATCAACATCACGGCACACGGGTGCAACCCATAAGTGCGCCTTTCTCCTCCTAACTCAAATCTGGAGAAACTCAGTTCAGTGCACGAACTCCGAAGCACCGGCGAGGATCCTGAAATACTTTGGGTAGATTTTTAACTAGACATTTTGCCCGGGCAGCGCCGTTAGGCTACTCTTTTTCGATTTCCAAATGCCAAAGGATTTTTTACGTGCCCAGCAATACACACGGACGTCCGATCTCACTACCCAGAGACCAGGGGAAATTTTATTGCTAGAAGTCCGAGAAAAAATCCCGGTCATCACAGGGGCATGAACCCGAGACCTCCAGCACTCGAGGCGGACACCATACCTGGAGACCACGCAGCCCCACAACAACAGGGATTGCATTGAGCCTGCAGTTTCAAAACGCCCATTAACAATACGTAGAAATTAGTAAAGAAGTTAAAAAGCTGATACAAGCGAATGAAAGACAACATGTAACAGTATGAGGCTTGCACCATACCCCCAATATTCCCCAAGGTGTTTAAATGGTCCTATACTAGTCTACATTTAAACCTCATCCTCTGTTGGACTCAAGGTGAGGATACGGGTACTATGATTGATATCATCTTTTTTGCATAATTAAAATAAAAGTTAACTGCATATCCTTTTCAGGACGTCGCAGTCAACACAAGCATATTTTGCTGTTGTGATCTCTTGGCAAGTTATACGTTCAGTAGTTTGCCATTGCTTTCTGAATTACCGGCACCCATACCATTTCGTAAAATAAAAACACAAGGCTGTCAGCTGTCAAATAGCCCACATGTGTGTTTCGAACGCGGGTATGCGGGATTACGAGCTGTGTCCATAACACCTTCACCACGGAGCCGAAATAATTAAAATAATCATATGAGAATGAATATGCAGTAGAGATTACTATATATTTGTATACGTACTGCATCTGATATCAGATGCCACTACTTTGACGTTTCTCCAAACTGCATGAAGAAGTTTCGAACTATCCACATTACTCAGAACATGTACTGTTTTGATGCTTGCTTTGAACTAAAGCGTAGTCAATATACTTCTAGTACACTTGACTGATTTTTGCGTGTGGATTAGATTTCTATATTACCAGTGTCCCTTGCCATCAGACAAACACACTCCGACTTCTCAGGTACTTGTTATTTACATCCTCAAGTCAAGGACGAGAAGTCAACATTTTAGTCCAACTGACAGATGTTGGGGTTGAACTTGCTACATCGGCAAAAGCACACCCGAAGTTTAACAGCGGGTGCTCTTAACCATTCGGCCATGTTGTCCTCCAGAAATTGTAGTGTATTCTATGAGATTGCTGGTTGCTGGAGAATGAATGCAGTCAGCAATACAATTATCAAAATGTTACCTTCGATGAATGCCCCGGCGCCACGTCCGTTAGGGGCGTGATAGTTACACCCGGTCAGCTTGAAGTCGTATTCAGACGGAGCGGGACAAGTCAGCACTGCCCGGTCTCCAACATTAGGACCACTGTATTCTGAATACATTGTGACACAATGCAGAGAAGGGGTTGCACGGCAACACGATGAATAGCCATAGACACCTGGTGACGGAAACAATACTAGATGTGTTTGTGTCCTGAATTTAAAAAAAAAAACACTTTTACAAATTACTTCTTTAATCTCAACTTTCAACTTTCCCCCTTCTGCTCTTATGTCTTAATTCAACATCTTTGTGGTATGCCTAAATATGTACTGTACTTCTATTGATAAGAGGACAATGTGTCGACTTCAGCATGCATTCGTGTACGGTTTACCTCTTCCAGATTCATTCAAATCTACGCCTCCCTCGAGTTCCGATGTTTGTAGGTTCGTTTCTGGACTTCGTCAGTCGGTTCACGAGTGCAATTTTCTTGGAGATTTTTGGTTGTCCTCGCTGGAGCCATGAAGTTCGTGCATTGCGCCACCCCTTTCAACAGATTGCTCTGCAGAAGTACACCAAGCCGTATGGGATAAAACCCGTTTCAATGAAGTCGATCTTCTGAATTGAAATCCCCTTTTCAAAACAGCTTAATATGCTCAGTTCACTATTGGGGAGTTTGTTTTGAATATTTACATTTAGTGGAAGCAAATTGCATCAGTTAATTTTGTGAGCAGTTATGACTAGAAGGAGGACAAAGATGTATTTTTTCCACATGATCCTCCTCTCTCTCTCTCTCTCTCTCTCTCTCTCTCTCTCTCTCTCTCTCTCTCTCTCTCTCTCTCTCTCTCTCTCTCTCTCTCTCTCGATAAATAATAATGAGAGAGGTCAAAGACAGACCAAACCTTCAAACTGGAGGTTATAATATAAACAATCTGCTTTATACAGTAGTGATACCTGAAAAAGCAAAATTCAACAAAATATTGCAACAATTGTTAGACATTGTACTAATACAGATTGTACAACAATGACTTACCTTGAATGTTAAGAAAACAGAAATAGTAGCCATTTCAAAGAAGAAGATAACACCAATAGGTAATATTACATTATAAGGAAAAGTGTCAGATATGACTGAGCTACCTTTCGACAGTAGACGGTATTACCTGCTTTCTGTCAGCGCCGAATGTTGGGCGGCGCTTACCAAACCCGACACCCCACATTGTGCAACGAACTTCGGGCGGAAGAGCGCAATTGGGAGGGTATTAGCCTTATCCTGGTACTAAGAAATGCAACGTTACGACAAAATGTCAAACCAGGGAAGACCAGGCCCTAAGCCGTGGTTGGCAGCTGGTCTAGGATCAAAGTTCTGACAGGCGACAGAAGTGATAACATTAGACGAAAAATGCCTGACAAATAATTAGAGCGGAACAGTGCCAGAAAATGCTGCATTTCAAATGATGGCAAGTATCTGATGTAATACGTCACTTCCATTTACTATCACAGAGGGTACTGGACTGATGTATCGAACCCTATCTGCTGTAAGGAAGTAAATCTTGGACTGTCAACAAACAAATTAGGAATATCTTGGAGCCATAGATATGTAGTTTCCGAGACTAACGCTGTGAATACATGTCACTGCTGAAGTAAGAAGCAATTGCCCAGAAGAAGCTAGTGAAAGTAGAACATTATACGCAATTATAAGTCAGAGACAAACTGTGTTAACTGGTCATGTAATGAGAAGAGAGGCATTGGAGAACGTCGTAACAACTGGACAGATCAAAGAGAAGAGAGGCATTGGAGAACGTCGTGATAACTGGACAGATCAAGGAGAAGAGTGGCATTGGAGAACATCGTGATAATTGGAAAGATCAAGGAGAAGAGTGGCATTGGAGAACATCGTGATAACTGGAAAGATCAAGAAGAAGAGAGGCATTGGAGAACATCGTGATAACTGGAAAGATCAAGAAGAAGAGAGGCATTGGAGAACATCGTGATAACTGGAAAGATCAAGGAGAAGAGTAGCATTGGAGAACATCGTGATAACTGGAAAGATCAAGGAGAAGAGTGGCATTGGAGAACATCGTGATAACTGGAAAGATTAAGGAGAAGAGAGGCATTGGAGAACGTCGTGACAAATGGACAGATAAGCGGTTGAGGAGGCAGAGGCAGGTCAACAGAAATAACACAAAATGGTCTCAGGCGATGGTATGGAGGAATATTGTCAACATAATTGACCCAGAACACAGCGTGCCGAGATCTATGGAAAGAGATAAACGCCTACGCCACTAGGCAATGCACATGATGATAATGGTGCTGAAGATAATTTCCCTCTAACAATTTTGCCAAGGCGGTGGCTTTACCTCGTGCTATGTGTGATTTCCCTCTAACAATTTTGCCAGGGAGGTGGCTTTACCTCATGCTGTGTGTGATTTCCAACCTTTCACACGCTGTCAGACACATTGGGCATATGGTGCTAGACCCATATTTCCTTGTATCTATTTTAGTAGACTGGGGCAACCTGGGAGCCCAGATCCGTTTTAGAAATCCGAATCCGACTCGATGCGGATAGAACCCTTGACCATAGACTGACAGGCCAGTGTCTAGCTACTACTCTACCATAGACTGACAGGCCAGTGTCTAGCTACTACTCTACCATAGACTGACAGGCCAGCGTCTAGCTACTACTCTACCATAGACTGACAGGCCAGCGTCTAGCTACTACTCTACCATAGACTGACAGGCCAGCGTCTAGCTACTACTCTACCATAGACTGACAGGCCAGCGTCTAGCTACTACTCTACCATAGACTGACAGGCCAGCGTCTAGCTACTACTCTACCATAGACTGGCAGGCCAGCGTCTAACTACTTCTCTACCATAGACTGACAGGCCAGCGTCTAGCTACTACTCTACCATAGACTGACAGGCCAGCGTCTAACTACTTCTCTACCATAGACTGACAGGCCAGCGTCTAGCTACTACTCTACCATAGACTGACAGGCCAGCGTCTAGCTACTACTCTACCATAGACTGACAGGCCAGCGTCTAGCTACTACTCTACCATAGACTGACAGGCCAGCGTCTAGCTACTACTCTACCATAGACTGACAGGCCAGCGTCTAACTACTTCTCTACCATAGACTGACAGGCCAGCGTCTAGCTACTACTCTACCATAGACTGACAGGCCAGCGTCTAGCTACTACTCTACCATAGACTGACAGGCCAGCGTCTAGCTACTACTCTACCATAGACTGACAGGCCAGCGTCTAGCTACTACTCTACCATAGACTGACAGGCCAATGTCTAGCTACTACTCTACCATAGACTGACAGGCCAGCGTCTAGCTACTACTCTACCATAGACTGACAGGCCAGCGTCTAGCTACTACTCTACCATAGACTGACAGGCCAGCGTCTAGCTACTACTCTACCATAGACTGGCAGGCCAATGTCTAGCCACTACGCTACCAGCGACTGGCAGGCCAGTGTCTAGCCACTTCGCTACCAGCAACTGGCAGGCCAGCGTCTATCCCCTGCGCTACCACGGCTCGCCATAAAGAACCTGCGATGGGTATGTTGATGTGCTAGGACAATCGCATTTTGTAGATGTGAGTGCACGGAGATCTAGGTGGCCAGTCTGTCCCTCCTATAGCGAACTTCAGGCTCAGGCATAAATCTCTCATTCGACCGCGCACATGCCACTGTCAAAATAACACCTAATCGCTACACCAACGCGTCCGCTACCCAAACAGCATAGACTATATCTAAAGTACTCACCAACAACCGGATCATCATTCTGCCCTACGCATAAAGTACTTGTGAAAATCGTACCAGCAGATTCAGCTTCAAACGTCCAAGTACCACAACCTGAAGAGGTTAGAGATTGAAGAGCATCTAGGTAGCAATAATTATTGTAGTCAGTCGTGACGCTGGGTGTATGACACATGTGCTACATTAAAACTGACTACAATTGGTATCTCAGTGGACATGTAGTTCATCTGCTACATCAAAGTTGACTACAATTATTATCTCAGTAGTCATGTAGCAAGAATATCGCATATTGGTTTTACATGTCACTAACCCATAACTCAAACATTTGTAGCAGTAGAGCTGGATGTTTACCGACCATCACAGTATATAGGTCAACCCTGTATTTTATGATTTTTTTTTTTTTGGCATATCCTTTACAGGACATCGCTGTCAACAGCAGCATCTTTCAGCTGTCTGTTGATTTCTTGGCAAGATTACGCTCAGTAGTTTGCCATTGCTTTCTGAGCGGCCGGCTCAGTATCCCGCAAGTCACCAGAGGGGGTCGAACAGCTCCCAGTTCTCTCCCGCTACGAGACTCTGCGTGATAAACGGGATTACGGAGAAAGTGTTGTAACCCCTCAGCCAGAGAGACCGACTATTTTATGATGGTAGTAATTAATTATTAAATTTTATGGAAGCAGTTGTCTGGATTAAGATAACTTGCTACATCGCGTATAGAGATGTGATGTAGGATAGGCACGGGCCTAATACTTTTCACCAAAGTAGTTTGAGTTTGGCAGTTTGTCTTGAGATAATCTTATTCCTTTTCTTCCACTACCCGTTCTCTCCCATTAGGTCATAGGCCCGAATGATTTTATGATTCTATGTAATGTCGGTGCTGGAGCAGCGATGCATAGTGGTTAGTGTACAAGCTGACAAAGACAGTAGTCTGTGTTTAATACCCAGCAATGACAGGATTGTTCTCCGACCAACACTGCTCTGGATTCAACTTTGTTCTCATCAAATAAAAGCAGGATAATTGTCGAGGATTGCTTATCTGAGGACTGCCAGAGAAGGAAATGCAGCGAGGAAGAGAACCGACCATCTCATCATGTCGTGGTCTAGAATATATGAAAGTCTGGCACTAAACACCGCTAAGAAAGTACACTCATTCATTCATTTATTCGTTCAATAGCATGCCCCTTGCAGAGCTTCGCTTCCATAACAACCTTTCGGAAGACTTCTCGGTCACAAGCAAGATGTCACTTGTCCGATACACCCATTTGAAGACCATCACTACATCCTACATCCGTCTTCTCTTTGGTCTTCCTCTTCCTCTCTTCCCGGGCACATACCTCTCCTTTATTTTTCTCTCCAAACTTTCATAACGTTTCACGTGACCAAGATATTTCAATGTTCTTCGTTTTATCGTCTTTAGTAGCCACCATTCTTCCCGTTTTCAATATTTAACTCTTGTCGTATAGATGCAACTGTTCTTTTCTGAATCCAAAATATTTTTAGAACTCATCTATAACAGTTATATTAATTCATTCAGTAGCATGCCCTTTGCAGAACCTCGCTCCCATAACAACCTTCTGGAAAACTTCTCGACCACAAGCAAGATGTCCCGCGTCCGATACACCCATCTGGGGATCATCCGCCACATCCTGCACCTATCTTCTCTTTGGCATTCCTCTTCCTCTCTTCCCAGCATATACCTCTCCATTATTGTTCTCTCCAAACTTTCATGACGTTTTAAGTGTCCAAAATATTTCAATTTTCTTTGTTTTATCGTCTTTAATAGCCAACCTTCTTCAATATTCAGCTCTTGAAGTATGGATGCATTTGTTCTTTTCTTTACCCAAGATGTTCTTAGAATCCGTCTACAACATTTATATTCAAAAGGATTTATGCGCTGTTCAGCTTCTTGAGTAAGTGTCCAGGTCTCACAGGCGTATGTTGCAATAGGAAAGATGCATGCTCTTACAAATCTAATTTTTGTAGTTCTCTCTGTCCCACGCCATAATTTATTCAGTTGGTTGAGTATTCGAAGAGCGATTCATAGTCGTCGTTTAATTTCTTTAATTGTGTCACCATTGTTGGTAATCAATGACCCAAGATATTCGAAATTTTCCAGCACCTCCAATCTTTCCTCATTAACATATATTTCTTTCTCCATAGTTGTTTTATCTGTACGCATTATCTTTGTTTTTGCAATGTTAAGATATAAGTTGTGATTTTCACTATTTCTTTGTGTTGAGGTTATTAAGTTTTCTATACCATTCTGTGATGAGGATAGTAATACTGTATCATCACCATATAGAATTGTTGGTATTTCATGAGCGCCGATATTTATTGCATCATATTACCCCCTGGTTATATCATCTCTGACATTTATCATTATATTTTCAGCGTACAGGTTAAACAAATAGGGTAACAGCACACAGTCCTGACGGACTCCGTGCTTGATCTCAAACCAATCTGATGTCTTGCCATCAGTTCTAACTGCTGCTTGTTGGTCTTGATGGAGCATTTTTATGAGTTGTTTTAAGTGTGACGGAAAGTCCTTATACCTCGTGATTTCCCAGTTTCTGATGTTGTGCACAGTCAAATGCCTTTGAATAATCCACAAAACATGAGGATAGGTTTACATTAAATTCTCAGCACATCTCTACTATTAAACGCATGTTGAGTATGTGATCTCTTGTTCCTCTTCCTTGTCTAAATCCAGATTGAACCACGTTAATCTCTTCTTCCATTTTCTTACGAAGTCTTCCCATTATGATTTTTAGTAGAATTTTAGTGATCAGGCCAACAGTTCTATAGTTGGTGCATAATTTCAGGTTGCTCTTTTTGGTATTGAAATGAAGATAGTTGTCTTCCAATCTTTTGGCCATATACCATATTTCCATATCTTTTTACATAATGCGGGATAGATTTGTAAGCTTTCTTCTCCTCCCGCTTTAATAAGTTCAGTTGGTATCTCACAACATCCTGGTGATTTATCATTCTTCAGGTTCTTTATTGCCCAAGCAATTTCTTCTAATAAGGATTCAGGTTCTGTCTGTCTCTGCTATCATTGGTTGATGTATATCATTCATATCCTCGCGGTCATTCATATCACATATTCCACTGCAGTATTCCTGCCATCTTTCTAGAATTTGTCTAGATTCTGTTAAGGTATTTCCCACCTTTTCACTGATAACATTTAATTGAGGTTGAATATTTCTTGTCAATATCCTCATTTCTTTGAACATTTCGTAATCTCTTCCATTCTTATGATATTGCTAGATTTTAGTCCCTAAATACTGGGCCAAGGAGACCGGCGCCTACCTTCTACCCTTCAAAAAAAAAAAAAGAAGATGTAATTGTTTTCCCTGAGTGACCCTTCCTCTGCGAGGCCAGCCTCCTGCAGGCCAGCAATAACAATGCTAATACGATTGAGTTCGGTTTCAATCACAGCCGTTCTTCTCACATCGTCAAATATTTGTCAGGTCAGTGGAAAATCCTGGACACATGGTTCTTACGTTCCAGGTTGCAAGCCGTAGTTTGAGGTATCTAATTTTCTTTTTAGTAGTACCTGGTGCATTGGTTTTACAGCCTGCAGTCCAGATGTTGCCCTAGCACCAAACACCCACTGAAGCAGGCAGGCAATGACGGATCAGCACTCAATTGGCCTGGGGCTGCCCAGCTTGAGGCGGGTGGTAGCTGATCAATGGCACCTGTAGGTGTCTCCCACCGTCAGAGGCAACCCGTGGCGCCCCATATCTAGGACAGTTGACAAGGACTTATAACCTGTAACTGCTACCTCTCGCTTTGATTCCGAGACCGGTTAAGACAGTGGTTCTCAACCGGTGGGGAATTCCCCCCCCCCCCAGGGGGGAATTTTAGGGTTTCGTGGGGGAGGGGGGGATGAAGACCATTTCAAGATCGCGTTAATACAAGAACCGATTACTTGATATTGTTTTTCCCTTCATACTTTACAGTTATGTATGTCTATCCTTCTAAAATTCATTCTATAAAGTAAGTAGACCCACAAATCATGTTTTATGTGGATGTCTAGACTTGTTTTAGTATATGCTATTAAATCTACCTTCCATTTTTACGTATACTGTGTAGGGGTGGGGGGATTTTTACATAGGAAATAAGAAAGAAAGGGAATGACGATCTAAAAATACGGTGAAGGGGGGCACGGGCCAAATTTTTTATAGGAAAGGGGGGGGGTGACATTCTGAAAATATGGTGAAGGGGGCACGGGCCAAAAAAGTTGAGAACCACTGGGTTAAGACAAGGGATGGAGTTATACCTCTCCATAGCACAAAGCCTGGGCTAAAATATAAAGACTATGTGTTGCCCATGCAGCATGATCCCTATCGTGTCCTGACTAGCTCACTCCAGATGAAATGTAACACCTATACATCTGGAATAAGACAAGCTACAGAAGCTGCCGGATCAGCAAAGCAATGCTCTAACTGTCCGCCTGTCGGAGCTTCGATCCTACACCAGCTGCCAACCAAGGCTTATGGCCTGGTCTGCCCTGCCATGACATTTTGTCTTTAGTTTCCTCGCACCAGGATACGGCTATAACCTAACTGCACTTTAACAATCTCAAGTGTAACACTGGATTAATATGTTTTTGTGACATGTAAGTATTTTACAAAACAACTACCGTTACTGCACTTGTACCATTGATGATTTCTGAAAGAATGGGTTTTCGTAAACAAATGGTCATCACGAGGAAGAAAGAAACACCACAATGTAATAAACGGGTAAATGGGAATATTCTCAAACAAATGAATCGGTACAGTTACCTCGAAACAGCCATAACATCTAATGGGAGGTGCTTTGACGAGATTAGAACAAGAATCGCTATGGCAAAGTTAGCCTTTTGCAAGATGGAAAACATAGTGGCTAATAAAAGGATGTCAAATGCAACGAGAATAGAGTGTTGAAGTGCTACATAAAACATGTACCTTTACATGGATGTGAAGCGTGGACAAGCTGAAAAACATCTAATGGCCGTGGTTTGTGAGGAAAATGCGAAGAATACCATGGGCAGACAGAAAAAAAACCAATGAGGAAGTCCTACAAGAAAAGAATGAAAACGGAAAATTGATTAGGGAAATTAGACGTAGATAGTCAATATATTTGGACACGTTATAAGAAGAAATACATTAGATAATTTAGTGACAACTGGCAAGATTGAGGGGACAAAGAAATAGAGGAAGACAGTGAAGTAAATATCTGAATGTCTTGGTAACGTGGCATGGTCGAGACAAGAATACAGAGTTGATCCACGACTCCGGAGATCCTGTAAGATGGCGAAACATTACAGCCCACGCTTATTTGCATGACACATGATGATGATGGTTGGATTTGTATCTCACTCCTGAAAGATAACATTACACAGCCTTATCGAGGATTAGAATATACACCAGTAGCCGCAACAGGCGGGCATGCTAATCTCTCGGCCAGGTACCCCACCTACACCTAACATTTGATTGAAACCCTTAGTGATTTATAATAAGCATTCTTGGAGATCTACACTCCATTCTATGAGAAGCAACTCTTACCAAGTGGATATTCGTTGTCTGCGCATGGAATAATGATCTCATCCCGCTCTCCAGTGCCAGACGGGCCGGCAGTTCTGTAGCGGCACTGGAGACTTCTGAGACTGCAGCAGCGCGCTTCTGCCTGGACACCTGGTGGACAAATGATGGATGGATGAAGATAGATAATAGATTGATATTCCCCGTACATACAAGTAATGGCTGGAGATGTTATGTGTTGATTGTATTAATAGCTTGATATTCCCCATAAGTACAAGTAATGGATAGAGACGCTATGTGTTGATTATAATAACAGTTTCAATTCCCTATACATAGTAACGGATGGAGACGTTACATGTTGATTATATTATCTTCAATTCCCTATACAAAAAAAAAATAATGGAAGGAGGTGTTATGTGTTGATTATAAAAAGTTCTTCAATTCCCTATACATTCATGTAATGGCTGGAGATATATGTTAATAACATTAATGACTGGAAATAAGTAACGGATGGAGATGTTATGCATTTATTATATTAACAGCTTGAAAGTCACACGTATACAAGTAATGGATGGAAATGGTATTGTTGATTATATTAATAGTCTGAAATGTTCATGCATACAAGTAATGGATAGAAATTTTATATATTGATTATATTAATAGTCTGAATTATTTATACATACAAGTAATGCATGGATATATTATATGTTGATTATATTAATAGCTTGAAATTATCATGCATACAAACAATTAATAATAATAATAATAATAATAATAATAATAATAATAAAGCAAAGGGTAAAACAAATCAGACAAAGGAACAATTTAATAACAGAAGCCAATAACAAAAGTTCATTATTTCATCCATAAATAATAACACATGTATTGTTAAAATCTGGAATGTTATGTTGTCTAGTGCGTCCTCTAGTTGCTATTTCTTTCTTCTACCTCTGTTAGTAACAATACATGTGTGTTTATTTATGAACTGTTTTAGTGGCCTCAAATGGTTGCCCAATTGATATTGCTGTGTAACTATGTCAACCAACACAGAGAACTGGTAAATAATTATATAAGATAAATAGGTCTGCAATCGTACTGAACTCACTCACTTCAATGATCTCACCATCATCATCTCATCCCGGGATCCCGGACGTGGGTAGTAGAGAGTGTCATGATGGAAGCACCAGTAACCAGATTCCCCACACTCTGTCCTCAACAACATGTACAAGTACAGACACGCTGCTTCTTGTTGACTCTTTCATGTTATCTGTCCGGGAATGTCTCTGCCTTCCTCTTTTCCACCTCCAACTTTCTCTGAGAGATTACCTTTGAGAGGGTGTCGAGATGTGGGACATGTTCAAATCAGGCAAGCTTTGGACTGCTCGCCACAGACGAAAGTGCTTCTTGATGTCCTCATAAATAAGCACGTATGTATTGTTTGGCACACATAGAAGTAGAGGAAACAAGTAGAGACCGGAGGATGCACTAGACAGCATTAAAATGGAAAGCTATATTTACTGACAGGTCAGGGATTCGAACCTGTCACCTCCAAATGACGACAGTACCTTCTTGTAGGAGCAAGATTACTACAACGCTTTACCCGCTAGAGACCGCCATTTCTTAACGTACTGTATATTTATTTCAGACAGATGTCTGTTGCGTGTTCCCATACACCGTTACAGTGACAAAGGGATGTGCGCGGTCGGACAAACTGTTCCATGTCAGCTCTCATCGCTCGGTTCGGAGACTGGCTACATATTCCTCCAGGCACTCAGGCCTACAAAATGTGATGGGCCTAACACTTCACACACCCACAGCAGACTCCTGCTACAGGGTCTTCAGATGTAGGTAGCTCCCCATACGGTATAATATCAATGTAATGTAAACATGGGATTCCATTCAATACAGTACTTTATTGATTTATTGAGGTAGTATTTCCTGTGCTACTTGATAACCATTGCTGCAAGATGATGAACACCTGCTTTATTATTTACTTCTTTACATGCTTCAAGATGCACATTTGTACACGATATGGCGTATAACACTATATAACACTATATATCCCTATCAACAAGGTTAGAATGGTGGCATGATGTCATAGTTTTTTGAGGGACACACTTAAACAAATAACACAAGTACAATGAAACCTTGGTTTTCGTCGATAATCCGTCCGAAAACAATCGGTGAAATCCGAAACCGACGACAACCGAAGGAATTATTTCATTATGAATCAATGTGAATCCAATTATTTCGTTCTAGACACTCCAAAATACATACAAAAACATCTTTTATAGAGAATACATATTGAGTTTACTACAGTGGTACCTCGGGTTACGAACTTAATTCGTTTCAGAACTCGGATCGTAACCCGAAACATAGAAATCAATGAAATAGAGACAATCCGTTTCAAGATGAAAGAATCGTTCTTTTATTATTAACATCCGGCCGTTTACCTGACAAAACGCAAAGAATACGCGTACTTTAAGTTTTAAATAAAGAGAAAGAAAAGAAACAAATGAATGAAATGTAAAATAAAAGGAAATTTAGTCTATCTTTATTACCAAGAAAACGATGATGGGAAATGTGTCACTTTCTTTGTCATTCTGAATCATTAGTTTCACTTTCTTTGTTATTTTGAATCATTAGTATCTTGTCGCTGTTTCTTGGCAGCCGACTGGGAATCTTTCTGCGCCAAGAAACTATCAAGGGAAATTTGTCGCTTCCTTTGCTGGAGAATCTTTCTGAAGTGGGCTATCGCGTTATCATTCATCGGGTGTACTGCCCTGTTAGCAACAAGTTTGTTTGGATGATGATTCACAATGAAGTCTTCGACGTTTGCCCACTTGCTGCAAATGTCTATAATCCTGTCAGTTGAAACGGTCACTGACTCCTCATCATCGGACGACTGCTCCTCCTTTAATGTCTTTAGCTGTTCACTCTTAAGACCCACAAACTCATCTGTAGTACTGTTTGTACTGTACGCTATCGTTTGTCTCCAACCCTACACCTTGCTCTCTCTCGCTCGCCTTCGTTCGTAACCTGAGGCACTGTTCGTTACCAGAGACATAACATTTTCGAAGTTATTGTTCGTAACCTGAATTGTTGGTGACCTGAGGCGTTCGTAACCCGAGGTACCACTGTACTTAAAACAATAAGAAATTAATATAACATGAATATAAAATATTAATGTAAAGATTTTAAAAAAAACTCCATTCTCGGTCTTCTTGTCTTGTGTATGTCAATGCGTCTCTTGAATTTTTGAAACCATCCTCTGCTGGCCTTAAAATTGCTAAGTATACTAGCACTCGTCCCAGGCATTTTCTGAGATCGGCATACACCAGTCTGGAATTTTCACATATGATTGCCTCTGAAACAGAATCGCCATCTAACTGTTTTTGTTTTTTTTATTTATCCAAATTAATAATAACTTTTTGACATCTTTAATTGTTTGCGATCTCTTTTTCGTTAGTACATGCCCGCCTTTCGCTACATTAGCCTCCTTTATTGCTTCATTTTTCGCCATAATGGAATTTATCGTGGATGGCAACTTCCCGTGCATGCGGCCGCTTTCAGCAATCTTAAAGCCGCTCTCGTATTTTTCAGTGATCTCCTTCTTCAACTGGATCGTGTTCCTGGTCTTCTTCTTCGAAGGGCTGTTGGCTCTGGAAACTTTCTTTATTCTCATGATGGAGCTAAAAGGAAAGAGTTAAATTATTAGTAAGTGATGCTTACACAACGAGAAACAACGCCAAACTAAGCAGAAGAACGCTTGAATCCCTTTGGTTTCGCAAAATTAGCAGCGAGGCCCCGTGGGCTCGCCGACGAAATTCAAGGCAACCGACGAAAACCGAGACACATTTTTCGCGTGCAAAAATCTACGAAACCGAAATCGATGAAAATCGAAGTCATCGAAAACCGAGGTTTCACTGAACTATCTGAAATAGTAACAAACACGATCTGTCGCAATTAAAAGCAAGAAGGCTGGGCATTCTACGGCCTTTTTATATAAACGTTGCACTCGGAAGTTTTGGCATTTGATATACCTACCAGCAGAAGAATAATATCCATTGAATGCTGTGCAAGTAGCTTTCCCATTTGAGAAAGACACCTGCTCACCATCTCGGCGCCAGTTATTGTCCTGTAGACAGATTGAAGACAATATAACAGCAAGTTAGAGGAGATTAAGGCCTCGTGTCAATGTCATATTGTTATATTGGGGATACTCTTAGCACAAGAAAAGGAGCCTTGTACACGAGTTCTGGAATATGTGGGTATATGGTGCTAGCCTCGTGTTTTTATATACTAAAAGGCATTCGAAGAGCTATGCCAATCTCAATTTAGCCGCATATACTTCCTAGGACATTTCCGGTTACGCATTTTAGTCGAATTGCGGATTCGATCACATGACCATCAGGCAAGAGGGCAAGAGGCTAGCTGCTGTACTACAGTGGCTTCCATAGGGGGTGTTGTGTTGGTCCTAAATGTCTAGATTAATCGTCGACACTCAGTCTGGCCAGTATCACACTGTCTGCCTTTAACTTCCCAATACATTTTGTGGTACACATTTAATGAGGCCCGGTCGATTCCGGGGCCATGTGGTTAGGTAAAATTATCCCCGCCTCCGGGGAAGGGGGGAGGGTGGATTTATAGAGAGCAATAGTTATACTATACAAGTAAATGGGAATATACTTAAACAATTGAATCGGTACACTTATCTCGGAATGGTCATAACATCTGATGACAGTTGTCTTGAAGAGGTTAGAACAAGAATCGCCATCGCGAAGGTAGCCTTTTGCAAGATGGAAAACATACTCACCAATAAAAAGATGTCATTTACAACGAGAAAAAGAGTGCTACATAGAAACTGTACTTTTGTATGTATGTGAAGCGTGGACAGTGAGTAAACAATCTGAAAAATATCTGATGGCTGTGGAAATGTGGTTTCTGAGGAAAATGCAAAGAATACCAGGGACAGATAGAAAATCCAATGACCAAGTCCTGCAAGAAAAAATTGAAAACCGTAAACTGATTAGAGAACATAGACGTAGACAGTCAACATTGTTTGGTCACGTTATGAGAAGAAATACATATGGATAACTTGGTGACAACTGGCAAGATCGAGGGGGAAGAGAACAAGGGGAAGGCAGAGAAGTAAATACCTGGATGGCTTGGCCAAGTTGTATGGTTGAGACAAGAACATTTAGCTGATCCAAACTTCCGGTGATCGAGTGAGATGGCGAAACATAACCGCCCACCCTTATCGGCATGGCACATGATGAAGAGAACCTCACCCCATTAATAGCCTTTCGAAATATCTCTATCACAAGCCAGATGTCCTGTCTCTGTTGTTGTCATGTGTCAATTATTCATCATTTCTTCAATCCATCTACTTTGTGGTATTCTTCTTCTCCGTCTTGCCTTTAGACTTTCCTTCATGTGATGTTTTCTAGACCTTCATGTCTTCTTACATATATACTAATAAATGTTCTTCATATTTGTTTGTTGTAATAACCAGCCTGGTGTAATAGTGAGCTCTTTTTGGATAGGTCTAATTGTTCTATGTTTGTAAAATAGATGTTGAACACTTTATTTGGTATTTATATTCAAAGACGGATATGTGCGTTTCAGCAGACTGATTAAATATGCAGATTTCCCCCCCCCCCCTCCCCCACATGTTACTACATGAAATATTAGTATTTCTATTCTGACTTTTGTCAAGTGAGAACAAAGCATGATATGCAATATAGAACTACACCGCCTGTAAAATTGCACGTCATTGCACATGACACCGTTTGTTTTGTTTTTTTTTTTGGGGGGGGCCTTACTTCTTTGAGCATAGTTAACACAGAATGACACTATCCAGTGCCACACATCGAGCATTGAAATGTCAATTATTCCTCCTCACGATGCTTGATGACAACAGTGAAATATTTTGATGATGATGACCGTAGTTTTTACGGAGTATAATGAAAACTACACACTAATTCACAATTAACATTCACTCTGATCAAAACCGAAGCAGAGGAAAAGACCGGCCACGTAAACGATGGACAGAGGGAATTACTGAATCCATGGCAATCTCGATATATGAAGCCCATAAAGGAGCACTTCCCGCTGTTTATGCTTCTCCTCGACACCACATGGTGCGTGAGGAACCAGATGAGATTATATAAGATGAACATTCTCTCTATACGTTTATAGATGAAACACGCGTAATTAGGAACTCATTATAAACAATCTCAAAATAATACAGAAGACTTACCGTGGAAAAGCTCGAGCATCCTGTAAGTACCTCTCCAGCATTGCAGCTGATGCTTGCTGTTCTCTCATCGCCCACTGCAGACACCGGTGATCTTCGAGAAACGCACTGAAGTTGCTGAGACTGTGACGTGGATGTAGCACTACCCAGGGTCTGCAGGTTCAAGCTTGATACAGCAAAGTCAATGTCCTGAGGTGCGAATGGATCAAAAATAGGCGGCAGCTGAATTTCTGGTAGGGTATATAGAAAAACCACATTGGTATTTATTGTCAGTGGGAACGTGGAGGAAACAAAGGCAATGAAGATAATATTTATGTTGCATGTTCTACAAGAGTCAAATTCAACATTCAACGTTTGTTACTGATATTTAGCACAACATATTCGTCAACAGAAGTGGGATAAAGGAAGCCCATTTCCACACCCTGAGGTGTAGACGGTATATGGTGCTTGTCCCATATTTTTATAGGCGAATCTACACTAGGTAGATGATATGATCACTATCATGCCAGTTGCATTTATTCATAAAGACATTCCCTAGAACCCACTGTAAACTGCTTCGACCAGAAAGATAAGCAATGACATCTAACAAACATTTAAAATTTGGTATAACGATGTCCTATGAACTTTTCAGTCAATTTTCCAAAGCCTGTTATGAATTTGGTTTTACAATTAGCAAAAGAAGACACAGATTATGACGCAAGGTGCACATGAGGTACTATCAATCTTTATTCATGACGCAGTGCTGGAGATAGTTGACCATTTCATAATTCTAGGATCGGAGGTCAACAATAAATTATCCCTAGGCAGGAAATACACATCACAATTGGTAAGGCAGCAATAACAATGAACAAAGGAAGTCTGGAAGAACAGAAAGTTTAATGTCAATATAAAAGTCCTGGTCTATCAAGCCCGTGACCCTATTATCTTCATTATGGCAGCGAAACATGGCCAAAAACACCGAGAGAAACGTCTAAATAGCTTTCATATACGATGTCTGCGAAGAATACACGGTGACAAGATAAGATCACCAATACCTAAGTACTGGAAAGATCGGGTCGAGTGAAGGTTTGTTCCATGATCAGTCTTCGTAGATTTATATGGGTAGGACACATTATGAGGATAGAATATGGTAGAATAACAAAGGATATCTTTGTGTGTGTGCGTGCGCGCGTGTGCGCGTGCGAGCTGGCGTGTGCGCGTGTCTACGTGCCTGCGCGCGTGTGTGTGTGTGTGTGTGTGTGAATTGCAGATGAGTAAAAGATCTCGGATTCGACCTCTACTACGGTACAAAGATGTGTGCAAGCGGGATATGAATGATACAAGTACTTGATCTGGCGTGGCTACACGGGATAAAATCCAGTTTGCTTCCTTGTTATTCGTAACGTGATCACAAAGTAATTTACGTTGCACAGTGTCCTCAAGCCAGTAGCTCAGTACATCTAACTTCGACACGCAGCTGTTTGTGTTTGCCTTTCATAGCCTTGTACCGTCCCAACTCGACCTACATTGTAGCAAGTTTTTGCCTCCCTTCGTCTAGTTCGTATCCATTAACGTTCCGACATGGGAGACCCTACCTGTAGCTAGGCTACCGTTGGCATAGCTCTTAAGGGTCATTGAAAGAAGACAACCACTCTACAACTTCAAGGTGGAGACACACAAGAGGAGTTCAGCTATTTTTGTAAACAACAGTTTCTTGGGAAACAAACAGCACATAATATTTGTGTAGTGACATCTGGAAATATTAAGGGGAAGAGAGGCAGGGGCAGACCAAGACAAAGTATGCTGGGTGGACTAAGACGGTGACATGAAGGAATATCATCAGCAGAGATATCCAGAATACCAAAGACCGTGATGCGTGGAGAGACATTAACACTTATTCCAGGTGGCAAGACACTGGTGATGATGATGTGCATGGCAAAATACAGCAAAATCTTCAGGTAAATCATTGTGAAATATATTGTTTCTGTCAGCGGCGGGTTGGTTGTAAACACAATGGTTGCCAGGAGACAAAGCTACTAAAAGCTGTTTCCGGGAGCCCATTTGATCAGGGTTTTTACAGGGCCCACTTGCCATCGGGAAAGCCGAACCCTGGTTCCTGTCTTCATTATTCAAATGTACAACGGGGAAACATTAATTTTAATTCAAATAATTAATAATTAAAGCACATAATTCTTAACCAGATAGGTGCACTATCAGTGGCTGGGCTGAGCTTTAGTTCAACCTCGAGTGAGCGTTAAAATAAAAATCATTACATAAACACATCGCTGACCTGCGGTTCCTGTAATGTTGACAGTGACAGATTTATCAGCTTTCTCTAGCGTGAATGTTGTCCGCTGTATGGGCTTCCCCTTGTAGTACACAGACACAACATAGTCTCCCTGGAAGCCTCTGACAGTGAACGACGTGCCTGACGTCAGAGATTGTATCACGTGTGTGCTCCAGTCTTGTTTGATCAAACGCTGGTACCGCTGGCCAGCCGCATCCAGCTACAGACAACAATAAACAGGATGACACTACAGTAAACATTCAACACGCCTACGCATCCAGCTACAGACCACATTAAACAGAATTACACTATAGCAAACATTCAACACGCCTCCTCACTTCGCTCCATCCATCCATCATGTGCCATGCCGGTAAGCGTGGGGGTCATGTTCTGCCATCTCACTCGATCACCAGAGTCGTGGATAAGCTCCGTGTTACTATCTCGACCATGCCACGTGGCCATCCATCCAGGTACTTACTTCTCTGTCTCCCCCTTGGTCTTTTCCCTTCGATCTTGCCAGTTGTCACCAAGTTCTCCAATTCATTTCTTCTCATAACATGCCCAAAAAATGTTGACTGTCTACGTCTAATGATTCTAATCAGTTTACGATCTTCATTTGTTTCTTGAAGGACTTGCTCATTGGTTTTTCTGTCCGTCCATGGTATTCTTTGCATTTTCCTCAGAAACCACATTTCCACAGCCATCAGATGTCTTCCAGTTTGACTGCTTATTGTCCACGCTTCACATCCATACAAAAGCACAGGTTCTATGTAGCACCTCAACGCTCTTTTTCTCGTTTCAATTGATATCTTTGTATTGGTCAGTATGTTTTTCATCTTGCAAAAGGCTACGTTCGCAATGGCAATTCTTGTTCTAATCTCTTCAAGGCATCACCCATCAGATGTTATGACTGTGCCGAGATAACAGTATCGATTCACTTGTTTAAGAATATGCCCAACTACTCGTATATCACATTGTGGTATTTCCTTCTTCCCAGTTGTCACGAGCTCGCCATGAGTTAACCAGATAATAATACCGACGTTTGCTTGGCGTATATTTTCTAGGCCACAACAGTCGTACTACCAGAGTAAACACAGCTGCACGGGATACATCAGGTCAGCCCATATACACATTTGGTGGTGAGTGAGGAGGAAGTGAGTGCGCTGAATCATATATCACTTTGACAAGTCATAAACATATCAGAGGGAAAACGGAAGTACTTAGCACGGAAGTAACAGTACATATGTCAATTCTGGGTTTCCGGAACATCGAGAAGATTGACGGGGTTATTGGCAACTGTTGTTGGGGGTATACAGGAACTCGCTGGCTTGTTTTGGGAATCTAAACCAGTGATGACAGATCTAACATGGAGGGAGCCAGAGGGGGGATGGATCCCTGACAGGGGATGATCTGCCAAGGTGCCACCTGTGTGGGGGAATAAAGGATAACGTCACTTGGCCAACTTTAGGAGTTGCCATAAAAACTCGAGTTGGGGCCAACTAGGGGGACTTGGAAATGTGGCTCTAGTCGGAGTGCAAAGGCACTGCAGTGCTTAGTGGAAATAATATCTACCGTGTGTTAATTAGTGACTTAATTTTACACGTGCCTATAATGGCAGATGTAGATATGATTGATAGGACTGCAGTAGTGCCATTTAAGGTATAACCTATTATAATATTAGTTCTACTTAATATAGACTGTGGCCTTGTTAAACTATAGTGTGATGTTCCACTGTTAGTGGAAACTAGTTAGAGAAAGAATAGTGATATTAACTCTGCTAGTTAAGAATAGATTAGTGAAGTGTTGATAAGCTTTACTAGTTGAGAATTGAGTAATGAGGGA
This sequence comes from Cepaea hortensis, assembly GCA_963921405.1. Lineage (NCBI taxonomy): Eukaryota > Metazoa > Mollusca > Gastropoda > Stylommatophora > Helicidae > Cepaea > Cepaea hortensis. The sequence goes on from OY992877.1 coordinate 183,164,774, forward strand.
TAATTGGGATCTTCCCGTAGGTGTCCCTGGTGGGCGGGGTTCCGCATTCTGTTTGCTGATTTTTTCTTTGTCATAGCCTGATTCGGCTCTAGGTGGGTAGCTAATCTGCTCTATGACTAAGTCTAGTTAGCTAAAGATCATTAAGCAAGGTGATAGGCTTACACTCAGCCAAAAGGATCAGTGACTAGTACTATCACCAGATGTGTTGTTTATATCCTAGGTTCCCTACCAGATCCAAGGAAACTCAACAAGTTTTTGGGAAAGAATCCAATCCCATTCGGAAGAACACCAGTTCAACAATCAATAAAGTTGCATACAGAACGTAACTAAAGCTAGAAGGAAGTTGATTCACCAAAGAGAGTGATGATTACTGATGCACCACACATCAGACAGTAGTAACTAACTGAGAACATTACTGATAATAGTTGCCTAGTGTGATATAATCTCGTGTAATAGAACACAAGCCATGATACGTGAGGATAGATAGACACGAGTGAGGATCCAGTACATTAACAATTAACATTAATAACTGTGTCCACACTACAAAGGACTTGTGCATTTTTTTTAAGGAACGATAGGAACGGACATTGCGTAGAGTGCAACCGGTCCATGATTAACTGTTTATACCACCGGTGTCTATTTCGGATGTTCATGAAATGGGATTACCAGAGGTCTACAGAGGCAAATCAGTATCCAGCAGGATGGTTTCGGCGCTGGGTGAGAAGTACATGTTCTGACGTAACGTGCTGTGGTCTATCCTTGCTGGGATCAGCTGACTGGGTTGTTGTCTGAGAGTCCGATTCTACACACTTTATAGAACACGTCACACATTTTCTTCACATACACGTCTCATATACGTTACACTCTTCTTTTAATAAATTAATCTTTGTTAATCTTTAGAAGCAAGATTTGTTGAGTATGTTGCGTTGGGGAAGTATGAGAAGGGGGCATAGTACGACAGTGAGAGAGTGATAGGAAAAGGTGTCCATAGGCTGATGGAGTGTGTTGGACGGAAGCTGGTGGATTCTCCAGAATATTGAGAGGAAAAAAAATATTATAATGTGGGTGTCGACTCTCTTCACTCCAGGGACGACACTGTAAAGGAGGACACGACATTATTGGGGGCTCGTAAACGGGATCTTTGGACAGCGGGATCTCTTGTAAACGGATTCTTTGGACAGCGGTATCTCCCGTAAACGGAATCCTTTGACAGCGAGATCACCTGCAAACAGGAACCTTTGACAGTGGGATCTTCTGACAACGGGGTCTTTTGACACGGGATCCCTAGTTATAAGAGGGAGATATCATTTTGGAGAATCCAGCTAGAGTGAATGTGAATAGGGGTTAGGACTAATATCTTACCTGTTCACACTTCACACGTCTGCATAGGTCTGTGGTCCTGATTCTACTCTTGTCACTGAGTGAATGTGCTGTGTGTAGTAATATCTAGATTTATAGTACTTGTTCATATATCTGTATAGTAATTTGCAGTTATATTGTACTAGACCTGCTAGCTTACCTCTCTGTATAATGGCCACCCCTAAACTAACCACGTTAGAATTAAAGGCAAAGGGGGAAGAAATGGGATTTGGGGGTTCTGCTCTAACGGATTACATACAGGAAGTGGAGAGAGAGTATCGTCAAGCAGAAAGGGAAGATCGAAAGGCCGAGCTGGAATTGAGAAGGATGGAGTTGGAACAAGCAGCTAAGAAATTGGAAGCTGAGCAAGCAGCTAAGAAATTGGAAGCTGAGCAAGCAGCTAAGAAATTGGAAGCTGAGCAAGCAGCTAGGAAATTGGAAGCTGAGCAAGCCGCTAGGAAATTTGAAGCTGAACAAGCAGCTAGGAAATTAGAAGCTGAACAAGAAGCACAGAAGAGGGAGCACGAGTACCGGATGCGGGAACTCGAGCTCAAGAGTCAATCTAATGGAGAAACTGAGGGAGCAGTTGGAGGTTCCTCCATCCCAGGATCAACACCAGTAGGTGGACATGGGTACCATGCTATGAAGTTTCCTTTAGCGGTCTACGAGGAGGACAAAGAGAAGATTGACCAATACCTTCAACGCTTCGAGGCTATGTCAGTTGCTATGGGTCTGGAGCGTAACAAATGGAATCTTAAGCTATCCCAGGGTTTACGCGGGACCGGATACGAGGTTTATACTCGCCTGCCACCAGGACATGAGAACAATTATGATGAGTTAAAGACGGCTCTGCTGAAACGATTCGAGGTTACGTCACATACCTACCGGAAAAAATTTCGAGGAGCGAAACGAGAACCGGGGGAGTTGTTTGCCGCCTACAGTTTGCGTCTAAAATCTTATCTCCACAAGTGGATGGATTTGGCTGGGTTCGCACATGACTATGAGAGTCTGGAAGAGCTCATGGTGGTCGACCAGCTGAAGAAGCAAATGTCTAAACCTCTCAGGACGTTCCTGGGAGAACAAGGAGCGGAACGTATTGACCTCGTGACTAAATTAGCAGAACGGTTCGTCGAGGTACATGGGGAGGCAGGGGAGAACCTTTCCACCAACTCCAAAAGTCAAGAGAAACATGACAAGAAGAAAACCAAAAACTCAGGAACAAAAAAGTGGGAACCTTATGTGCAAAAATCAGAGGATAGTTCAGAGAAGAAGAAGGAGGGAAGCAAGAACACTTCAAGCTCTACACCTAAACGACCGTGGTCGGAGAAGTGGTGTTCAATTTGTAAGTCACCCTCTCACAATACGAGGGACTGCAAATCGAAGGCTAAGAACCCTCACTTCGCAGCATGTCAAGTGACTTCCAAGGAGGTTGTCACAGAAAATGCCAAGGTCAACAAGGAAGCTCGCCACCAGGAGAGCTCACTCAAGTCTGGCAATAGAAAATCTAGGACAGGGAAATGGTGCAACCAATGCCAGTCGAATACGCACAATGCTATTGACTGCAAGAGAATGTCAGGAGACACTCAATTCGTCGTGTGCTCAGGAAAACCTAAGGTGGAGCCCACCGAACAGGTCGAGGCCGAGGAAGAGACTCCAGACCAGGAAAAACCACCTGTAGTGGAATTGGTAGAGGTTAGCGGTCGTCAAGTGGAGTGTTTATACGACACAGGACTGGACGGGGAGGCCGTGATTTCTGCGGATCTGGTACATCCAGAACAATTCACAGGTGAGACATTGGATATACAGCCTGCACAGAAGAGTGCTGTAGTCATGAAGTTGCCTATTGCTAATGTGGAGATTCGGTCAAGGTACGTCACCGGCACCATCAAGGCCGCTGTATTGACCGATCCCATTTTTCCAGTCATCCTAGGTTGCCGGTATGTCTTTCTGGGAATGCCCAGGGAGCCAATCCATATGGGAGCACTGCAGACTCGCTCTCAGACGAAAACGGAAGAGGCAGACGCAATTGTGACTAACCCAATGCCGGGGGAGCTACGAACTGCCCAGAGTGAGGATGATACTTTACGTCCTTGCTACAAAAAGCTGCAGAAAAGTGCTAATCCACCAGGACGGGGGCAGTACTACATGAAGAATAGGATACTCTACAGGAGAGCAGGAAGGGGAGACAACCTATACGGTCAGTTGGTCGTCCCAAAAGCTCACAGGTCCCAGATTCTTCATATGGGGCATACCATCTCCTTTAGTGGACATATGGGTATTGCCGCCACCATGCAGCGGATTTTCTGCCACTACTATTGGCCGGGAATGACAGATGATGTGCGTCGGTATGTGAAGTCATGCCCTGAGTGCCAGAGGGTGGCACCGAAACACTGGACAGCACCGGTGGTGTTGGGTGAGATGCCCATCATGAACTCTCCTTTCGAGAGGGTAGCCATCGATATCGTGGGTCCACTTCCCAGGACTAGGAAGAGGAACATGTATATACTCACAATGGTGAGTTGCTGTACAATGTGGGGTGAAGCCATACCGTTGACCACGATTGACTCGAAAAGAGTGGCGGACGCACTGATGGAGGCCTTTACCAGATTAGGCTTTCCGGATCAAATTCTGACGGACAATGGATCTCAGTTTTGTGGAAAACTCATGGAGGAGGTATTTAGGGTGTTTCACTCTAACCACATACATACCAGCCCTTACCACCCTCAAGCCAATGGACAAGTAGAGCGTTTCAACGGCACGTTGATGACAATGCTCAGGAAATTAGCGCAGGAAAAACCGGATAGGTGGGATGAATATATCCCAGCAGCACTCTTTGCCTATCGGGAAGTTCCTCATGGCTCAACAGGACTACCACCCGCTACGTTGCTGTTTGGTCGTCCAATCAAAGGACCGTTGGAAGCCATGTTGAGGAGTTGGACTGAAGAGGGGACGTCAGAAGAAGTGATCTCATCCTATCAATACGTGGAGGAACTGAAAGAAAAACTCCACAAGGGATGGACTCTGGCAAATCAAAACTTGAAAAAGGCCAGGAAAAGACATGCGGCTTACTACAACCGTAGGTCTAAAGAAAGATCTCTAGAGGTGGGAGATAAAGTCTTGTTGCTACTCCCAACGGGAAACAACAAACTGGAGATAGGTTGGCAAGGACCATTTCCCGTGGAAAGGGTGATATCCAGAACCAACTATCAGATCCGGATCCGGGGAAAGTCGAAGATTTTCCATATCAATCTCTTGCGGAAATATGAAGAGAGACCCGGAGACAAGGCAGCTCACCTCATGGCAATGGCAGTTGCAGTGGAGACTGAAGTGGGAACCCGCGAGGGCAGGGAATATCCCTTAGTACACCAGGAAACCTATAGGGATGTGCAAGTGAACCCTGATCTGACCTCCCAGGAGAGGGAAAGGATAACCCAGGTTCTCAAGTCTCATAAGGAGATACTGACTGATAAACCAGGACGAACGAGGTTGGTTGAGTTCGAGATGACTTTGACCACACAGGAGCCTGTTCGCCAAAAGGTTTACCCAGTGCCATTCTCTAAAGAAAAGGCCCTGGAGGAGGAAATACAAAAATTGCTGGAGGATGACGTGATTGCACCATCCACATCCCCATACAATGCGGGGGTAGTTTTGTTACGCAAACCAAGTGGAGAACACCGGTTGTGTATAGATTACCGACTTCTGAACAGTCATACACAGTTTCAGGTGGAACCTTTGCCGAATCCAACTCAGTTATTCGCTAGGCTCCATAAGGCTCGGTACTTTTCAAAAGTGGATCTGAGTCGGGGGTACTATCAGATACCAGTCAAACCGGAGATTCAACCACTGTTAGCTTTCAGTACACCCAGTGGACACTACGAATTCAAAGTCATGCCCTTTGGACTCAGCAATGCACCCAGTGTGTTTACACGCATGATGAGGACTTTACTAGATCCGTTACAGGATCCATCCATCATCTCATTCATGGATGATATTCTGATTTCCAGTGACAGCTTGGATGACCACTTACAATCCTTGGAGAGAGTGTTTAATAGGCTTAAGGAAGCAGGGCTTACTGCTCGTCCAACCAAGTGCATGATTGGTTACCAGACTCTGGAATTTCTAGGTCACACCATCACTCCAGGACACATTGTTCCAGAAGAGAAGAACCTGGAGAAAATCAGAAATGCACCAAGGCCAAAAACGAAGAAGGATGTGCGATCTTTTCTCTCGTTGTGTGGGTTCTACCACAAATTTATCCCACATTTCACTGAACTGGGAGCTCCGTTGACGGAAACCTTGAAAAAGGGATTCCCGGACCAAATCATTTGGACACCAGAATGTGAGAATGCCTATAGTCAGTTAAAGGAGGCCTTGGTCAGCAAACCTGTATTACAGCTCCCTGACCTTTCCAAACAATTTGTGTTGAGAACAGATGCGAGTGCGATTGGAATTGGAGCCGCTTTGTTACAGGAAGGAAAAGACGATGCTTCGGTTTTGAAACCTGTGGCATACGCAAGTAAGAAACTTCTACAGGCGGAGAGGAATTATTCAACTGTCGAGAGAGAGTGCTTGTCCCTTGTATGGGCAGTGCAAAAATTTCAGCCATATTTGTATGGAGTTAAGTTTCGAGTCCAGTCGGATCATCAACCCCTGATGTTCCTGGCTACTTCTCAGAAGCTCAACGCACGTTTGATGCGGTGGTCGTTGTTACTTCAACCGTATAATTTCACAGTAGAGTACATTCCTGGGAAGGAAAATGTTGGAGCGGACTTCTTGTCAAGACACCCAGCTCCTGAAGAAGAGGAATGAATCATCTGGATTTAACTCATGGTGGAGAAGAGTGAGATGGACTACTCTCTTAAGTCTCTATGTCACGAGCTCGCCATGAGTTAACCAGATAATAATACCGACGTTTGCTTGGCGTATATTTTCTAGGCCACAACAGTCGTACTACCAGAGTAAACACAGCTGCACGGGATACATCAGGTCAGCCCATATACACATTTGGTGGTGAGTGAGGAGGAAGTGAGTGCGCTGAATCATATATCACTTTGACAAGTCATAAACATATCAGAGGGAAAACGGAAGTACTTAGCACGGAAGTAACAGTACATATGTCAATTCTGGGTTTCCGGAACATCGAGAAGATTGACGGGGTTATTGGCAACTGTTGTTGGGGGTATACAGGAACTCGCTGGCTTGTTTTGGGAATCTAAACCAGTGATGACAGATCTAACATGGAGGGAGCCAGAGGGGGGATGGATCCCTGACAGGGGATGATCTGCCAAGGTGCCACCTGTGTGGGGGCATAAAGGATAACGTCACTTGGCCAACTTTAGGAGTTGCCATAAAAACTCGAGTTGGGGCCAACTAGGGGGACTTGGAAATGTGGCTCTAGTCGGAGTGCAAAGGCACTGCAGTGCTTAGTGGAAATAATATCTACCGTGTGTTAATTAGTGACTTAATTTTACACGTGCCTATAATGGTAGATGTAGATATGATTGATAGGACTGCAGTAGTGCCATTTAAGGTATAACCTATTATAATATTAGTTCTACTTAATATAGACTGTGGCCTTGTTAAACTATAGTGTGATGATTAGCACTGTTAGTGGAAACTAGTTAGAGTAAGAATAGTGATATTAACTCTGCTAGTTAAGAATAGATTAGTGAAGTGTTGATAAGCTTTACTAGTTGAGAATTGAGTAATGAGGGATAATTGGGATCTTCCCGTAGGTGTCCCTGGTGGGCGGGGTTCCGCTATTCTGTTTGCTGATTTTTTCTTTGTCATAGCCTGATTCGGCTCTAGGTGGGTAGCTAATCTGCTCTATGACTAAGTCTAGTTAGCTAAAGATCATTAAGCAAGGTGATAGGCTTACACTCAGCCGAAAGGATCAGTGACTAGTACTATCACCAGATGTGTTGTTTCTATCCTAGGTTCTCTACCAGATCCAAGGAAACTCAACAAGTTTTTGGGAAAGAATCCAATCCCATTCGGAAGAACACCAGTTCAACAATCAATAAAGTTGCATACAGAACGTAACTAAAGCTAGAAGGAAGTTGATTCACCAAAGAGAGTGATGATTACTGATGCACCACACATCAGACAGTAGTAACTAACTGAGAACATTACTGATAATAGTTGCCTAGTGTGATATAATCTCGTGTAATAGAACACAAGCCATGATACGTGAGGATAGATAGACACGAGTGAGGATCCAGTACATTAGCAATTAACATTAATAACTGTGTCCACACTACAAAGGACTTGTGCATTTTTTTTAAGGAACGATAGGAACGGACATTGTGTAGAGTGCAACCGGTCCATGATTAACTGTTTATACCACCGGTGTCTATTTCGGATGTTCATGAAATGGGATTACCAGAGGTCTACAGAGGCAAATCAGTATCCAGCAGGATGGTTTCGGCGCTGGGTGAGAAGTACATGTTCTGACGTAACGTGCTGTGGTCTATCCTTGCTGGGATCAGCTGACTGGGTTGTTGTCTGAGAGTCCGATTCTACACACTTTATAGAACACGTCACACATTTTCTTCACATACACGTCTCATATACGTTACACTTTTCTTTTAATAAATTAATCTTTATTAATCTTTAGAAGCAAGAGTTGTTGAGTATGTTGCGTTGGGGAAGTATGAGAAGGGGGCATAGTACGACAGTGAGAGAGTGATAGGAAAAGGTGTCCATAGGCTGATGGAGTGTGTTGGACGGAAGCTGGTGGATTCTCCAGAATATTGAGAGGAAAAAAAATATTATAATGTGGGTGTCGACTCTCTTCACTCCAGGGACGACACTGTAAAGGAGGACACGACACCAGTGACGACCATAATCTGTGTCTTCTTCATTTCTAACCCCAGTTGTTCACTATGTGCAACAACCGTATCTACTAAATTTTGCTAGTCATGTTCATTGTCTGCAATCAAGACTGTGTCATCTGCAAATCTAATGTTATTGATGTATCTTCCCCCAATGTCGATTCCTTCCATATCTTCTATATTTCTGAATATATTTTCACTGTACAGGGAAAAAAGATCTGGAGACATTACACATCCCTGTCTCACACCTCTTTTAATAGGCTGATATTGACCTACATCGTTATCAATTCTGATGGCAGCTTGTTGTTTCCAATATATGTTTTTTACAAGTCTAAGGTCGTTTCCATTAATTTGTAGATCTTCAAGCATCCTTATCATGTCGACATGTTTCACTTTATCGGAAGCCTTTGTGTAGTCAATAAAGCAAAGATATATATCTTTGTTTACTTCTATACAACGCTCAATTACTGTTCTCAGTATATACACCGCATTTATTGTGCCCTTGCCTTCTACAAACCCACATTGTTCTTCTCATATTTCGGGTTGTATTTTCTTCCTAACTCTTTGCATGATAATTCTCAGCAGAATCTTCGTGATGTGGCTCATTATACTAATTGTTCTATGTTGATCGCAATCCATGGCTCCTGATTTCTTCGGGATTGCAATAAATATAGAATTACATAATTCAGGAGGTATATCTCCAGTATCGTATATTGCGTTCATTAATCTGGTGACTTGGTCTATTCCATATTCTTCTAAGGCATTGATCATTTCTCTGTGATGTTATCTGTACCCGGGGTCTTGCCAGTTTTCGTATGTTAAGAGCATTCTGAACTTCTATTTTCAAAATTGATGGTCCTTCATTTTTATTCCGATGATCATATTGTTCTTCTCTTGTATCATCATACAGGTCTTTCACATAATCTGACCACGCATGTAAAATCTGATCTTTTTCTATTATGATTTTGCCATCTTTGGTTTTTAGGCAACCCGTTGATGTGTGTGTTCTTTTGTTATTGATGTCATTAATTCTTGTGTGCATTAATTTGGTATTCCGGGTGTTGTGTTGGTGTTCAATTTCCTTGCAATTTTCCTCAAGCCATGTTTATTTTGCCTAATTTGCATAGCTTCCTAATTTTCCTATGAATCTCTTCATATTTTTCCTTGTTATGTTTGTTATTTCTTCTTACTTCCATGAGTTTTAAGATGTCTTCCGTCATCCATTTCTTGCGTCCCATTATCTTTATTTTTGGGATGGTTGTTTTTGCAGCTTGGTTGACTGATTTCTTTAATATTTCCCATTGGTCACTGACGTCTTGAAGTAATATTTCCATGTCGGACAATGCATCGAATCTGTTCTTTACATCTACGTTGAATTTATCTTTTATTTCCTCACTCTTCAGTGCTTGTAGATCAAATTTTGTGCTTCTTTGTGAATATTTGACTTTCTTTAATTTTATATGTAAATTGCTTAAGATTAATCTATGGTCGCTGTAGCAGTCTGCGCTTGGTATAATGTTTTGCGACTTTTAAGGCATTTCAAAATCTTCTGTTGATGAGGATGTAATCAATCTGATTTCTAATCTTATGATCAGTACTCCTCCACGTCCATAATCTCCTTGGGTGCTGTTTCCAATAATGAAATCTTGCTCTTTTTCCCAATGTATTAGTCTGCAACCTCTTTCATTCTGTTCCCCTAGTCCATACTTGCCTACTATGCATCCATCCTGTTGATTTCCAACTTTGGCATTCAAGTCACCCATTATAATAGTTACTTCAGAATTCTTGCATTTCTTGAAGGTTTTCTCTAAATCACTATAAAATCGATGCTGTCATCACTACTGTCTGCTGCCGCTACAGACCACAATAAACAAAATGACACATTAGTAAACATTCAACACGTCTACACACAGAGCTACAAACCACAATAAACATAATGGCATTATAGCAAACATTTAACACGTCTACATGCCCAGCTACAGACCACAATAAACAAAATGGCATTATAGCAAACATTTAACACGTCTACATGCCCAGCTACAGACCACAATAAACAAAATGGCATTATAGCAAACATTCAACACACCTACACACCCAGCTACGGACCACAATAAACAGAATGACAACAGCCTTAACCATAATGATGACCGATTTTGCAGCAGACCGTGTCGCGCTGCTTTACGTGTTGGTATAGGAGCCGGTCGTTCAGAAACCAATGGCAAACTACTGAACGTAAAACTTCCCAAAACATCAATGACTTCAGTGAAATGGTGGTGTTGACTGCAACTTCCTGTAAAGGATATGCAACTTTTTTTAAAAAGGCAACGGCAAGAGCAGATTGTAGTTCCGCTCGACCGCGATAATTGCCAGCCAATCTTCTTCATACTTAGCAGATGTATTTTATATAGTTAGAAGACTTGCCAGCGTGGATCTACCTATAATTATTCATTTTTATTGGTAAAAAACAAACAGAAAATCAGACCTGAGACAGATACACAACAAGCTGCTCTCACCCTGGATAATCTGTCGGGCAGTCAGTTTCCCCACACACAACAAGCTGTTCTCACCCTGGATATCCTGTCGGGCAGTCAGTTTCCCCCACACACAACAAGCTGCTCTCATACCGGATATCCTTTATGGCAGTCAGTTTCCCCACACACAACAAATTGCTCCCGCCCTGGCCCACCCTGGATATCCTTTATAGCTGTCAGTTTCCCCACACATAACAAGCTGCTCTCACCCTGGATATCCTGTCGGGCAGCCAGTTTCCCCACACACACCAAGCTGCTCTCCACCTGTCTCACACACACACACACACACACACACACACACACACACACACACACACACACACACCACTCACACTCTTTCATTTACTGGAAAGAACATGTGTACGCCAAACTCATTTGCATATATCATTTTTCGATATAATGTGCAGTCCATGTACATGGGCAAAACGGCAAAGACAGTTAAAAATGAGGATAACAGAACGTAAATCTAAATAGATTAGGAAATCACACTGGCAAAGTCTGGTAATCCCACTATCCATACAAACTGGAAGAAGCCATTTCTTTAATTATATGACATTTAACAGAACTTAAGGACATCGCATACAAAGAAGAGTTTCAGTGTCCAATACACACAACCAAAAGTTGATAAAGTATGCAGAGGCGTTTGCTATATACGCAATGAAACCACAATAATGTAGACAAAGTAACACACACGTTAAATCTACTTTGATGATTGTGTATTATATGACAATGTGTTTGTATATTTCAGTTGAAAGGATTTATTACACTACTTCATTAAATGTTGAACATTTTGTTTTCTAGTATTCATCTGACAGGAAACATCGAAATATTCCACGAAATAAATTGTGCCATATATTGACATTTTCAGCAACAACAAAACAAGCTTATTTATTCTCGAAAATTGCTACAAAGGTGGCGGTAAAAACAGTATTAGATAAATATAATTAATTAAATATTTAAAGACACAACAGTACAGTCAAAATGGTCGAAAAACAAATAAAACACGGCTTTGACAACATCTGTAGTTAAAATATAAAACTTGTAAAAACTAAGCAGGACAATGATTAATACAGCAAACAATTAGAGAAGAAAATAAATGACTAGAACATGAATTCAGTTCAGTAACCTCACCGTGTAAGTGTAACCGTGAATTAGAGCATTGATCGGGTCCACTTCGTGGTCCCAAAAACCCAAAATTGAGATGCCTTCTACAGACGGGTGGCTGAAGTACAGTCGGAGCGCAGCCTCATACCTGAATGAGTCAAACACAGCTACATAACATTGATATTCACAATCACACACACACACACACACACACACACACACACACACACACACACACACATACACGCACGCACAAACATATATATATATTGACACATATATATATATATATATATATATATATATATATATATATATATATATATATATATATATATGTGTGTGTTATTGTTAAACTGCCGGCTTCGTGGCTTAGAGGTTAGCGACTTCTCTCCGTAATCTCGTATACTCTCGTAGGTAACGTGATGACGGTGAGAATCAACAGTGGTTTGAATCGCATCGGTAACTTACGGGGTATGTGAGCCGGCCGCTCAGAAAGCAATGGCAAACTACTGAGCGTAATCTTGCCAAGAAATCAACATACAGCTGAAAGATGATGGTATTGACAGCGATGTCCTGTAAAGGATATGCAAACAAAAAAAAAAAAACATTGTTAAACTATAGATGTGAATTGGTAGTAGCGTAGTGGCTAGATAATTATGTTATTGTTAAACTATAGACGTGAAGTACCGATAGCGTAGTGGCTAGATAATTATGTTATTGTTAAACTATAGACGTGAAGTACCGATAGCGTAGTGGCTAGATAATTATGTTATTGTCAAACTATATAATTGCAGTGGTGTTAGTGTAGTGGCCAAACGATTGTCTGTCGGCTTAATGGCGGTGGGTTCGAATCACCGTAGGAACGGATTCTTTTCTAAGCATCACTGAATGCTCAAGTCGATCCAGCATAAAATGGGTACCAGGAAATGTTTTGGGAAGAAGAGGCGGCTGCTGTGAGCTGACCACAACAGCCACCAAGTGACGATTGGTCTGTGAATATATGGGTTTAGTACCATGTGCTCAATGCGCCTTAAGGCGTGGAAAAGGAACTTTTACTTGGTTTTAAACTGCAGATTCTATTAAGATAAAATAAATTATTGTAATGCTAAACTAATTATCATTTCTAGTTAAATAACTATTATGTTGTTAAATATAAACCAAACATTGTTGCAGGCCACAATAACACTTAACCTCATTCAAGAAAAAGAGTCTATTGCCAATGAATGCAATGACAATGTAAGGAAGAAAGCCTCACCAGTCGGCCTTGTCGTGATCATCGCTACTTCCTACAGCTAATTGAGTTATCCAGAGCGGAACTCCTGCGGCTGCCAGATTGTCTAGACGGGCCTTGAAGACACAGATGAATATCATTGCAGTGGTTAACGATGTGAATTAAATGTTTAGTCAGTTCTCTTGTAGTATTTGTATAAAATCATGTTGTTGTTTATTTTGGTTTTATTTATTTATTTATTTTTTTTTTTTGCGTCTGCTTGCTTTGAACTCGCGCGTAGTCCATACACGTGTTACTACTTATAGTGCACTGGACTGATATTTCCTGTGGATTAACTTCCCTTTTACCATTGTTCCCGCCATCAGGCGAACCCATTCTGACTTTATAGTTAATTTTATTTTACGTCCCCAAGTCAAGAATGAGTAGTTAACAGTTTAGTCCAATTGACTTGTGCATCAGGGCACCGGATTTTTAGGTTACATTTATAACTGAAATAGGTTAAACTGTGATGACGTGTTAAACCATTCACCAATTTCTACAGGTCAATGGCCAGCCTACATTGTTAGAAACTCATACGTTATGGATTAATTTACTATCAACCCCTTGTAGACTCACGCTCTTTTTATCATATATTCCTCTGCAGTCTCCATATTAATGTAACGTCTCCTACATCTCCATGCCGGCTCCGTGTTGATGGAGTTACGGACGCAGTTCGTAATCCCGCTAACCCGCTGTTCGAAACACAACTGCAGACGATTTGGCAGCAAACCGTCTTGCATTGGTTTTTTTTTTATAAAATGGTATGAGTGCCGGTAGATCAGAAAGCAATGGCAAACTACTGAACGTAAACGTGTCAAGAGATCACAACATCAAATAATGCTGGTGTTGACTGTGACGTCCTGTAAAGGATATGCAAGTAACTTTTTTAATTCTCTATAATTTGTCATCCCTCTCTTTGATTACACCTAGCTCTTCTTGCTCAGTTTTCTACCGTTCTCACCGGATCATTCTTCGCGTTCTCTCCTTTCATTGAATAGAACCTGCACCATCCGGGCACCCTCTGATTGCATGCTTGATATGGCGCCTTTCTGTCAGAGTTCACTTTTTTAATAGTTTGAGCCTCTATTGATTTCCACAGATATAGATTAATCATTTTTAACTATGTGAAAATGTGTGTTAAAAATGAGAATGGATAGTGGAAACTGGAGTATGTAAAAGGTAAGGTGTTTTAGTAAACATGCTCACTTTGTGAATTTAAACACAGAAGATACAAACAATATGCAGCACGATTTATTGTCTGTCAGATTACGCTGCATCTCATCAGGTGTATGCTGCAGAGTTACTTATCTTATGAAGTGAATAACTGAATTATACTTTGAGTTAAATACTTAACATACTTTGCATTTCAACATAAGTAATTCATTCTATCGTTTTACATCTGATGTGGGAAGCGACGTTTCAGAAATTCAACACGATTGAATACTCAAAAGCAATGGCAAACTACTTAACGTAAACTTGCCTTGAAAATCACAAACAGCCCACAAAAGTTGGGATTGATTGCAACATTCTGTAAAGCACACGCAACTAACTTATCAATACTCATTAGAGCTACAGAGTGACACGGATTTCACAGTAAAGCTAGCTTGATGAGAGGCAAGGCTTGTATTAAAAATGTATGAACAATAGAAAATGATATAGATGACACAAATAATAAACACATATTTGCTTGATATTGACATAGAGATCAGTAGACAACAAAACATACGAAATAAACATAAAAATCTTTGTAGGGTTATTGTAGAGAATTTCAAAGAATTATGCGGATGTACAATGACTAACGGTGCACTACACGGACTATCAGTATATGTAGTCTTCAGTGTAACAAACCGAGAGTAAATGTCTGTCTCAAGAGAGTAGACTTTGAAACAGTATACACGTTGGGGATGAAGAACGCAAACTACAAAACAAGAATTAATGCATGGGAAATATGTTACCGTACTGAGAATTTATAATCGGTAAGAGAAAGGTTTCAAAATATAATGAAAGTATAGCATGATTCATTATACACGTCAAGTCTTACCTTCAAAAGAGTGATGTCAGGTTTGGTGTAGTCTGGGAACCGGCTTTGTATGCCCACACCTTTCATCCCAACATTGGCATTTTTGAAAGCATTGATCTGATCGACATATGCCTACAACAGAACAATTAAAACATACTGAAATAATAGAAACAATAGGAACATAGTAACAAATATTAACAATAAAAACTGCAGTAGTAACATACTTAAAAGTATTCACAATGGAAACTGTAGCTGTCTCACAAAGTACGAGTAAACAGTAAACAAATGTAGAAACATGGCTGTGATTTGGCTGTTTAGAACAAACATAACTATAAACATACGGTGAAAAGAAAAGGGAAACACACACGCGCGCACACACACATACACACACACACACACACACACACACACACACACAAGAAACTCCCCGGAGTTAATGACCCGGACAGGCCCGTTCCCTGAGAGTGGTTGAAGTAAAAGAGGCGGAATATAAATATTAGACGAAAGTTTAATCAAAATCAAGAACTTCAGCAGATACTTCAGAACTAAACTCATATACAAACACAGATTACGCAAACGCTTCGTCAAAAACAGGAATTTGACTGCAAATACCTCATTCCCCAACGTCTGCACAAACACATAGTAGACGATAGTTTCATTGAAATAAAAAAGGAAAAATGAAGAAAACATGAAATACCAAATTATATGATCCCCCAGCAACAACATCAAAATCATTCAGGATCAGGGCGGGAGAAGGATCAGCAGTGCGTACTGCGTTGAATATTTGTCGTGTGAAGGTTGGGTCTCCGGTTATATCCTCGTAAAAACTGCCATGTAGAAGTTGGTTGTTGACTACCCACTGTGAGACTCTGGTGAATAAAGCAGAATACACTCAGCGCTCATGATGACAGTTTGTGCATTCAAACAATTCATGTGTAGCACAAGAAAATTAATAAATATATAAATAAGTAATGATATATAGATTTAAATATATGTAAATAGTAAGTTTAGAATCCCTAAGTGAAGGTGATTTCGTAACACTGACTTGGGCATTCGGAACTACCAAGGCTAAAATGAGTACTAGTAAGTTTCCTGGAAAGTAAAGAAGGTCGATGATATTAATCACATGACCCATCGAGTGTAGATTGTTCTATAAACGTTGGGAATAACGCCATTTACATAATACAGCCCAGGCATGTAAAGGGCACGTCACTTTTTGTTGCGTTTAATAGTACACACATATCACACTTTACAACTGAAGATCTTCACAATGGGCCGCCGCTCATATAAATAAGTAAAGGATGCTTGTACACAAATTGATGTGTATTGAGTATATATAAATAAATACAGGATTCTTTTAGGGCGTTCTATAAGTACGTGCCTTGTCGTGCTCATTATGTTCTACAACACTTTGCAGGTAAACGCCGTCTTACCCGTTGAATCAACAATGATTTCTTCCGCGCAGTCTGCAGATTCCTGTCTTCACATACTGGGTGGGCATACACTAGTTCACCGATTGGTTTGAGACCAAATCGGCTACCCACGCCTGGTTTAGCCAGCTTATCACAGATGTTGCTCGGGGAAGGGGGGGGGGGGCGCTGTAGCATGCTGACAGCTACTAGGAGCCACTGGCGTGAGCTGGATGTCAGGCTTGGACCAGTAGGGGATGTGCCCTGAATAGAGCGTGGCAGTCATCCGTGATTGTTAACATGTGTGCAATGTGGTTTACATTACAACATACACTGTCAGGTCAAGGACACTACAGAGCTGGGAATGACATGAGCACGGCCGGACGCGGGTTAGGAACCTGGGCTCGTGGCTTGCCAACAGTGAGTGAAAGATTGGCCACTTATTCCTCTCTAACCTACAACAGTGAGTGAAAGATTGGCCACTTATTCCTCTCTAACCTACAACAGTGAGTGAAGGATTGGCCACTTATTCCTCTTAGGTCTACAACAGTGAGTGAAAGATTGTCCACTTATTCCTCTTAGGTCTACAACAGTGAGTGAAAGATTGTCCACTTATTCCTCTCTAACCTACAACAGTGAGTGAAAGATTGGCCACTTATTCCTCTTAGGTCTACAACAGTGAGTGAAAGATTGTCCACTTATTCCTCTCTAACCTACAACAGTGAGTGAAAGATTGGCCACTTATTCCTCTTAGGTCTACAACAGTGAGTGAAAGATTGTCCACTTATTCCTCTTAGGTCTACAACAGTGAGTGAAAGATTGTCCACTTATTCCTCTCAGGCCTACAACAGTGAGTGAAAGATTGTCCACTTATTCCTCTTAGGTCTACAACAGTGAGTGAAAGATTGTCCACTTATTCCTCTTAGGTCTACAACACTGAGTGAAAGATTAGTCACTTATTCCTCTCAGGTCTACAACACTGAGTGAAAGATTAGTCACTTATTCCTCTCAGGTCTACAACACTGAGTGAAAGATTAGTCACTTATTCCTCTCAGGTCTACAACACTGAATGAAAGATTAGTCACTTATTCCTCTCAGGTCTACAACACTGAATGAAAGATTAGTCACTTATTCCTCTCAGGTCTACAACAGTGAGTGAAAGATTATTCACTTATTCCTCTCTAACCTACAACAGTGAGTGAAAGATTGGTCACTTATTCCTCTCAGGTCTACAACAGTGAGTGAAAGATTATTCACTTATTCCTCTCAGGTCTACAACAGAGAGTGAAAGATTATTCACTTATTCCTCTCTAACCTACAACAGTGAGTGAAGGATTGGCCACTTATTCCTCTCTAACCTACAACAGTGAGTGAAAGATTGGCCACTTATTCCTCTCAGGCCTACATCAGTGAGTGAAGGATTGGCCACTTATTCCTCTCTAACCTACAACAGTGAGTGAAAGATTGGCCACTTATTCCTCTCTAACCTACAACAGTGAGTGAAAGATTGGCCACTTATTCCTCTCTAACCTACAACAGTGAGTGAAAGATTGGCCACTTATTCCTCTCTAACCTACAACAGTGAGTGAAAGATTGGCCACTTATTCCTCTCTAACCTACAACAGTGAGTGAAAGATTGGCCACTTATTCCTCTCTAACCTACAACAGTGAGTGAAAGATTGGTCACTTATTCCTCTCAGGTCTACAACAGTGAGTGAAAGATTATTCACTTATTCCTCTCTAACCTACAACAGTGAGTGAAGGATTGGCCACTTATTCCTCTCTAACCTACAACAGTGAGTGAAAGATTAGTCACTTATTCCTCTCAGGTCTACAACAGTGAGTGAAAGATTATTCACTTATTCCTCTCTAACCTACAACAGTGAGTGAAGGATTGGCCACTTATTCCTCTCTAACCTACAACAGTGTGTGAAAGATTGGCCACTTATTCCTCTCAGGCCTACATCAGTGAGTGAAGGATTGGCCACTTATTCCTCTCTAACCTACAACAGTGAGTGAAAGATTGGTCACTTATTCCTCTCTAACCTACAACAGTGAGTGAAAGATTGGCCACTTATTCCTCTCTAACCTACAACAGTGAGTGAAAGATTGGCCACTTATTCCTCTCTAACCTACAACAGTGAGTGAAAGATTGGTCACTTATTCCTCTCTAACCTACAACAGTGAGTGAAAGATTGGTCACTTATTCCTCTCAGGCCTACAACAGTGAGTGAAAGATTAGTCACTTATTCCTCTCAGGCCTACAACAGTGAGTGAAAGATTAGTCATTTATTCCTCTCAGGCCTACAACAGTGAGTGAAAGATTAGTCACTTATTCCTCTCAGGCCTACAACAGTGAGTGAAAGATTAGTCACTTATTCCTCTCTAACCTACAACAGTGAGTGAAAGATTAGTCACTTATTCCTCTCAGGCCTACAACAGTGAGTGAAAGATTAGTCACTTATTCCTCTCAGGCCTACAACAGTGAGTGAAAGATTAGTCACTTATTCCTCTCAGGCCTACAACAGTGAGTGAAAGATTAGTCACTTATTCCTCTCAGGCCTACAACAGTGAGTGAAAGATTAGTCACTTATTCCTCTCTAACCTACAACAGTGAGTGAAAGATTAGTCACTTATTCCTCTCAGGCCTACAACAGTGAGTGAAAGATTAGTCACTTATTCCTCTCAGGCCTACAACAGTGAGTGAAAGATTAGTCACTTATTCCTCTCAGGCCTACAACAGTGAGTGAAAGATTAGTCACTTATTCCTCTCAGGCCTACAACAGTGAGTGAAAGATTGGCCACTTATTCCTCTCTAACCTACAACAGTGAGTGAAAGATTGGTCACTTATTCCTCTCAGGCCTACAACAGTGAGTGAAAGATTGGCCACCTATTCCTCTCAGGCCTACAACATGTGGTGTCCTTCTCACATCACAGACCCATAACAGGAAACTGCTTCCGGACAATTTGGAATGTATTGTTTAAACGACACTGAGTATCTCTCACACATCAATGCATATAGAATCATCATCCTCATCGTCTCCACAAATATTATCATGATCACCATCATCATGATCACCATCCTCATTATCACCATCATAATTATCACCGTTAATATTATTACCATTATCACCATTATTATTATCACCATCATCATTATCATCATCATCATTACCACTATCATTATTGTCACCATAATCATTATCACATCAGCATCATCATCAGCATCATCATAACCAATGTCACTATCATCATGATCACCTTCAACACCATCATTATTACCATCATTATTATCACCATAATTATCACCACCATCATTCGCATCACCATCATCATCACCATCACCATCATCATCACCATCATCATCACCATTACCATCATCATCATCATCATCATCATCATCATCATCATCATCATCAGGTGGTATGTCCTTTACAGGACCCCGCTCTCATCACAGCCCACCGACAATACCCTCCGCTCTTCTCCAGTTCTCCTGCCGGTGTATCTCTATGCCAAGAGTGTCTTTAGTATCCTGTAGCCACCATCATGTTGATCGGCTTCTGCCTCGCCTTCCATGAAGCAAGGCTTGCATGGCTGTTCTGTCTAAACTGCTCTCTGTGACATCTAATGAGGCCAACATATTTCATTTCCCGAGATATCTTATTGTTCTTAAACCAGTTTTCTACGATGTTCAGAATTAGCAGAATGTCAGTATTTTGTTTTTCAAGATTCACGCAATTTTATTAATGTTATGCGCCATCTTAGTTCAAAATCCTCGGTTTTGTTTGTTAATAATTGCGAAATGGTCGTTGATCCAGACCTGTATTTTGCAGTAGAACAGATGCATGTACTCAACATGTTTACGTTTGCTTGTTTGCTGGTACTATGTTATGGATTTGTCATGCGGTAGTCAGGTCTTAGATATGACTGAGCTACCGTATGACAGTAGACGATACTACCTGCTTTCTGTCAGCGCCGAATGTTGGGCGCCGCTTGCCAAACCCGACACCCCACATTGTGCCAACGGCTTCGGGCGGAAGAGCGCAATTGGGAGGGTACAAGCCTTATCCTGGCGCGAAGAAATGCAACCTAAAGACAAATTGTCATGGCAGGGCAGACCAGGCCCTAAGCCTTGGTTGGCAGCTGGTCTGGGATCGAAGCTCCGACAGGCGGACTGTTAGAGTATTGCTTTGCTTATCCGACAGCTTCTGCAGCTTGTCTTGTTCCAGATGTATAGGTGTTACCTTTCCTCTAGAGTGAACTAGGTAGGCCGAGAGAGTGATCATGCTGCATGGACATCACATGGTCTCCATATTTTAGCCCAGGTTTTGTGCTATGGAGTGGTATAACTCCATCTCTGGTCTTAACCGGTCTCGGAATCAAAGCGAAAGGTAGCATTTACGGGTTATAAGTCCTTGTTAATTGGCGTAGACATGGGGCGCCACGGGTTGCCTCTGACGGTGGGAGACACCTACAGGTGTCACTGATCAGCTACCACCCGCCTTAAGCTGGGCAGCCCCCGGCCAATTGGGTGCTGATCCGCCACAGCCTGCCTGCTTCAATGGGTGCTTGGGGCTAGGGCAAAATCTGAATCCCAGGCATTTAAACCAATTCACCAGGCACTTATAAAAATAAAAATAGAAACCTCAAGCTACGGCTTGCAACCTGGCACATAAGAACCATATGTCCAGGATTTTCCACTGACTTGACCAATATTGGCGATGTGAGAAAAACGGCTGTGATTGATGCCGAACTCAAACGTCTTAACATTGATATTGCTGGCCTGCAGGAGACTCGCCTCGCTGAGGAAGGGTCACTCAGGGAAAACAATTACACCTTTTTTGGAAGGGTAGAGGACAGGCAGAGAAAAGGCTACATGGTGTGGGCTTTGCAGTGAAGAATTCGCTACTGGGAATGATTGAAATTCCATCTGGAGGTAATGAAAGACTATTATCCCTGCGCTTAGCAACCTCTTGTGGTGTTGCCACCATTATCACTGCATATGCACCGACACTTGCTTCCTCTGATGATGTGAAGGATTCGTTCTATGAGGAAATAGGCTCTGTGATCAAGGCAGTTGCAAAATCCGACTTTATTTATATGCTCGGTTATTTCAATGCTCGTGTGGGTAAGGACTCTAGTTCATGGCCAGTGTGCCTTGGAAAATACAACATCGGTTGCATTAATGAAAATGGGCAGAGGCTGTTGGGGCATTGCTCCAGAAATAACCTATGTATTACAAACTCCTTTAAAACAAAAGATCTTTATAAGGTCACATGGAAACATCCAACATCCGGTCATTGGCATCAACTAGACTTCATCATCACACGGAGACAACATCTGAACCAAACATCATTAGCTCGGAGTTACCATAGCGCTGACTGTGATATGAATCATTCTTTGGTTGTTGCAAGAGTTAGGCTGAGACCAAGGAGAATCTACACAGCTAAACCAAAACTAGCCACAGGATTAATATTATTAACAGCCATGATCCTGATAAATGCTTTGAGTTCCAACAGCAACTTGAAGATGCTTTCACTGATACATCAGAAATTTGTTCAGCAAGTGTAAAGTAGGATAAAATTAAGGAAACTCTTTATAAAACAGCGGTAGAGGTTTACGGCACTGTGGATAAAAAGAGGCAGGACTGGTTTGCGGAAAACAGCCAGACACTGTAGCCTTTGACTGATAAAAAGAAGATAGCTCTCTTAAGAAACAAGGAAAGAACAACGCGTAACACTCTCAGTGAGCTGAAGCAAGCAAGGAAGGATGTACAAAAGCCTGCCAGGCAGTGTGCACATGATTACTGGATCAAGTTATGGGAGTATATTCAAAATGCAAGTTATAAGGGAAACATCAGAAGCATGTATGAAGGGATAAAGAAAGCCTGTGGTTCAATGATCAAAAGAAGTGCACGCACCACTGAAAACCTTGACTGGAGAAATCATCACTGATTCGAAACAGCAGATGGATAGATGGATAGAGCACTATATGGAGCTTTACTCAAGTGAGACCAAATTAGCGGACGATGCCCTCAACGCCATAGAGGCCCTGCCAACTCTAGACCACCTGGACACGCTTCCCACCATAACAGAAGTTTATTGTGCTATAAATGAACTTGCATCTGGCAAGGCTCCAGGTAAGGATGGGATTCCTATAGAGGTTATCAGGAGTGGGCAAGACACACTCTCTCTCTATAGATCAACCAGCTAATAGAGCTATGCTGTCGAGAAGGACAAGTCCCACAGGATTTCAAAGATTAAAGCATCATAACGTCGTACAAGAACAAGGGAGATCGGAGCGACTGTAACAACTATAGGGGTAGCTCACGTCTGTGATTTGTTGGAAAAGTATTTGCCATAATTGTCCTGCGCAGACTTCAAGTCCTGGGAGATCAAGTCTACTCCAAATCACAGTGTGGATTCCAACAGAACCCGTCTACCACTGATATGATATTCTAATTGCGACAAATGCAAGAAAAATGCCGTGAACAGAATCACCCACTGTTTATTGCCTTCATCGACCTCACAAAAGCATTTGATTTGGTCAGTCGTGAGGGTCTGCTAAAGGCACTAAAGAAGATTGGGCTGCCCACCAACTCTTCTGTCCGTTGTGGAATCGTTCCACACAGGCATGAAAGGTATAATCAAGTTTGATGCTGCAACTTCAGAAGAGTTTGAAATCAAGAGTGGAGTTAAGCAAGGTTGTGTACTAGTTCCAACCCTCTTTGGAATATACTTTTCACTTCTAATGAAATGTGCCTTTCGTGATCAGGATGGTGGTATATACATTTACTCACGCTCAGATGGCGGCCTCTACAATGCTCAGAAATTGAAGGCCAAGATCATAATTAGGAGGGTACAGATCAGAGAATTGCTTTTTGCATATGATGCTGCAATTACGACCCACTCTGAGGAAGAATTACAACGTCTACTATCTGCATTCTCCAATGCTTGTTCTGAATTTGGTTTAATAATTAGCAAAAAGAAGACACAGATTATGCCACAAGGTGCACATAGGGTATCATTAATCTTTATTGACGACGCCGAATTAGAGATAGTAGACCATTTTACACATCTAGGATCAGAGGTAAATAGCAAATTATCCCTAGATCAGGAAATCGACATCAGGATTGGTAAGGCAGCAACAACAATGAACAGGTTAAGGAAAAGAGTCTGGAGAACAGGAAGCTTACTGCCAAAAGAAAAATCATTGCCTATCAAGACTGCGTCCTTAGTACTCTTCTTTACGGCAGTGAAGCCTGGACAACTTACTCACACCACGAGAAACGTTTAAACAGCTTTCATATGTGGTGTCTGCGAAGAATACTTAGTATTAAATTGCAAGACACAATCACAAATACTGAAGTATTGGAAAGATCAGGTTGTGTGACGGTGTATTCCATGCTCATTCTCCGTACACTTAAATTGATAGGACATGTTAGGTGGATGGATGACGGTAGAATACCAAAGGACATCTTTTTTCGTAATTTACAGGTGGGTAGGAGATCTCAGGGTCGCCCTCTAATACGATACAAAGATATGTGTAAGCGGAACATGATTGATACAGGCATTGATAATGCACACTGGAAGCAAGTCGCCGCTGAACGTGTTGCATGGAGGGCAAATATCAGATATGGAATAAAGACAAAGGAGAAAATTATTGCAGACAAGTTACACACCGAGCGTCTAAGACGCAAGATGATGCATGATGGTGAAAATGACCATGTGTTCACATGCATCCACTGTGGACAAACATTTACATCGCGAACTGGCCTTAACAGTCACATTCGCCACCGCCATGGGTTTTAGTTATTAAGCCTTTTTGAAGCACAAACTATCGTCTGTCAAGACGGCAAGTTGCCAATGTATGTGTTCTATGGTACAGGTTTGTCTTGCACATATTACATGCATTAGTCAGGTCTCAGTCAGAAATGACTGAGCTAAGGCATGACAGTAGACGGTACTACCTGCTGTCTGTGAGCTGCTAATGTTGGGTGGCATTCACCAGACCCGACACCCCACACTGTGCGAACGGCTTCGATAGAGAGAGTGGGGGGGGGGGGCGCAATTGGGAAAGTACAAGCCTTATCCTGGTGTGAGGAAATTCAACCTAAAAATTAAATGCCATGGCAGGGCATACCAAGCCCTAGGCCTTGGTCAGCAACTGATCTAGAAACGAAGCTCCGATTTGCGGACAGTTAGAACATTGCTTTGCTATTCCGACAGCTTCTGCAGCTTGTCTTGTTCCAGATGTATAGGTATTGCCTTTCCTCTGGAGTAAATTTGACAGGCCGAGAGAAAGGTGCCAGCAGTATACACATGCACACACATAATGATTTCTGGGCCATGAAGATATTAACTTCTACTATTTCCATTAACACTTAATAATTGCTTAATACAATATATGATACTGGAAATATACCTCAGGAGTTATGTAATTCTGTATTTATTGCAATCCCAAAGAAATCAGGAGCCTAGGAATGTGATCAACATCGAACAATTAGTATAATGAGTCACATCACGAAGATTTTGCTAAGAATTATCATGCAAAGAGTTAGGAGGAAAATACAACCTGAAATAGGAGAAGAACAATGTGGGTTTGTAGAAGGCAAGGGTACAGTAAATGCTGTGTATATACTGAGAAACATAATCGAACGTTCTATAGAAGTAAACAAAGATCTACACCTTTGCTTTATTGACTACACAAAGGCTTTTGATAAAGTGAGACATGTCAACATGATAAGGATGCTTGAAGATCAACAAATTGATGGAAAAGATCTTAGACTTGTAAAAAACATATATTGGAAACAACAAGCTGCCATAAGAGTTGATAATGAAGTAAGCCAATATCAGCCTATTAAAAGGGGTGTGAGACAGGGATGTGTAATGTCTCCAGATCTGTTTTCCCTGTACAGTGAAAGTATGTTCAGAAATATTGAAGATATGGAAGGAATCAACATTGGGGGACGATGCATCAATAACATTAGATATGCAGATGATACAGTCTTGATTGCAGACAATGAACAGGACCTGCAAAATTTAGTAGATGCGATTGTTACACACAGTGAACAACTAGGGTTAGAATTAAATTGTAAAAAGACACAGATTATGGTCGTCACTAGGAAGGACGAAATACCACAATGTAATATACAAGTAAATGGGAATATTCTTCAACAAGTGAGCAGGTACAATTATCTCGGAACAGTAATAACATCTGATAGGAGATGCCTTGAAGAGATTAGAACAAGAATCGCCATGGCAAAAGTAGCCTTTAGCAAGATGAAAAACATATTGATCAATAAAAAGATGTCAATTGAAACGAGAAAAAGAGTGTTGAGATGCTACATTGAACCTGTACTTTTGTATGGATGTGAAGCGTGGACAATGAGCAGTCAGGCTGAAAAAACATCTGATGGCTGTAGAAATGTGGTTTCTGAGGAAAATGCAAAGAATACCATGGACAGCCAGAAAGACCAATGAACAAGTCCTTCAAGAAACAAATGAAGATCGTAAATTGATTAGAGAAATTAGACGTAGACAGTCAACATTTTTTGGGCATGTTATGAGAAGAAATGGATTGGAGAATTTGGTGACAACTGGTAAGATCGAGGGGAACAGACCAAGGGGAAGACCTAGAAGCAAGTACCTGGATGACTTGGCCTTGTGGCATGGTCGAGACAGAAACACGGAGCTGATCCACGACTCTGGTGATCGAGGGAGATGGCAGAACATGACCGCCCACGCTTACCGGCATGGCACATGATGGATGGATTTCCATTAACAACATGAGGGATAATAACATACTTTGTCCCCTTAAACAGAAAAGAAAGAAAGACAGAAAGAAAGAAAGAAAGAAAGAAAGAAAGAAAGAAAGAAAGAAAGAAAGAAAGAAAGAAAGAAAGAAAGAAAGAAAGAAAGAAAGAAAGAAAGAAGTATGAGGTGCAGATTATATGTACTGTATGAAATACGGTGAAAGACACTTCTCGTGAAGCACAATTTTACAAACAAGGCAAGCATGTGATTGAAAATCCCTTACTTTCCTTTGGTGATGCCAGTTAGGTAACTGATGCGGGCAGTAACGGCATCTTTCAGTGCTTCTGTATTTAAACCTGAAACCCATGTGGGTTCGGCTCCCGGAATAGCTGAGAATAATGACTCGCCTCGTACCTTCACACTGAAAATGTGACCCAATGACAGATCAATGACAATGCTGAAGATTAAAGCACACTTAGCAATATGTCTAATTGACTAATTAAGGAGCTTCTCACTCCATGCAGCATATGCAAACGCTATTGATTGTAATGTGCTAGAATCATCCTTGCAACTGGAAATAAATAGTGTAGTTAAATGGAGTCATGCAAACCGCATGCAATTTAACATTTCTAAAACACCATCTATGTTAATATCAACCAGGCAAAGACTTCACACTCTAAACTCACAGAGAACTCGTCAGCTGCACATCGGTAGCACGCCTGTAGAAAGTGTAACCGAGCACAAGGCACTGGGTCTTATCATTGATCAAAATCTAACCTTTAATTCCCATGTTCATGCTCTCGTTAAACAAATAGCCAAAAAAGTATAAGAACTTGCCAAAATTACAAATTTCCTTGACGAGAACATAGGAAAGATATTCTATACTTCCGGCATACAAACACATATTGATTATTGCTCCGCAATCTGGGATGGATGCTCAAAATCAAAAATAAAACACCTTCATTCACTCTAGAAAAGGGCAGTGCGTTTAATTAATGGTGAACAGCTTACCGACAGTTCTAACCTACATAATCGTCTTCAGTTACTGTCATTCCACAAACGCCTACTTTTTAATAAAGCTAAACTAATTAACATAATCCTATTTCAAAAGCTACATAAAGATACATAAAGATTTTAAGATTATTTATTCTGGAGGTGAAGATCGACATAGGGGAGTGGCAATAATTTTGGACCGGAAAACATCAACGTCTGTTCAGGGATATTGGGCCGTGTCGGACAGAGTTCTACTAGTTAAATTGAATGGCAGACCTTTTAACATAAATGTTATTCAGGTATATGCCCCAACAGGAGAGTCCAGTGAAGATAGTGTAGAGGAATTTTATAATGTCATAGAGTCTGCCTTAAAGAAATGTAAAAATTCAGAAATAAACATCATAATAGGGGACTTCAATGCAAAAGTAGGAAATCAAGGGGATAGATACACAGTAGGAAACTATGGTTTAGGAGAGAGAAATGAAAGAGGATACAGACTAGTAGAGTGGGCAAAAGAACAGGAAATGATTGTAGGAAACACCTGGTTCAAGCAACACCCTAGAAGATTATGGACCTGGAGGAGTCCTGATAGCAGGATTAGAAACCAGATTGACTACATTCTCATTAGCAGAAGATTTAGAAACGCGCTAACAGTAGCAAAAACAGTTCCCAGTGCTGATTGTTATAGTGACCACAGATTACTCACAGGAACATTGAGGATAAAGTTGAAGAAAGTCAAGTATATAACAGGAAACACTAAATATGACTTGTGTACATTGAGTAATGACAAGGAAATACAAAACAAATTCAACATAGAAGTACAGAACAGATTTGAAATATTGTCTGATCTAGAGATCCTATTCCAGGATGTGGATGATCAATGGGAAATGTTAAAGAATTCAATAAATGTGGCTGCAGAAACAACTATTCCAAAATTAAAGAAGGTGGGTCGTAAGAAATGGATGACTGAGGAAATTTTACACGTAATGGAAACAAGAAGACTCAATAAAAATAATCCTGCCAAATATGAAGAAATTCACAGACAAGTCAGAATATTATGTAGGAAGGCAAAAGAATCATGGCTTGAGGAAAAGTGCTTAGAAATTGAAAAACAACACAACAGTCAAAATACCAAATTAGTGCACAAAAGAATTCAGGAACTTACTAATAAAAGAACAAGTACATCAACAGGCTGTCTAAAAACTAAAGATGGCAAAATCATAATAGAAAGAGATCAGATTCTACATGTATGGACAGATTATGTGAAAGACCTGTATAATGATAACAGAGAGGAACAGTATGCTATTAGATTTAATAATGAAGGACCAGAAATGTTAAAGATGGAGGTTCAAAATGTTCTTAAGCATATAAAAGCTGGCAAGGCCCCCGGTGCAGATAACAGAAATGATTAAAGCTTTAGAAGAATTTGGACTAGAGCAAGTCACTAGACTGCTGAACACGTTATATGATACTGGAGAAATACCTTCTGAATTATGTAACTCTGTATTTATTGCAATCCCAAAGAGATCAGGAACCTTAGAATGTGATCAACATAGAACAATTAGTATAATGAGTCACGTCACAAAGATTTTGTTACGAATTATCATGCAAATAGTGAGGAAGAAAATACAACCTGAAATAGGGGAAGAACAATGTGGGTTTGTAGAAGGAAAGGTACAGTAAATGCTGTGTATATGCTGCGAACAGTTATTGAACGTGCTTTAGAAGTAAACAAGGATATACATCTTTGCTTTATTGACTACACAAAGGCTTTTGATAGAGTTAGACATGTCAACATTGTGGATATGCTTGCAGATCTACAAATTGATGGGAAAGACATTAGACTTATAACAAACATATATTGGAAACAACAAGCTGCCATAAGGATTGATAATCGAGGAAGGACAATATCAACCTATTAAGAGAGGTGTTAGGCAGGGATGTGTAATGTCTCCAGATCTTTTTTCCCTATACAGTGAAAATATTTTCAGAAATGTAGAAGACCTAAATGGAATCAGCATTGGAGGACGAAACATAAATAACATTAGATATGCAGATGATACAGTATTGATTGCAGACAATGCACAGGATCTGCAACAATTAGTAGACGCTGTTGTTGTACACAGTGAGCAGCTGGGGTTGGAATTAAATTGTAGGAAGACACAGGTTATGGTCGTCACTAGGAAGAACGAAGTACCACAATGTAATATACAAGTAAATGGGAATATTCTTCAACATGTGAATCGGTTCAATTATCTCGGAACAGTCATAACATCTGATGGCAGATGCCTTGAAGAGATTAGAACAAGAATCGCCATTGCGAAAGTAGCCTTTAGCACGATGAAAAACATTCTGACCAATAAAATGATGTCAATTGAAACGAGAAAAAGAGTGTTGAGGGGATACATAGAGCCTGTTCTTTTGTATGGATGTGAAACTTGGACAATGTGCAGTCAAGCTGAAAAGCATCTGATGGCTGCAGAAATGTGGTTTCTGAGGAAAATGCAAAGAATACCAAGGACAGATAGAAGAACCAATGACCAAGTACTACAAGAGACAAATGAAAATCGTAGATTGATTAGAGAAATTAGACGTAGACAGTCAAAAATTTTTGGACATGTTATGAGAAGAAATGGACTGGAGAACTTAGTGACAGCTGGCAAGATCGAAGGGAACAGACCAAGAGGAAGACCGCGAGGAAAATACCTGGATGGCTTGGCCACATGGCATAGACGAGACAGGAACACTGAGCTGATCCACGACTCTGGTGATCGAGTGAAATGGCGAATCATGACCGCCCACGCTTTCCGGCATGGCACATGATTGATTGATTGATTTCAAAAGCTCCCTTTGGCAACTGTTAAAATATAATGCAAGACATAGCAAACGACTAAATATACTTCATGTCCCTAAACCTAGGATAGACTTATATAAAACAAACTTAGAATACTCTGCCGTTCAGTTGTGGAACAATCTTCCACAAGACATCAAAGATACCACCAATTATTATACATACAGTCGCAACCTGTTTAAAGACTACCTCAGTACAGACTACATGTCCGCCTAAAAACAAAAACAAAAAACACGCAGGTCGGAGGGAGAATTGTGAAGGAAGAGTCTGGTGCTTTTGCGTTGATCACAGGTAGCCTGACTATAGAAGTCATGGCAGTAAGTAAAGCAATAACATGGCTCAAGACACAGACATTCACTATGGACATGTATCCTTAGTGATTCAATGAGTATGCTCAGGAAGATACAGAAGGGGTGGATCCGAAGAGAGTGGTTGCTGTCTCTGGAGCGGTCTCCGCTGGCATTAGACATTTCCGTGCTAGGGCATACGGGTGTACAAGGAAATGAGCAGGCTGACAGGCTTGCAGGTATGGCTACCGTGGAAGGCGGACGATCCATGGACCAGGCAGACATTCCGAATGCTCTTAAGAGAAGTAAGTCGTTTCCGAGAATCAAGTGATGACTGTGAATCTACAACCATGATCACGCTGCCAGAACAGCAAGTTAAAAGAGATGTGGCCAAACAGAACACTACGCACGAGCCAAAGAAGATTAATAAACCAACGCAGAACTCGTGTTGTTAGCGTCTATACGCTGCGGGATTTGCTGAGGAAGGGATCCGAGCACTTATGAACTGCATGGTTCAATGTGCAATAAGGATGATCTGTCGACTAACTAACTAACTAAATAGTAACAATCCGTGTTCTTACAGATCGACATTTTATGTAGAAGACTGAAAACTGAATGTCATGTATCGATTGTTATCGGTTCGATATTAGCTGATCAATCAAACAATAAACAAGATATTAACAGTCATACCCATTGCTGATAAGCTCATCTGTGGCAGCAGCAGCTCTGGAAAAGTCTGAGTTACTCTGGGGAAATACAATGGTAACAACTATACAAGATATATCTTGTTTAAAGATGCGCAAAGAATAGTCTATTGTATTGGTGTTACCTTTCCTCTTGAGTAGGCTAGACAGAGAGAGAGAGAAAGAAATAGAGAGAGAGAGAGAGAGAGAGAGAGAGAGAGAGAGAGAGAGAAGGATCGTGCTGCATGGCCAGCACATGATCTATACAATTTAGCCCTGGCTTTGTGCTATGGATAGGTATAACTCCATCCCTGGTTCCGGCCATGGATTTTAGTTATTATGCCTTTTTTGAAGCACCATGTAACTAACTATCGTCTGTCAAGATGGCAAAGGTGTCAGTACAAAAATATGTGATACTTAAAATGCGTTTACTTACATTAATTTACATACAGATAAAAGATAAATTAGTATAGACTTCGTTTTACCACCGTGTGGGTTGTAGGAACTGGTGACCCCCATCAACTCCTGGCAAGTATTACTGGAAACTAATATCTCCTGGAAGCTGAGGAAGTTAAAGTACTAACTATTTGAACACAAGTTGAGTTGAGCTAAGAACTGACATCACTGCACTCAGGACATTCCCTTACAGCTAGCGAAGAGTCACACTACTAATCGTTCCCATCGCTATATGATTGAAAGTTCTACTGGTCTTCCTTCTCAGTTTTGAGATTCTACCAGAACCCCTGCCAATCCCCTACAATCTCATCCATTCCACATACGGGTTCTCAATCTGTTCCCCCACTTTCTCCACCTGGTCCCACAGAAGCACAACCACCTCCCCCTTGTCCATAAATAATTAACCACCAAAATGTGCATTCCCTGCCAACCTATCAGCCTGTTCATTCCCCCGTACTGTCGCATGGCCAGAGCAAAATATCCATACAATTCTAACAATATATGACCTCTTAACGAGATGCGCCATTCCACAAGAAACATTCCTTTATCCGCCTTACTAAGGATAGTCCTTGAGTCCATGATGAAGACAATGTGTGTTGCAGTGGTCTCCTCTAACAAACGGAATGCCGTTGTGACTGCTTTCACCTCCATTCTCATGCTGGAGGTCGTAGCCTCATATGCCACACTCTCCTTTTTCATTAATCGTCCATTAGCCTTCGCAATGAAACCCCAACAACACCGACTGTTTCTCACAACTGACCCATCAGTAAAGATCACTATGTCACCTTGATGTGTATTACTCTGGATCAGTTGCTTCACTTCAAACTCTGTGCGGCCCGCTGCCCATTCTCTGCACTCAAGACCCAGTGTTATTATTATATTGTGCCAGCCCGTCCTGTCTTCCGGTACTTAAAGCCACTTTTTTCATGATTGATGGTCTCTAGATTACAAATCTGACATATAGATATGTGCCATCCAGGACCTGCCTCGTCTTAGTCTATGACCCTTGACCACACTCATGGCTTCATGCAGAAGGTGATCCCTGTCTGCAGCAACTCTCAGGTACCATTTGGGCTGAAGGACCCTACGTCTATCCGCCATTGTTGGTAGCACCAGGATATACCTCATGTATATAACTGGTGTGTCCTTTGTAACCCCCAGAATGACACTCACGCCGCATGGCCGCATTTTGTATGCGCTCTAATCTTTCAAGCTGGCTCTGTGATACTGTCAGAAGCCCCAAACAATACTCAATGACAGACATTATTAACTGCTGAAAGAGCCTGTAAAGCATCCTTTGCTCTACCCTGGTCGCTGCCATCGCCCTCAAAGCAATAAGTCCCTTACCAGCCTTCACCATTAAAGCCTCAACACAAGTAGTTGAGTAACATCTGTGATGAAATGAGTTATGGTAACATCGAGAATAATATAGGCTAGAGTGACAGCTGTAACACATTTGAGTTATTGTAACAGAATGAATAGTGTAGGTGTCGTGAATATAAGTCTCTCTACTATAGTGTCTTGAGAGATATTACTTCTATAGTGTCGTCCCTGGAGTGAGGGGAATCAACACCCACATTTTTTTCCCCAGTTTCAATATCACTATTCTGGAGATATCCACCAGACTCCGTCCACAACACTCCCTCAGCCCAAGGACACCTTCTTCTCACTCTTGCTCACCCCTGGATCATGCCCCCTCTCATTCTTCCCCAACATAACATACTTGACAACTCTAGCCTCAACAAATAAATACAAGAAATTTATTAAAGCTAAGAGTATATGTGGGAGAAGTGTGTGTGTGTGTGCGTGTGTGTGTGTGTGTGTGTGTGTGTGTGTGTGTGTGTGTGTGTGTGTAATGTGTAGAATGTGTGTTCGCATATTCTAGGTGTATATGTAGACATTAGACCACGAAGCTCCGGATCACAGTCTAATCATCATTGTACGAGTTACACCACATCATCACGGGTCAGTAAACAAAAACCTCACCACACGCCGTGTCCCTCTTGTGCGATGTTGACTCTCTCCGGTAGCCCCTTTGATAACCCAGATACCATGTCACCAATCACGAATATAGTCTGATATTGATCTGGCAGTGATCATACACCCTGTTAATAAATGTCTACATGGTTCCGAACCATAAACCTTCCCTGCCTATTGAAAACAAGTAACCCGGTTCCTGGGAATAAATGACTCATCCTTACAAGTCCTACCGTTTGCACTGTTACACTGTTCTCGTTCTTTGGATTTATTCTTATTCATATTTCACTCGTGGTGTGAAAATGTTACAACACTCTAATGTTATGTCACTTGTAGTGTGATACTCAAACCTAATGTGATGTCACTTGCAGTGTGATACTCAACACTTTAATGTTAGTTCACTTGTATTGTGATAATCAAACACGATATTGTTCTTACACGCGTGGTGTGACATCATAAATAATCAAACACGATATTGTTCTTACACCCGTGGTGTGACATCATAAACCCTATTCTCATGGGCCAAATGCACAGGCCACTGAACAGATCTCCTCGTACCAAGTTCTCCATGATACAAACAATTCAGCATCTGCTCTTTGAAAACCCGAAGGGAACCCTATTAATTCCTAGCTCACAGTCCGAATTGAATCTCCAAAATGCCATGAAGGACACACGTTTTATTCTCACTTACTGATAGTAAACATGCGGGATTCTTTTCACTACGAGCACTGAGCTATTCAACACTTGAGCCTAGGTTAACTTTTTTTGTGCACTCCCGACAACAAGCTTGTTTTTATATATTCTGGGATTGACCTCGTGACGTCATTCTCCTGTCAACAACATGTGGCAACTAAATCATGGCGTCTTTTTTCCCTTTCATCTTGAGTCTGCTTTAAGGCAAAGGGGAAACTCTTTTTCCGTGTCTCCGCGGAATCATCATAGACCAGCGGCGCTTTTGATGTGACGGGAATGTGGCCTCTAGTTGCAAACAGTTTGTAAGTTCGAATATAGCCTACTTCTGTTGTTTCATCATCTATCGGGATTATCGTGGTTTTCATGACAGTAGGTTAGAATTACAACCGTTTCTCAACCGGTGGGGTATCCCCCCCCCCCCCCAGGGTGAATTTCGGGGTTTCCGGGGGGGGGGGGGAGTGAAGATTATTTCAAGATCGCGTTAATACAAGAACCGATTACTTCATCTTGTTTTTCCCTTCATACTTTACGGTTCTGTACGTCTCACCCTTCTAAAATTCATTTTATAAAGTAAGTAGACCCACAAATCACGTTTTATGTGGAAATCTAGACTTGTTTTAGTATGTGCTTCCATTATTACGTATAGTGTGTAGGGGCGGGAGGGGGGATTTTTAGGTAGGAAATACGAAAGGGGGGAATGCCGTTCTGAAAACATGGTTAAGGGGGTCACGGGCCAAATTTTTAGATAGGAAATACGAAAGGGGGGGGGGGGGGGGTGATGTTCTGAAAATATGGTGAAGGGGGGCACGGGCCAAAAATGGTTGAGAACCACTGAGTTATAGTAACAATAAGACTAGAGTGCGATGTGAAATAACAGCTGTGGCAACATAGGTTATAGTAACACTAAGAATAGAGTGCGATTTGGAATAACGGCTGTGGCAACATGAGTTACAGTAATACTAAGAATATAGTACGTTTTAGAATAACAGTTGTAACAACACGAGTTATAGTGACACTAAGAATATAGTACGTTTTAAAGTAACACCTATGACAACATGCAATATAGTAACACTAAAAATAGATAACGTTTTAGAGTAACACCTGTGACAATATAGTTATAGTAACACTAAGAATGAGTACGTTTTAGAGTTGCAGCTGTGACAACATGAGTTCTGACAACAACCTGAATAATGCACGTTAGAGTAACAGCTGTGACAAAGTGAGTTAGTAGTAGCTCCAGGAGTAATGTACGTTAGAATAACAGCGGTGGGAAAATAATCTAAGTAACAGTGGAAATAGGTTAGAGTAATAGCTTTGATAACATAAACTGTAATAACACTATAAATATTGTAAGGTAAAGTAACATCAGTGACAAACAGACTTACAACAGTACCAGAAATAGTGTTAATTAATGTAAAGCTGTAAAGAAAAATTGTTTTGAGTCATACCAGGAATAATGTAGTTTAGAGTGACGTTTGAGTCATACCAGGAATAATGTCGGCTAGAGTGACATTCATGTGAGCGGTAAGAGATTAATTACTAGCCTGATTAGGTCAACTGCTACA